>VDFB02270651.1:409727857-409822768 GCA_007258455.2 Sequoia sempervirens | reverse complement strand
GATCAATTCATCCTTGACCTTCTCTATATCTATTTTTGACACCAACTCATCATCTTTTCCTTCCAGCATTGAATCATTTTCCAAACCTACTATCTTAGTATCTTCATTTATAGTGATCACTACAAACTCCATATTATTTTCTTCCTCAAGCTTTACAAACTCTTTCTTTTCTAACATTATCACCTTTGCTACCTTGCTTTTCTCCTTCACATAGTCTAGTAATGGAGTCAAATTTAAAGTGTTTCCATCCTTTTCAATCTGATAGTATTTTTTCTACCATCATAAATTGCATGTCTATCAAACTGCCATGGTCTTCCTAGCAACAAGTGGCACACATCCATAGGAAACACGTCAAAAGGAATTTTGTCCTTCTTTCCACCTATGTTAAACTCAACCCAAGCTTGCTCATTCACCAAAATAGATTGATTCTCATTCAACCAAGACACTTTATAAGGTTTTTCATGAGGTATCCTTTCCAACTTTAGTTTATGAACCATTTATATGGACACCATGTTATCAGTACTCCCTAAATCTATTACAACCTTACATACCTTTCCATTATATTTGTAAGTTGTCCTGAATAGTGCTCTTCTTTGTGTTGATTCTTTCTCCTTGGATGCTTTGAGGAGTGTTCTTCTAACCATCAAGGATTCTCCAACCTTTGGAGCAGCAAGTTGATTAGGAGAGTTAACACTTTCACAATCATCCTCTTGCACCAACTAAACTCTCTTATCACCACCACTTGAAGTAGAAGCTTTTTTATCTAGAAAATTCCATGCTTGATGCCCGAACTAATTATAATGATAACACCTCCCTAAAAATGAGCTTGAACCTCTACCTTGTCCACTAAATCTTCCTCTAAAGACTCTGAATCCACCTCTTTGACCAGTAACTTGGTCTTTCCTTTTACTTGCATCTTCTTGGTCTTCGTAGGAATGTCTTGAACCCCTTCCTCTAGTAGTTTTTCCTCTGTCTCTTCCTTGTATTTCTTTATTTCTTTTTAGTTTCTCTTCTTCCCTAACAACTAATTGAAAACATTCTTCAACCATCCTTGGAGTGGCTAAACTCATTTCATCCTGAATTTGAAATCTTAAGTCATTCATGTACCTTACCATTTTCTCATTTTCATATTCAACATGATCAGACCTAATAATTAATTTTTGAAATTCTTTAGTGTAGGCCATGACATCCCTTTCCTTCTACTTTAAGTTTTGTAGCTTCTTGAAAGTTTGTATTGCATGATAATTTGGCAAAAAATGACTCTTAATCTTTGACACCATCCTATCCCATGAACTAATTTTTGTTTTTCTCCTTTTCACTCTTTCCTCTTGCACATAGTTCCACCATGTTAAAGTAAGACCTTTCAACTTGGTTTTAGAAAACTTTACCTTCTGATCATCTATAACCTACTTGTATTCAAAGTAATTGTACATTGCATCAATCCAATCTAGTACTTCTTCTACATCCAACTTTCCACTATACATTGGCACATCTATTTTCTCACCAGAAGCATCTCCTCTAACAACCTTGAGAATTTTCACCATCGTTCTTTCACCAGGGTCCAACTCATCATCACCTTGAACTCTTCTTGGAGGTTTTTCATCCTCATCCTCTTCCTCTTCCTCTTGGTCACTTTCCTCTTCAATGGCCTTTCCTCGTCTTTTCTTTGTCTCTAATGTTACAAATCTAGCTAAAAGATATTCTTGTGATTCCTTTAACAACCTTATTTCCCTACCAAGGGATCCACTTCCTTTAGGAGGCATCTTGTCCTTTCAACTCACCACTTTTCCTTTTTCAAATTACAACCTTTCCCCTTCAAAAGATCAAAAACCTATGCTATGATACCACTTGATGCAGAGCAAGGAGGATTTTCTCCAACAATCACAATTCAAACTATTTCAAACTATTCTTCAACCTTCAAAACCCTACCTTGGCCTTATTCTTCAGTTCCTTCATATTCTTCTTGTAGCATATCAAACAATGTCTTTTGACCATATCCTGCAAGAATAACTTCAAACCCATAAGAGGTTTAGCTTTTCAAATACCCATTCCCTCTACTTTGACATATCAAAATTGGGCATACACTTGTTTTGGAACATTAATCCCTAAAATGGACTACTATGCTAGAAATGGCCACAATTAGCCCTATTTTACAAATAAATACCAAACTAGACCCTCTTCTAACCTCAAATTCCCATTTCAAGACCACAACCAGGTTACCTAAGGTCCAAATCAGCAAATTTTTTCAACTAAACAACCTACTAGTTCATCAAAACTCCAAGCCCTTATTTAGGCTTATTTATGCTTATTCTAGGAGGGTTTTTTGGATCTATCAACTCCATGTATTAGTTAACCTTTCCAACACCTCAGAAACATCATTTTGGGTCTTCCCATTCTTTCTAGACCAACTCCCACACTTAGACAATACTTTTATATCAAACTCTAACACTTAACCACCATTCTTGGCTCAAAACATGCATGAAAACAACTAGGGTATCACTCCAAATTCAACAAATGGCCTTCCCTACCCCTGAAAAACATGCAAGAACAAAACCTACATATAAAGGAGCCATTCCACCAAGTGCAATGGCCTATAACTCCATTTTGAGCAATCAAACCCTTAACTTCAGGGTTTCCCAAGTAGTTTTAGAAAAAAATGCTTATAAAGTGCTCTAAACTCTATGAAATCCAACCAAATAAAAACCAAAATGTAGTTGATTCACATCTCCATCAAATTACAAACATTACAAGTCAAGAGTAACCAGGATGGGTCTGTACAAAATCCTGTAGCAATAGATTTACCAGTAATTTGCAATTGAAACATAGTTTTATTTATTATTTCAACTTCAATGCAAAGCTCCAACCTTTCCTTGAGCCTTTCTCAAGAATATTTAAACCACACACACTAAAAAATAACCAACTCAAACTTCCATTTGAACTTCATGACCGTTGGGCTTCCATGTTCTTACATTTTTGTAATTTTTGCATATGACAACTTTTGCAAGATTTTATAATATTACCAAGATTGATCCCAAATGACTCTAATTACATTTTAAATGGTCTATTATGACCTTATTATATGAAAAAATACTCAACACACCAAAAAACCAAACATAAGACCCTATTTACAAGAACTGACATGGTGCCCCTGCACTAAAATGGAACAACTTTATGGTAGAGGTTATGAACTTGTGAAACAATTGGGATACAATGGTAAAGGATGTGGAAATAATGAACAAGGAATTTGTGTTCCTATAAAACCTAACACGCAAGAGACAAAGACTATTTTAGGGTATTCTTTTTCTAAGACAACAAATTAAACAAGATACCATCATTAAACATCAACACTATCATGTGCAAACCTTGAACCAATCTTACTATCAAACATCTTGAATTAATTCACCTGACTTCCCCACCATCATGGGAGTATTTTGCAAGTGATGAAGCTTTAAAAAAAATGTTAGGAGTTTATGATGAAGTATCTTTTACTCCAAAGAAAAATGTTACATGTGCTATGATCAGTACTAAACAAAAAGATGTGGTACGCAAAAGTAGTGTCACATGACACAATAATGGGCTACTATGACCCTGAATTTCCTAAGTCAAACATGCTTCCCTTGGGAGATACAATTGATATACTAATGGATATAAATTATAAATAAAAAGTCATTAAGATAGGGAAGTGTCTCGATGATGAAGAACAAGAAGACACTATAATCTTGCTCCATGACTTTCCCAAACTTTTTTCTTGGAAATACTCAGATATGCGAAGAATAGACCCAAAGATAGTCACACATAATATTGTCCTTATTGAAAATGATAAGCCTATTCAAAAAAATATATGAAATATGAATCCTAAAATAACATTTATTATAAAAGGAGAACTAGAAAAACTCCTTGACGTAGGTTTCATTCGCCCTGTTGATTATTCTCCTTGGATCTCAAACATTGTCGTAGTTGCAAAACCTAACAATCGTATTATGATGTGTATGGATTTTCGTGACTTGAATAAATCCTCTTTAAAAGAAAAATTTTCCCTTCCTAATATTCACATGATAATGGATTCAATGACAGTACATTCTTTGTTGTCATTCATGGATGGATTTTATGGATATAATCAAATCTTCATCAACCCACAAGATCAATATACGACAACATTTACAACTGTTTCACAGACATTGTGTTGGGTTATGATGCCTTTTTGATTAAATAATGCAGGAACAACTTATCAACAAGCCATGAAATTGATAATTCATGATTATTGAACCGTATATTTTTGGGTAGGGATTTATAGACTACTCTTGCACTCATAGGATGTTTCACCTAAAAGGACATAAATAAACCCCACTCAAAAGTCTAGGTGGTTCACTCAAATTAGGAAATGTATGATGCAATTAGGGCTAAATGAGATGATCTAAATGTAACTATGGAGTGTAATTGACTGATTATGAATCCAAAACCTTAGAAGTATGCAAGTTAGAAAGCACAGTGATGTTTGCAAAAAGCTTAAAATGATTAATGAAAATGTAAATTAAACTAAAAAGAAAGTTAAATCTTAAAATGTGAGCATTGGAGAAGCTAAGGATGACTAGAAATCAATCTATAAATCTGAAAAATCTGATTTTGAGCTGACTGGGACTCATTCGCCACCCTGGGAAAATCAGTCCTAGGTCAGGGTTTTTCTATACGAGAGCTATTTTTTGCTAACTAGGTGTTTGGATCTGCATCTAACTCAAAATGGCAACTCAGGAGGGACTCATTTTCCATGCATGGAAAATCAATCCTCTTTCAAATTTCTATGATTTCAAATCTATATTCTACACCTTCACACCTATACAACACTTTCTAATGGAAACACGAAATGGGATCTTAGAAAATTCCTACAAAATAGCTTAAAATTGTTTGTCTAATATGGTTTTTTCCTTGTTCAAACCCCTAGTTGGGTAATTAAACCTTGAATGAATAAAAATTTTCATAAAAAACTTAGCCTTAGATGTGTTAAAGACTAGGAAAGTCTAAAGTATGTCAAAAACCCTATCCTATTATGCAAGAATAAGAAATGAAAATCTGATTTGTGTGATGAAAAATGTCAACCCTAGAAATATCACAACACATAAAAAATGGAGATAAAATGATATGCAAATGAAATGTAAGTGAAATATAAACCTTAATCTGAAAATAAAGAAGAAATGGAAGATGGAATCACTTTGAAAACAAGTCTTTAGGTGTAATTTGATGGCTAGTTGCATATCCTCAACCTAGATTTCTCCATGATTCACCATAGGCATCCATCACCAACCCTTTTCAATGTTGAATCTTGATACAAAAAAAAGTGAACTTCAAGACCTGTAAAAATCCCAGTTTTTTGTCCTAAAACTTTAACTTTGCTAATTAAACTTGTTGTACAAGACTTAAGTTTAGAAATTTATTTTGTAAAATGATTAAAAGATGTGCAAAATGACTAAAAATGAGTATTTATAAGCAACAAAACCTAATTTTTCCATTTTTTAGACCTAAGAGGCCGAAATTCATCAAAAAATTAAGTTGAATTGACTAAATTCCTACTCACAATTGAAATTTCCCTCAAAAGGGACTCATTCACCACCCTTGGTGAATGGATCCCACAAGAGAAGACACATTTGCCCAAGGTGGCAAATGGATCCCACCAGTGGCTTTTGAAGGTGGGTGTTCAGGATATGAGTGAATTGAATGTTGTTCGTCAGGACTTAAGTGATTTCATAGGTAAAATGGGCCTCTAGATCAGAAATAATGTGTCTTAGGGGCCTATAAATATTGTTTTCAAGGATAAATGATGCAAGGGGACTCAAAAGTGGGTCCAATTAGGCATGAAATTGTCTCTTTTCTCAAGAGGGTCCAATTTTCTATGGCACATTTAGCCCCCACTTTAGTGCGTATATGACTCTACGTGCATATGTAAGCTAAAGAATTCTAATTAGTGCACTTTATAAAAAGGATACTTGTTCAAAAGATGGGAGAACGAAGCCCCCAGTGTAGTTATCTACAAGACCACAACATTAGGAACCGCATCCTACAAAAAAAAAATCATTAATTGTCCAAAAATCCTTTTATCTAGCTCCTAGGGATCTAATTTGAGGGTATATGTATGCCCCCCCTTGATTCTATTTGCTTTATAGAGGTGGAATCAAGGTAGCAATCTAGCCACATCGAACAAGGAACATTATACTGTAGGGAATTTCCAAGTATCATGCCATGTAATGATAGATGATTGATGATTTCAAGTGCAGAATCATGATTCTAATGTATCAAAAGACGTCAAAATTAGATTTCCTTAGCTCTCGTTATGTTGTTTTAAAGAGAAGATGCTATATTAACTCTTAAGATAAAATATCCCTAAGTTAATGGATACGATTAAAGATGATGAAGATAGATTAAAAGAAGTAAAATAGAGTAAATTTTCACTTACTATTGCATTTTACCTTCTTGTAGCTTGAGAGTGATGAGTGAGACGAGAAGATGTTGAGTAGACAGGATTACGCACCTTCACAACTATATGAGCTTCGTGAGCAGGTAGCACACAACGAGCTGTATTATGAGTTGAGTTGATTCCACAACTTTCATTGTGTTATTTTGCAATAATTTAATTATTTTTAATGCATGGATAGGTTAATTTAGGATATTGGTGAACCGTAGATTTTTGGTGCCCTAATCCTTTCTAGCACTTCTATGGCCTTTCACCTAAAAGGAGAAAGAAGAGCCAAAAAGTCTAGGTGGGTTCACTCAAATTAGGAAATGTATGATGTTATTTAGACTAAATGGAATGATCTAAGTGTAATTAAACTATGAAATTAAGATATAATGAATGCAAAACCTAAGAATAATGCAATGCTTGAAAACACAATGATGTTTGCAAAAAGCTTGAAATGATGAACAAAAGTGTGAACTAAACTAAACAGAAGGCTAAATCTCTGAGAAAGTGCACCTGAGAAGCTGAAGAAGACTAAAAAGAAATTTGGAAATCTATCAAAACCTTATTGTGGGCTAACTGGGACTCATTCACCACCCTGGATGAATTAGTCCCAGGTCAGGGCTTTTTGCATAGGAACTATTTTCTACTAACTAGGTGTCTGGATCTACATCTAACTGTAAATGGCACCTTGGGAGGGACTCATTCACCATGCATAGTGAATCAATCCACTTTCAAATTTCTATGATTTCAAATCTTTGTTCTTCAACTTGACACCTGTACAACACTTTTTGATGGAAACCCAAATTGGGATCTCAGAAAATTCCTGTAAAATAGCTTAAAATTGTTTGTCTAATGGGGTGTTTTCCTTGGTCAAACCTCAAGTTGGTAATCAAACCTTGAATGAATAAAAATCTGTATAAAACCCTACCCTTAGATGTGTTAAAGACTAAGAAAATATGAAGTATGTCAAAAACCCTATTCTATTGTGCAAGAATAAAAAATGCAAATGTGACTTGAATGATGCAAGATCTCAACCCTAGAAATCTAACAACATAAAAAATGGAGATAAAATGACATGCCAGTGGAATGTAAATGAGATATAAACCTTAATTTGAAGATAGAGAAGCAATGGAAGACATAATCACTTTGAAAACAAGTCTTTAGGTGTCATTTGATGGCTAGTTGCATCTCCTCAACCTAGATTTTTCCATGATTCACCATAGGCATCCATCACCAACCCTTTGCAATGTTGAACTTTGATCCAAAAAATGAGCTTCAAGACCTACAAAAAACCCTAGTTTGCTACCCTAAAACTTCAACTTTACTAATAAAACTTGTTGTAGAAGACTTGACTTTAGATATTTCTTTTGTGAAATGACTAAAAGATGTGTAAAATGATTAAAAATGAGTATTTATAGGCAACAACACCTAAGTTTCCCATTATTTAGAACTAAGAGGCTGACATTCATCAAAAAATTAAGTTGAATTAATTGAATTTTCACTGAAACTTCAAATTTCCCTCGAAAGGGACTCATTTGCCACCCTTGGCAAATAGGTCCCACCATAAGGGACTCATTTTCCCAAGGTGGTGAATGGGCCCCACTACTAATTTTTAAAGGTGGGTTTTCAAGATATGGAAGAATTGAATGTTGGTTGTTAGGATTTAAGTGATTTCTCAGGTAAAACAAGCCTCTAGATCAAAAATAATGGGTCTTAGGGGCCTATAAATGTTGTTTTGAAGGATAAATGATGCAAGGGGGCTCAAAAGTGGGTCTAATTACACGTGAAATTGTCTCTTTTCTCAAGAGGGTCTAATTTTCTATGGTGCATTTATCCCCCACTTTAGCATCCATATGACTCTACGTGCATATGTAAGCTAAAGGACTTTAAATAGTTCATTTTATAAAAATGATACTCATTCAAAAGATGGGAGAATGAAGCCCCCAATGTATTTCTCTGCAAAACCACAACATTATGAACCACATCCTACAACACACATTCATTAATTGTTCAAAAATCATTTTATCTAACTCCTAAGGATCCAATTCGAGGGTAGATGTATGCCCCCCCTTGATTTCACTTTCATTACATAGGTGGAATCAAGGTAGAAATCTAGCTACATTGAATAAGGAAAATCATATTTTAGGGCATTTCCAAGTACCATGCCACATAATGATAGATGAATGATGATGTTGGGGGAGGAATCATGACTCCAACACAACAAACAACGTCAAAAATGGATTTCCTAGGCTCCTGTTATGTTGATTTGAAGAAAAGATGCTTTATGAACTCTTAAGATAAAATACCCCTATGTTAATGTGTAAGAGTAAAAAGGATGAAAATAGATAAAAGAGAGGAAAGTAAAGTAATTTGTCACTTACTATTGTAATTTACCATCTTGTAGCTTGAGAGTGACGAGTGAGATGAGAAGATGTCAAGTAGATGAGATTATAGGCCTTCACGATTGGATACGCTTCAAGAGTAGGTGGTGTGCGATGATCTGTATTATGAGGTGAGTCAATTTTGCAATTTCTACTTTGTGATTTTTCGATAATTTAATGATTTTTAATGCATTTATAGGTTAATTTAGGATCTTGGAATTTTTTTTTCACAAAGTGTCCTCTTTTTTCGTAAAGTGTCCCTTTTGTTCGCAAAGTGTCTCGTTTCTTTGCAAAGTGTCCCTTTTCTTTGCAAAGTTTCCTCTTTCTTTGTGAATGTCCTAAAGGGGTTCTAATATGTCTAGGGCTATTAGAAAAGCATACTAGATCAGCTTTAGCACATTGCATGATGAAGCATGTATAAAAAATTGATGAGATTAGATGGATTTTAGAGCATTGTGTGATGATTTTGATAGGTTCCTGCCTGGTCGCGACAACGGCTAGGGGGAAGGCAACTTACTTTTCTGAGAGATCATGCTCTAGCACTATCAATAGTTGAGATAGAGCATTTGTAGACAATAGGTATCTATTGGGCATAGCTTATGCCACCTATGAGATACCATGACACGATGCTTATGGCCATGTGCGAACATTGGGATGTTGATACGTGTACCTTTCATATTCCTACCTGGGAGATGACCATCACTCTCAAGGATGTAGAATGCATTCCTTGAGTTCCTATTTGGGGGGATCAATCATTCCATGAGAAGAAGGTGGATATGTAGTATTTCCTTGGTGGACTAGTTCATGATGAGCAGGTTAGAGCACGGATCAAGCTTCCCATGCTTCTATATTCGTGAACTCCTATTGTTAGATGGATTATGATGCATACAGTGGCTCTTGTTTTGAATCCTGATGGATAGGTGGCACACTTAGAATGGAGGATTAGTACATTTGATTTGAGGGATGTATGAGGATAGGAAAATCTATGCATGGGATCACTACATCCTAGCACACTTATATTATGATCTTGGAAAATTAGTGTTTCAAGAGATAAAAAAATATGGTGCACTACATGCTTCTGCAGGTGTAGTGCCTCGAGCATATTAAATGCACCAAGCCTGTCGAATTCCCTTGTCGTATAGCTGCAAGATATCCATGAGAATTCGACTATCCTTTGCAACATTTGTGGTAGTACGGTGATTTACACTTTTGGAGGGTAAGGTTTGGCCAGCTGGAGGAAGATGAGATCTTATGGAGACCCTATCTGCTCACTCTATAGTGGCCAGATCCCATAGGATAGCTAACGAGGATACAGATGGACAACTTTCTAGCTGGAAGGCATGACAATGTTGTACGAACATTTTATTATGGGTGAGTCATGCAATAGTTTGGGTAGGTGCAGACACCATTGAGGGCATGCCCCTTCATTAGGAAATCAATGCATAGTGCCTGGAGACTAGGTGTACTATTTAGCTTACTATAGATCATGTTTGTGAGAGTGATTCTAATGTTTTAGATCACGATCAGTCACCAGTCACTGACACTGATGATGTTGGTAGCATAGATGAGCATGAGGAATGGTGGTCAGTGGCACAACTAGCTCCTTTTTTCCCCATGGATGTCTCTATAGGTGATGTAGGAGTAACACCAGATTAGGGAGATAAGCCAGAGGACAGAGCATAGGATGTGTCATACAGGCCATTAGATATATTTACTAATGTTATTGATGATGAGTATGATTCATAGGCTGATCCTAATTATGAGGACCAGGATGGATGAGAGGATGATGAGGAGGATGAGGATTACAAGGAGGAGCCACCCTTGAGTGAGGTGATGAGGTAGCGACTAAGGATTGATACAAGCATGGAGAGTCCTCACACACTTACAAGACCAGATCACATGCAGTAGCTACCGTAGACATCAGCACACAGAGTTAGAGAGAGGCTAGCACATCCTCCATGCCCCCCAAAGAGGACGAGGTTGATATTCCTCATGCACCTGGAGACATAGGTGATGATGTTTTTGATTTTACACATGTGCTTGATTATATTTATGTTTTGTATTTATATATATATATCATGATGATGTGTAATAATTTTTTACCTTGTCTATCTTGCAGGAGTGACAAGGACTAGAAAGAGTTCTATTGTCAGGCTTCCGTAGAGATAATGCCTACATCCATCAACGAGGAGGAGATAGATCCTGACTCCATGCCCCCACCAATTGTAGAAGAGGATCCAAAGCTGCTCAGACCTTTTGTGATGCTATGAGTAGTGTAGGAGAGTATGAGGAGATGACTTCGTCATGCTGAGAGTGCAACACAGTCATTGCAAACCTCAATAGAGGTTGAGAGACTACATGCAGAGCTAACACAGGTATGAGTAGAGAGGGATTAGATGGTAAATGAATGTCTTGTGGTTGTTGGTTGAGTACAGGGTCTGGAGTATACACTGAGACTTGGAAATTCATAGTCACAATAAAACACAACCATCTCACAATGTCTAGGGATTGGATCTCAAGTGCTAGAGCCTTAGGAGACTAGTTCTCACAAACCTTGGTGATATTGTATATGATGATGAGATGTATATAATAATTTTTTGATATATATATATATATATATATATATACATGCGTAATTGGTGTTGCTTTATCTATTGGTGGTTTGAATGTTAAATGCAATGTGATTAATTAAATGAATTATGGTTAAAATATTTAATTAATGTCTTCATGATTTAATAGGATTGATGTGATCTAATATAAAACATATTTCAGTTTTTCTATAGATACAAGATTGTCGATTAAATAATTATGTTAAATTAAATACACCTTTAAAGATCTCACTTAACATAACACAAGGGTGAATAGTATGAATCCTAAAGAAATTATAAAAATTAAATGAACTGAAATAATTACTTTAGTGTTCAAGACAAACAAAAGATTAGTTGTCAAGAATGAAGCAATGTGAAAGTTATTTAAAATGATATCAAATAGCTTTAAACAAAACTGCTTTAACAATCATATTGTTCAAAGAGGTTAGAGGTAGTACCGATGCAAATGTGGGGCACTAATAAGCTCCTTAAGGGGTGTTATGTAAATATACATTAAGATACAAGCACTAGACCCATAATTGGTATCATCTATGTAAGGTCCTAACCAATTAGGGCTGAATTTATCTTTTTCTTCATTGTCAACATTGGTATTGTGTTGTGTTGATGTTTTTTTCTGCACAGCAACAACTCAGAAAAAATATGAAATCCTATCTCTCTTGAAAGGTAAATCTCTATCAGCAAGCCTCAAGAGATAACCCAAAGGTCTCTAATGTTAGGTCTTGACAATGCATAAACAACTCAGTGATAAATGTGAAAATGTTGGTAATCACAATGGAACATTACTAAAAGCAAAATACTGAATCTCAATTTATCAGATCTAATGATATGATGATACTTCAATCCTAAATTTAACCCAATAATCACATAAATAAAAAAACATAAGGGTTTCAAAGAGGTTTCTAAACTTAATATTAAACCTAAGATTAACAATGCAAATGACCAACACTCGAAATGGACCAATCCCTCAAAACTAATTTCTACTTGACCCAGATGGATCTACAATCTTATAGAAACAATGCAATCTTCTAAGGTGTTAAGATTTTCCAATCATGAACATTCATTCAAACAAACCTATTACAATTGGAATGAACAAACCCTCACAATTAAACTAAGCACAATGAATATAAAGTCCAGGCTAACTTTGCAAAGAAACTAACAATCAGTTGGTTGCGAAAAGTATGGACCAGGGATTGTTGCAACACTTCAAATATCAAACCATAAACACCATTAAATCAAATCTAATTCTAAATATTGATTTTCCTCAAAGAAATTCTAAAGATAGAATAACAAGAACCATGCAAGATAAGAAGAACACAAGTATGGCACCAAATCACAATGTCATTACTTGCATCAAATTATCCACTATAGCAACAATTCCAGCTTTTTGTTACAATATTTACTTGAGAACAACTACTTGCTAACTCTTGCTCTACTTAAATTCGCTCTAACTATCTCTCTATTTGTCAATGTCTAAAACTTCTTAACCCTTACAAATGAGGAAAAATTCCATATTTATAGAACCCCCAAAACATGTCAGCCTAGATAGGATTTTACAATAATTACTAGGCACAACAAGTCAGCCAAGAGAAATTCAAAATGAGATAAAATATGCATTAAATGTATGAACTTCATCCAGGTTGGCCTAGGATTTCCAATGTAGCTCAGACCAATGCATGGAAAAAATTATAGTGAAGCACAAATATCAATGTAGCCAATCATTAACTACCTTCCCCTTTGTCTTTATTCTGATCGAGCATTTCATGAACTTTCAAAAGCACCCTATCCAAGTCACCAATAGGTGGTAAAGGCAAAACCCTAAGTCACCTCTCAATTGATGCAATTTCTTCCCTAGATTGTTTCACCGACTTATCCCACTCCACCTTATAAGTTAGGTACTTATCAATAACAACAATCTAGGTGGCTGCATCATCCAACTGGTGCTCAAAAATGGAATCATCATTAATTTGAGCATAAACACCATGCCACCACTTCCTCAACTGTTCTAAACTCAAATACTTAGGGGTAATCTTCCTTCTTCCTGTCATAATCTCAAAGAAGGAAATGGAGCCATTATACACACCAATTAGGGTATCATCAATCTACCTTCTCTACTTTTAAATCTTCTTCAAAACCTTATTTCTGATTTGTAGTGCTTCAAACCACTCCCAAGGTTCAGTAGCTCCGAAGGAAGGGAGAATTTTATGATTTACTAACTTATCCTTGGTGTACTCCATGATGGTTTTGGTTTTCTATAGCAGGGGATCTGTATCTTCTTTGTCCTAAGCCAACACCTCGTTCAACCAATCAACCACCCTCATAGCATCCTTCCCTATTGAAAAAATATCTTTAATGGCCTCATTTCCTTTGGTTTGCACCCCTTGTAGCCAATTTTTAGTAGCAAGATTGGAAGCCTTCATCTTTTCCAGCTTGATGATAGTCTCTTGAGGTAAACATTTTGTACTAGAGGCGGAGGGGTTAATAGATTGCAAGGGTTTCATTAGATCCTCCAAACATTTCCTAAGATTCTCATTTTCCTTTTTCAGCTCCTGCTTAGTCTTTATTTCCTTCCTCAATCTGCCCAAGATGACTGCACTAGAAACCTGATAATCTTCAATATCCTACTTAACAGAAGTGGTCCCCAAATTGAAAGTCTGCACATTATAGTCTTTTGTAGATACCTCATCTCTATTTGTATCCAAAGCAGGGGTTGCAATGTGGACAACTCTATTGCTCACCTCATCTCTCTCAATCTTTGAAATCACCCTAGCCTTCTTTTTACCTTTATCCTTTCCAATCTTGGCTAGGAGCTCATCCCAGTTCAGTGGAGTATCTTCCACAACAACTTGTTTTCTCTTTATCTCCCTATCCAACCACTCAGGAATAGTGGATTCCAATTGCTCTTTGCTTTGTTTCTCCTCCTGTTGACCTTTAGGTGCTTCCTCATTTAAACCCTGCTTCTCAAGAGTTTCGGTCTTTCTCTCCTTCTCTTCAACATGTTCCTCTTTATGCTCAGGCGATGGAATCCTTTCTACCTCTTCTTCTCTTGGAGGTGATTTACTCTTCGGTTCCAATAGGTGACTCTGCATATGCAACCAAGGGAGACTTCATTACTTTTTCAACTTTTGCTTCTGCACTATAAAGGTCACCCTCATGAAATTCCCCCCCTTCAGTATCTGGATGATCTTCAACTTTCTTAGATTCACTTGGTTCATTTTGAGCTTCATGGGTGGAAGGAACATCATCATGCTGCTCCTCATGAGAAATAACTGGAGGAAGGTCTATTTTAGGCACACTATCCTTGGGAGAAGGAGTCCTAGATGTCCTTGTGTACACTTGTGCCTTCTCTTCTGAGCTTTCTAAATTTACCATCAGTGGGGTAACTTCTTCTTCTCTTACCTTGGAGCTTTTCTTTTGTGACAGTATTATGACTCTTCTCCTTTTGGGCACAGGAACATCAACCTTAGGACCCTATTTTTCAGTTTCCTTCTAGTCATACTTCTTAGCCCTTGACCTTGAAAGGAGAATCCAGCTTTCCCTTGCCCTTAGGATCTTGCTCAGTTGATTCCTCAGAAGTGGAGTGAGGATCCAAATCTCCCATTAGCCCATAAGTGCATTGTACACCTTCATTCTCCAACTCCCATAGTTTATGCCTTAGCCACATCCTAGTGAACTTGGTGACTGGATCCATCAGCTATTTTAGTTCTTTCTTTTCTTACTCTAACCAATCCACATCATCAATTAGCCTGTCCTTCACTACCTCATAAGCATGACCCTGAATCAAGTCCCCATCATCCTCAAGCTGATCAGGCACTGCCTTCACATTATATAGTCAGACTGATTCAACTGGCAATCAAGAAAACTTCTTCTTCCTAACCTCATATTCATCACTGCACTTGGCCCAGTAGTTTTCCAAATCAACCTTATGGCTATATTCTCTAATGGCCTTCTTTTGGGCTTCACCTATGATGTCAAACCTTGATCTCTTGGAATGGAAAGATAAGCCAAGAGTACTCATATCCTCCTCTGAAGCTTGGGAAAAAATAATGGAAGGACATGCCTCTCCAGTGCCAATCCTTAAGGGGAAGTCTCCACCAAAACTAGTCTTATGCTTGTCCCTCTTAACAATGGCATCAAAGTCACATATCTACCGAGTGACTTCTAGAAGTATGATATGATTAGTGGGATACCTTGGAAATCTGTATGGAGCCCTTTGACAACCATCAATCTGGATGTATGAGAAGGTTGGGAATTCAATAAACCAAGCACCATATTTCTTGATTAACACCTAGGCTTGGTCAAAAATCCTTACATGCTCTGCTTCCTGAAGTAATTTGGTGATATGCATGGTGAATGCATCATTCACCCTACTATAACTCAAACTTCCCAAATGAAACTAAGGGTAGACCTCATAGATAATATCCTACCCAAAGGTGCCTCTGGTACTCAATCCCCTATATGGATGAAACCTTGCAAGAGCATAGACAAGGTATGAGGTCATTGTGAAGGTCTTTTTCTGCAACACATTGGACAACTGCCCAATGGTAGTCAGTCTTTTCCCACTCCATCCTGACAATCACATGGCACATCTAATTCTCAAACATGCTAGCATTCTTCAATCCAACCATCCTACTAAGAAGAGTGATGGCATCATAATACTCCTTGAATTTTTCCCTAAATAGTTGTTTAGGAAGCTTGGAATAATGAGACTTGGGCTTCTCTAGCCAGGAATTGATATGTTGTTGACATTTAAAAGTCTATTCATCATAGTACTCCTGAGCTTCCTTCATGTTGAGTGCCACCACATGAGATATATTCGGCATATCAAAAGTATGAGCAATAGAAACAGGGTTGAGATTGACCACAATCCTCCCTTGAGGACCAATTATTCACTTTGTATCACTGTCATAGTGTCTAGCACACTCGAGGACAAACTCATAACACTACACCATGGAAGGGAAACTAGATACATGCGCCAACCCTGACTCTAACATCCTCTTAGCCACCAGAGGAAGGTCTTCCACTGCCATTCTGCCTTTGAACTCCTCATAGTCCCACAACCCAACATTGGTATCAGTTACCTCTAACCAAAGAGAAGCAATATTACTCTCTCAAATATTGTTGATGTCCATCTTTATTCTTTCCACTTTGGATATGGAAGATCCCTCCATGTCACCCTTATCCTTCCTAGCTATTACCTTGCTTGACTTAGCCTACACTTGACAAAGGAAACATAATAAAAACCATAGGAAACCAATGTTAATTCATCAAGGGCATCATTAAAATGAGTCCCACATAAGCAATATGTCATTAAATTTCAAATGAAATGATCATATTAAACTTCAGGTTTCAGGGCCATCTGCGGAATCCAAGTCAGGAAGGAATTTCGGGGAATTTCGGGCCAGACGGATTCTAGCGGAATAATCATGCAAACACCTATTAGCAATTCAATCATATCATTATTAATCAAAAAATAGCATATGAGATCTCAAAATAGCATAAATAAATCATAAAATTCACCATCACCTATTAACACATCATGCTATTTCATATTCCTTCATATTTCATCAAATTTATGGAAAATCTGTTAGGGACAGATTTCCGTGAAGGCAGACACACTTTGCAAAACTGGAAAAAATAGGGAACCAAGGACTTCGTGAAAATTTGGAGTCGATGAAAATCTGTAGATAAGGTAAAACTCTGAAAGTATGCAGATTTTGGGAAATCAAAGGAGATCAAGAAAATTTGCCAGAGCTTGAAAATCCGCCAGAGAAGAAAAATCCCAGACCAAGGACAAAACCTGAACTACAACATCAAATCACAATTTCGCCTAGATTGATGGATTGATTATGAATTTTCAAGAACCTAGGCCTGAGACAAGTTTTGTATGGGTCCATAGATTTTCTTAGAATTCTAGGCCAATTGGGAAGCGAATTAGGGTTAAATGGTGATGCCCTAAGTCCAACCCTACAAATCCACCATTAACACATAGGCAAGCTCAGGATTCAATCATTTCAAGTGCTAATTCCTTACTTAGGGGGGAATCACGACTCTCAAGAAAGACTCCTCAAAAGGAAAAGAAACAAACAAGCTTGGAAATTAATTAGGAGACCATAAATCAGATAATGTTATTCAACCCTAGTCATGAAGTGATCAAACATTCAAGAATTTGAACCCCAATAAACTCTATAACATCAAGGCATTATCCACAATCATCAATTAAAAGCAAAGCAATCGAATACATACCATTGTGAAGTGGAAATCGATCTCAGAAACAATAAATGCAAATTTAATGGCATCCACAAAGAATAGCGGCAGGAATGCACTAGAAATTGCCAGTTAAATCAAACAATTCAAACTCAATGCCTAAAATCCAATCAAACACTCGCAAGAATGCACTCCATAGCTCAAATGATGGCAAACAACAAGCATAATAGTGCAAAAGACCTCAAAAATTAGTTAAATACATCATTCAAAGCTCGTATGAAAATATTAATGCAGTCGACAAGACGGCCAAGAAAAAATCAGGAACCTAACGATAGGACGAAATCCGTAAAAATCCAAACCACACTGAATTCCACAAAGACTGAAAATCTCTGAACCACAGTGCTCAGCCAGAGTCTGAGCAGGATCCGGGAAAATTCGGCTAGGGTGGAAAGTTTCGAACTTCTGTGAAAACCCGAACTTCACCCAGAGCTTAAGATTTTTAATGAATAACTTATGGAAATCACTTAGGAAATCAAAATAAACATTTAAGCATATGCCAAAATAAGACAAAACCTCAAAATGAAAGGGCCAAGACACCAAAACCAAAGCGAAAGAGCATCCCTACCTTCAGCGGGCTGTGTGTGCAAAAAATACACAACAAATGGCGACTCTACTGGGAAATGCTCCAGAGCATTTGATGATGAACAGAAATCGAGAACCCAGAATCTTTGGTTTCAATCTCACTAGCAAACAAACAAATGAAAATGCAAAGATTAAAGAGTCAGAACCAAAGGGTAGGCCGAACCTTCCATAAACTGAAAATCCAAGTGTGTGCATATGAGTTCATTTCCCTCCTTAAGCTATTGCAGGAACCAAGCTTAGTCAAAATAGGCTACGTAAATATTCCAACTTCAAAAGCAACCTGGATAGAGCCTCGTTGTTGATCAGGCATCTATAGCCCTGATGAGGTTATCGATGTGACTCTCCTGAACATAACGCTATTGCCAGCCAGGTGTCTATAGCCCCGATAGAGATATTCAGATACCCCTGATAAGTTGAATTCATTCTTTTGATTTTCAATATTTCACTTTTCATTCTTTTGATATTCTTTCTCTGTCACTTTTCATTTTAACCTATGAACACTGAAGTTCACACTTAGTGCTGAGAATCACAGTGGTGCTAAAGCAGAAATAAGATTTTTCACCTGACAAGACCTTACAAGGGACATACAGTAACATCAAGATTCTTAAGATATATGAGAGATATAAGATTTTAGAGTACTTCAAATTCAAATCAAAACTAGTGACCCATCTTCTATAAATCAAACATTGAGACTGTTGGCAATAGCAATGACTTCAACCATCCTTTCAAGACACAAGACTAAAGTCCACCAATAAAATACTTAGAACAGTCCTAGGCAATGATATATTTTCCATACAGGTGCAACACATCCAGGAAAAAATAGGAAAACCCTCAAAGCAAGAGGAAAGCAAAAAACCAAAACAAACCAAAAGAAAACCTACACTAACCAAAACAAACAAAATCAAAGCGGAAAGGGAAACCTAATCTAACCAAAGCAAAGCAAAGCAAACAAAATAGAAAGGAAACCTAATATAACTATATATAGGAAAAGAGCTAAGAATAGCTCAAGACTAGAAATAATGCTTCAAATACTACCCATTAACAGGCAATAGGATATCCTCTCCAGTGAGAGTTTTCAAACGGAAAGCATTATCTCCCAGAATTTCTGAAATCTGGTAAGGACCAAGCCAAAGTTTATCAAATTTTCCATGCTCCCCCTTACAGTCATGGGCTTTATCCCAGTAAAGAACCAAGTAAGAAATCCTAAAAGATTTTACCTTGGCTCTTTTATCAAACCATCTCTTGACTATTCCTTGATGTTTGGAAAAGTTTTCTAGGGCTTCGTCTCTTTTTTCCTCAAGGTGTAATAATTCAGCAAGTCTGGCCTCATGTTTATCTCCCTCATCATAATATTCATTAATGAACTGCAAGGTGGGGATTTTTAATTGAATGGGAAACATAGGCTCTAATCCATAAACCAGGTGGTAAGGTGATATTCCTATGGAAGTCTTATGCCTTGTACGATCTGTCGAAAGAGAAAATCTAAGTTGGGTATACCAATCCTTTGGATTTCTTTCTAACAATTTGCGGATAACAGTTAGAAGTTTTTGTTGGATGAATCAGCCAAACCATTACCCTAAGGGTAATAGTTGGATGCAAACTTAATGATAATCCCATGATCAAAATCCCAATTAGAAAACTTCAATGATGAAAATGCAAGACCATTATCACAAACTAAAGACATAGGACATCCAAAATGATTAATGATACCTTATTTGATGAAATTAATTACCACCTCTGAAGTATATTGTTTGCAAGCAAGGGCCTTAGTCTATCTTGTAAAATAATCAGTGACAATAAGGATATACATGTGACTTGCAGAGGAAGGCAGATTGATTGGACCTATGAAGTCCATCCCCCACTATGCGAAAGGTTTTACCTCAAAGACTGGTTGGAGTGGGAGTGCTGCATACTTCTCTCTGGCTGTCGCAATTTGACACACATGACAAGTTCTGATGTGGTTGTGTGTATCCTTGAATAGTGTAGGCCAATAGTAACTAGCTCTCAAAATCTGGTTTATTGTAGAAGGTGTTGATCCATGGCATGTACCATATCTGTCGTGAAATTCCAACATCATTCTTTCAGACTCTATCTTTCCTAGGCACCTTAAGTACACACCCTTGTGATTTTTCTTATATAGGACAGCTCCTTTCAGCATGAAACTATCACTCTTTAAGTGCAATGCCCTTCTTTGTACTACATTAAGATGAGCAGGGCATCTCTGAGTCAGGAGATAATGAACAATGTTATCACACCACTCGCTAGGAGAAACATCCTCTAAATTGTAGTTCTGAGCTGTAAGATTAGGGCCTGTCTCTGCCATTGTCTTTGTAAGTCCTTACCCTCTTACCAGCTTCATGGGTTGAATTTCCATATCATACTCTTGCAACATATTTTCCCACTTGGCTCTATGTTCTCCCAGCTCAATTTCCATCAACAATAGCTTGACTGCATGATTAGGAACTATTGCAAAGATTTTGTTTTTGAGGATATAATGCCTAAATTTCTTTACAACTTTGACTAACACATAAGCCTAATTTTCCACACTTGGGTATCTCAGCTCTGCATCCTTCAATGGTTCACTCATGAATGCTATGGGATGCTCATTTCCTTGATCTAATTTTTGACTTAACAGAGTAGCACAAGAGTGGTCAGATGCAAACAAATATATATAGAATGGTTTAGCATAGTCTAGACTCACCAAAACTGGAGCTTCAACAATAGCCCTTTTTATCTCTATAAATGCTTCCTTTGCTTCTATATTCTATTCAAATTTGGCCTCCTGCTTCAACATTGCATTAAGTGGCTTGACTATTTCTGCGAACCCAGTGATGAACTTCCTCACAAAGTTTATCTTACCAAAGAATGATTTCATTTATTTCTTGCTAGCAGGTGGTGGGATCTTGAGTATGGCTTCTATTCATTCTGGATCAATGGAAATTCCTTTCTTAGATAGAACATGCCCCAAAAATTTACCCTCTGTGACTCCAAAGATACATTTCTTTGGATTGAGGGATATCCCAAATTCTCTACATTTCTAAAAACTTTGCACAAATCTGAGATATGATCACCTCTCTTCTTGGAAAAGACTATTAGATCATCCATATAAATGATTATGAACTTACCAATTATGTCTTTAAAGGTAATGTCCATGGCTCTTTGGAATGTGGCTCCAACATTAATCAAGCCAAAGGGCATCCTCCTGTAGGAAAAAGTGGCCCACTTGGTGGTGAAAGCAGTCTTGTGCCTATCCTCATACTGCACCATGACTTGGTTGTATCCTTAATAACCATCCAAGTAAGACATCATCTGAGATCCATTGACAATCTGGAGTACTTCATCTAGTGAGGGTACTAGATAATTATCTTTTTCTAAAGCTCTGTTTAGGTTCCTGAAATCTACACATAGCCTGATTTCACCATTTTTCTTTTGCACTGGAACTAGGTTTGTAACCCAAGTAGAGTGTCTGACTGGAAATATTATTCTTGCAGACAATAGTTTCTGCACTTCCTTCTATATTATGGGTTCGAGTAAAGCATTGATGGGCCTTTACCTCTATCTGAAAGGTTTTACTTCTAGATTGTGAGGGATAGTATGGGCTATGATTGATGTATCATAAGTATTTAAGCCTTCATAACTCCAGGATATCACATCTAGATATCTATGTAATGCATCGATGATACATTTCCTCTCTTCTGGAGTGCACACTTTACCAATAAAGACATTTTGACATCATCCTGAGTTCCCATATTATATTTGTCACACTGTCCACTAATGGAATCTTTCCTGGTATCCTATTCTTGATCTCTAACCTTGTCCAGATCAAAGATACTTTCAAATTGCACCATCCCTCTAGGAATTGTGTTGGTCTTCAAGTTAATTACCCCTTCCAAGTCCATCTCTACTTCTTGGAGTTCAGTTTCATCAATGATTTGAGAAGCAAAGACATTTGTACTAGTAATGAAATCTAAGATATGCTTGTCATATTCAAATACCTAGAAGTTGGTGACATTATCAGGTAGTAAGGGTACTGGGGTCAGCTCCACAGTAAACTTCTTTAGTCCAAAAAGAGATAGAGGTTGCAATGTACTAGCTACCTGGGCTAGGGATGTAGCTGTCTGGTTCTTACTTCATGGAATCAATTGAATGTTGAAGGAATCAAATCCTTCAATAAGATCCCATACTCTATGTCTATAGTTGGTCATTATTCTATCATGACAAGAGTATTGTCTCCTTACTTGCTTGACTACTAACTCAGAATCTCCAAAAACTTGCAAGATCTTAACCTTTTTCTTCAATGCCATTAATAATCCATGCACTAAAGCCTCATATTCTGCTACATTATTCGTACAGTGAAATTGAAGTCTATGAGTAGCAAAAAATGTCTTACCTCTTGGACTAATTATCTCAAAACCTACCCCACCTCCTTGCTTTGATTTGGACCCATCAAATCTCAAAGTCCAACAACCAACAACTGCAGACTTCCTTGCTGTATCACTTGCACTATTGCTGCTGGATGATTTTTCAAAAGGAATTACTTCTTTTCCTTTGGGATCCTTTTGGACATTCTGGATATCAATTTTGACTGCCAGAGTGGGGTTGATACATTTTTGTATTTGTTCCACTACAGCTTGGCATAAGCAATAGTCCAATTCTAAATGAGAGGCATAATGCACCCTACACCAATTGGACAAGAGTAATTTCCCAAAGTTCATTCCTCTTCCCAACTAAACTTGGTCTTTAAAGCACTTCTGAATGAACTCTTCAAAATTATCTAGCAAACCAAGCTGACTATATTGCAGATCATTATTATTTTCAACTAGTTTGACCAGGGCTTCAATACCACTAGATTCTTCTATAAGGTCAACAGGTGTTGTGTGGAACATAAGAACTTCCTCCACATCTAGCTTCTCAAGAGGAGTTGCGAGCATATAGTTACCCATACTTACTTTTGATACTAAAATTTTAGTAGAGGTTTTCTGATATTCCGTGATCATGTACTTCATTCTAGGTTCTCTTTCAATTCTAATCTAGTTCGGTACTCCCTTCCAGGGAAGCCACATATGGGAGTGATTAGTCTATACATATCCATTCAAAGCCCTGGTAAAGTCTCTTCCCAGGATTAGGCCATAAGCGTCAGGTATGTCAGCCACCTATATATTGATAACCTGCTAAATTCTAGGATCAGAAGCAATCTGCATATGCATCATATTTAACTCCCCTACAACATTGAATTCAGTCCTATCCAATTGTGTCACTTTCTTTTGTGAGTCAACAAGAGTAATACCCATAGTTGTATAGACACCAAAAGGCATGACATTGGTTGAAGCATCAGAATCCAACAAACAATTATGCAAATTCTTACCGAATATTTGAATAGAAATCAAGAATGGAGGTGTGTCTATTTTCCCTTGAAATAGAGTTAAGGGAGTATCTACTTGAGCAACCTGAGATTTTTCCTTATCTTTCCCAGTATCTGCAGGGGGAATATGGACTTGATTATGAGTCTAATTTTGTCTTCCTACTGATTGAGAACTAGATGCTCTATTGACACTTTTGCTAACTGATTTATCTTGTGACATGGAATTTGCATTATAAGATCCTAAGACTACATTCCTAATGGTTGGAACTCTTAGTAACTCAAATGCAAATAGGATAACCTTTAATTTTCTAAGTTCTTCAGCAACATATAGGGCCAATTGTTCCTAACTTAGATCAACAGGGGTCTCCTTTAGGTATTCCATCACCTTATCCTTGTTTGCATCAACAATTCTCCCTTTTGGCACATCAGCATGCCCTTGATCTTGAGACAAACATTGCCTGGACACTTGAGGTAGTGAGGGATTATTGCTAGCATTAGGGTCTAGAGGCATGTTGTAATTATTTGGTGGAAAGGAAGTAGTGAAGGGGCCTCCAGCCTGTGGACGCTTATGTGGCGATTCCCTCAAGTCATACTTCTTGACAGGTCTATGGAAGGTCTACACTTCTTCAACATAAGCCTCTTCTTCATCTCTAGGACCATTATCATTCACTAGGCTCTCATCAAATAACTATGTCATTTCATCCCCATTGCATACCTGGTCTACCCCTTCCTCCAACTGGTCAGATTCCTCTTTAGGTACATTCTCCTTACTTTGTGGAAAAGGAGCATGATTCAGTACCAACACTAGTGAATCATAAGGAGTAGATGGTACTATTTACTGACCGCTTGCATTGTTATCCACTTTGTACTGAAATATTGAAGCTGTCGTTTGGAACTCTTGACAATCTAATTCAGAATGTTGACTCATTTTATGGATCCTACACCATCCTGATAAAGCAGCCTTAGCTAGATATACATCGCTAGGAGGCTTTTCTTGATTAACTGGCTAATAGACAGACTAATTGATAGGTTGATCCAATGGGGTGGGGACTCCTCCATTGTTGGGCCCTGTGTTCCAAGTCTTGTTTTGTCCTGATGGCTGCCTCCTATCGAATCCTTTTCCACCACCTTGCCCTCTGTCAAAGTTTTGGCCTGAGGATTGCCCTTTATCATAGTTTTGTCTTCTATCATTATTATACCCTTTGTCATTATTCTATCCCTGATCATTGTTATACCCTCTTTCATTGTTGTAACCTCTATCCTGGTTATATCCTCTGTCGTTGTTGTATCCTCTTTCATGACGTTGCCCTCTATCAAAGTGTTGTCCTTGTGGATTTTCTCTGTTCTGATTGGACTGCATATTTCTCTGAGCAGCTTGCAACTAACTGTTCTGGTTCCTCAAGTAAGTCACCTCCATATTTAGCTTCTTTACTTGTTCAGACAAGTCATCTAGTCTCTCCTTGTCAAGATTATTGTATGGAGGTTGACTTGCATTATTCTGAGAATATCCTACTACAACATTGGCATTCAGTGATTGGTTTAAAACTTCAGAATTCTACAAGTATGAGGGATAGCTAGCCTGAGGCTGTATATGCAGAGGTTGATTCACATTTTGCTAAGGGTAACTAAATGTAGATGAAACTTTTCTCACAAGAGGTCTTGGGTGAGGGACCAGAGGCAACTGAAGTACTAGATTCATAACAGGAGTATGGTTGGCAAGAGCCTGGTTGAGAGTTGAAACTTGCCCAAGGTGAGAAATGGGTCCTAATGAGGGTATAGGCCCAAAAGGATGTTGCCTTAAAGTAGTGCTAACCTTCATAGCCTCTGCATATGCATCAAGTAGATTAGTAGGGGGGTTATTACTCCACTTCATAAAGGTAGCTTTCAGACTGTCAAGTCCCTCATAATAGACTTCTAAAGCAGTGGGCTCATCAGCACCATAGGAGGCCTGTAGTCTAGTATAGGCATGATGAAACCTATTTTTAAAAGATCCTATAGGCTCATTGACCTCCCTATTAACATTAGTGAACCGACGGTAAACCTCATTGGAACTAATGGTAATTTGAAACTTCTACAAAAATGCAATCTCTAGCTCAGTCCAATGTTGGATAGACCCAGCAGGTAAATGATTATACCAATAGAATTCATCCTCTCCCAATGAATAAGGAAAGAGTCTATAGGCTACATCCTCATGGTTTATCCCTCTATCCTTAAGGACATTTTGAAAGATCCTGATGTGTTCCTCAGTGGTTCTATTGGGATCATTGACATGGAATTTTGAACAAAGTGTTCAGGGTTTTTGGGTATGACATTATAGTTGGCAAAACTCAATGGAGATGGGTTATTAGCCAAGAAAGCCATTAGTAGATGTGGGGGTGGTAATGGTTGATTTATGACTGGCTGAGGTTGTGGAATGGGAATGTCCTCAGACTTAGATGATGATGAACCTAATGAAGATGGGGATGATGGAGATGACGGAGGTGGATGGGATGATGATGATTCTCCCCTTCTGTTGGTCCTTCTAGACCTAGTAGGGTTTGGTAATTCCTAAAATTTCTCCTCTCCTGGAGCAGATTTGGTTCTTCTTAATCTCTCAGGAGAGATAGCATTCAAAAATTGATCCAGCTTGCTTATTCAGGCCCTCCTTCTAGCGCCAACCTATTCATGATTTTTCTACACAACAACAACTCAAACAAAATATGAAATCCTATCTCTCTTGAAAGGTAAATCTCTATCAACAAGCCTCAAGAGATAACCCCAAGGTCTCTAATGTTAGGTCTTGACAATGCATAAACAACTCAGTGATAAATGTGAAAATGTTGGTAATCACAATGGGACCTTACTACAAGGAAAATATTGAATCTCAATTTATCAGATCTAACAATATGGTGATACTTCAA
This sequence comes from Sequoia sempervirens, assembly GCA_007258455.2. Taxonomy (NCBI): domain Eukaryota; kingdom Viridiplantae; phylum Streptophyta; class Pinopsida; order Cupressales; family Cupressaceae; genus Sequoia; species Sequoia sempervirens. Next base: position 409,796,222 of record VDFB02270651.1, on the reverse strand, counting down.
TCATAAATTTAACCCAATAATCAAAGAAATAACAAAAGATAAAGGTTTCAAAGAGATTTCTAAACTTAATATTAAACCTAAGATTAACAGTGCAAATGACCAACACTCGAAATGGACCAATCCCTCAAAACTAATTTCTACTTGACCAAGATGGATTTGCAATCTTATAGAAATAGTGCAATCTTCTAAGGTGTTAAGATTTTCAAATCATGAACATTCATTCAAACAATCCTATTGAAATTGGCATGAACAAACCCTCACAATTGAACTAAGCACAATGAATATAAAGTACAGGCTAACCTTGCAAAGCAACTAACAATCAGTTGGTTGCAAAAAGTATGGACCAGGGATTGCTGCAACACTTCAAATATCAAACCATAAACACCATTAAATCAAATCTAATTCTAAATATTGATTTTCCTCAAAGAAATTCTAAAGATAGAATAACAAGAACCATGCAAGATAAGAAGAACACAAGTATGGCACCAAATCACAATGTCATTACTTGCATCAAATTATCCACTATAGCAACAATTCTAGCTTTCTATTACAATATTTTCTTGAGAACAACTACTTGCTAACTCTTGCTCTACTTAAATTCACTCTAACTATCTCTCTATTTTTCTATGTCTAAAACTTCTTAACCCTTACAAATGAGGCAAAATACCATATTTATAGAACCCCCAAAACATGTTGGCCTAGATAGGATTTTGCAATAATAATTAGGCACAACAAGTCAGCCAAGAGAAATTCAAAATGAGATAATATATGCATTAAATGCATGAACTTCATCCAGGTTGGCCTGGGATTTCCAATGCAGCTTGGACCAATGCATGGCAAAAATAATAGGGAAGCACAAATCTTGATGTAGGCAATCATTAACTACCTTTCCCTTTGTCTTTATTCCAATCCAACATTTCATGAACTTTCAAAAGCACCCTATCCAAGTTGGCCACAGGTGGTAAAGGAAAAACCCTAAGTCACCTCTCAATTGATGTAATTTATTCCCTGGATTGTTTCACCGACTTATCCCACTCCACCTTATAAGTTAGGCACTTATCAATAACAACAATGTAGGTGGCTGCATCATCCAACTAGTGCTCAGAAGTGAAATCATCATTAATTGGAGCATAAACATCATGCCACCACTTCCTCAACTGTTCTAAACTCACATACTTAGGGGCAATCTTCCTTCTTCCTATCATAATCTCAAAGAAGGAAATGGAGCCATTGTACACACCAATTAGGGTATCATCAATTTGCCTCCTCTTCTTGTAAATCTTATTCAAAACCTTTTGCTTGATTTGCAGCGCTTCAAACCACTCCCATGGTTCAACAACTCTAGAGGAAGGGATAATTTTATCATTTACTAACTTATCCTTGGTGTACTCCATGATTGCTTTGGTTGTCTGCAGTAGGAGATCTATATCTTTTTTTTCCTAAGCCAACACCTCCTTCAACCAATCAACTACCCTCATAGCATCCTTCCCTATTGAAAAAATATCTTTAATGGCCTCATTTCCTTTGGTTCGCACCCCTTGCAGCCAATTTGCAGTAGCAAGATTGGAACCCTTCATCTTTTCCAGCTCGGTGATAGTCTCTTGGGGTAAAGGTTTTGTAGCAGAGGCGGAGGGGTTAATAGATTGCAAGGGTTTCATCAGATCCTCCAAGCATTTCCTGATATTCTCATTTTCCTTTTTTAGCTCCTTCTTAGTCTTTATTTCCTTCCTCAATCTACCCAAGATGACTACACTAGAACCCTGATAATCTTTAATATCCTGCTCAACAGAAGTGTGCCCCAAATTGAAAGTCTGTACATTATAGTCATTTGTAGATACCTCATCTCTATTCTTATCTAGAGCAGGGGTTGCAATGTGGAAAACTCCGTTGCTTGCCTCATCTCTCTAAATCTTTGAAATAACCCTAGCCTTCTTTTCACCTTTATCCTTTCCAATCTTGGCTAGGAGCTCATCCCAGTTTGGTGGAGTATCTTCCACAAGAACTTGTTTTCTCTTTATCTCCCTGTCCAACCACTAAGGAATAGTGGATTCCAACTGCACTTCAGTTTGTTTGTCCTCCTACTGACTTTTAGGTGCTTCCTCATTCAAACCCTACTTCTCAAGAGTTTTCATCTTGGTCTCGTTCTCTTTAGCATATTCCTCTTTGTGCTCAGGCGATGGAATCCTTTCTGCCTCTTCTCTTGGAGGTGATTTAGCCTCTTCGGTTCCAACATGTGACTCTGCATATGCAACCAAGGGGCACTGCATTGCTTTTTCAACTTCTGCTTCTGCACTATAAAGGTCACCCTCATGAAATTCCTCCCCTTCAGTATATGGATGATCTTTAACTTTCTCAGATTCACTTGGTTCATTTTGAGCTTCATGGGCGAAAGGAACATCATCATGCTGCTCCTCATGAGAAATAACTGGAGGAAGGTTTATTTTAGGCACACTATCCTTGGGAGAAGGAGTCCTAGACCTCCTTGTGTACACCTGTGCCTTCTCTTATGAGCTTTCTACATTTACCACCAGTGGGGTAACTTCTTCTCTTACCTTGGAGCTTGGATTTTGTGACAATCTTATGACTCTTCTCCTTTTGGGCACAGGAACATCAACCTTAGGACCCTTCTTTTCAATTTCCTATTGCTTAGACTTCTTAGCCCTTGACCTTGAAAGGAGAATCTACCTTGCCCTTTCCCTTAGGATCTTGCTCAGTTGATTCCTCAGAAGTGGAGTGAGGATCAAAATCTCCCATCAGCTCATAAGTGCATTGTACACCTTCATTCTCCAACTCCCATAGTTTATGCCTTAGCCACATCCTAGTGAACTTGGTGACTGGATCCATCAACTATTTTAGTTCTGTATTTTCTTCCTCTAACCAATCCACATCACCAATCAGCCTGTCCTTCACCGCCTCATAAGCATGACCCTGAATCAAGTCCCCGTCATCCTCAAGCTAATCAGGCACTGCCTTCACATTATATATTTGGAGTGATTCAACTGGAAATTGAGAAAACTTCTTCTTCCTGATGTCATATTCATCACTGCAATTGGCCCAGTAGTCTTCCAAATCAACCTTATGGCTATACTCTCTAATGGCCTTCTTTTGGGCTTCACCTGTGATGTCAAACCTTGATCTCTTGGAATGGAAAGATAAGCCAAGAGTACTCATCTCCTCCTCTGAAGATTGGGAAGAAATAATGGAAGGACATGCATCTCCAGTGACAATCCTCAAGGGGAAGTCTCCACCAAAACTAGTCTTATGCCTGTCCCTCTTAACAATGGCATCAAAGTCACATATCTACCGAGTGACTTCTAGAAGTATGATATGATCAGTGGGATACCTTGGAAATCTATATGGAGCCCTTTGACAACCATCAATTTGGATGTATGAGAATGTTGGAAATTGAATAAAATTAGCACCATATTTCTTGATTAAATCCTTGGCTTGGTCAGAAATCCTTACATGCTCTGCTCCCTGAAGTAATTTTGTGATATGCATGGTGAATGCATCATTCACCCTCCTGTAACTCGAACTTCCCAAATGCAACTAAGGGTAGACCTCATAGATAATATCCTACCCAAAGTCCCCTCTAGTACTCAATCCCCTGTATGGATTAAACCTTGCAAGAGCATAGACCAAGTATGAGGTCATTGTGAAGGTCTTTGTTTGCAACACATTGGAAAACTGCTTGTGGATTACTCTACTTATGACACCTGCCCAATGGTATTCAGTATTTTCCTGCTCCATCCTCACAATCACATGGCACATCCAATTCTCAAACATGCCAACATTCTCCAATCCAACCACACTGCTAAGAAGAGTGATGGCATCATAATACTCCTTGAATTTTTCCCTGAATAGCTATTTAGGCAGCTTGGAATAATGAGACGTGGGGTTCTCTAGCTAGGAATTGATAAGCTTCTGAGATTTAATAGTCTATTCATCATAGTACTCCTGAGCTGCCTTCATGTTGAATGCCACCACATGAGATCTATCTTGCATATCAAAAGTCTGAGCAATAGAAATAGGGTTGAGATTTTCCACAATCCTCCCTTGAGGACCAATTATTCTCTATGTATCACTATCATAGTGTCTAGCACACTTAAGGACCAACTCATAACACTACACCATGGAAGGGAAACTAGCTACATGCGCCAACCCTGACTCTAACATCCTCTTAGCCACCAGAGGAAGGTCTTGCCCTGCCATTCTACATTTGAGCTCCTCATAGTCCCACAACCCAACGTTGGTATCAGTTACCTCTGACCACACAACAATGATCTTACTCTCTAGAATCTTACTCTTGATGTCCATCTTTATTCTTTCTGCTTTGAATATGGAAGATCCCTCCATGTCACCCTTAGCCTTCCCAACTGTTACCTTGCTTGACTCAACCTACACTTGACAAAGGAAATATAATAAAAACCACAAGAAATCAATGTTAACTCATCAAGGGCATCATTAAAATGAGTCCCACATAAGCAATTATATGTCATTAAATTTCAAATGCCATCCACAGAATCCAAGTCAAGAAGGAATTTCAAGGAATTCTGGGCTAGATGGATTCCAATGGAATAATCATGAAAACTCCTATTAGCAATCAATCTAATCATTATTAATCAAAAAATAACATGTGAGATCTCAAAATAGCATAAATAAATCATAAAATGCACCATCACCTATTAACACATCATGTTATTTCATATTCCTTCATATTTCATCAAATTTCAGGAAAATCAGCTAGGGACAGATTTCTGTGAAGGTAGAGACACTTTGCAAATCCAAAAAAAATAGGGAACCAAGGAGTTTGGGAAAATCCGGAGTCGACAGAAATCCGCGGATAAGGTAAAACTCTGAAAGTAGGCAGATTCTGGGAAATCGAAGGAGGTCAGGAAAATTCGCCAGAGCTGAAAAATCTGTTGGAGACGAAAAATCCTAGACCAAGGACGAAACCTGAACTATGACACCAAATCACAATTTCGCCTAGATTGATGGATTGATTATGAATTTTCAAGAACCTAGGTCCGAGACAAGTCTGGTATGGGTCCTTCATAGATTTTCTTAGAATTCTAGGCCAATTGGGAAGTGAATTAGGGTTAAATGGTGATGCCCTAAGTCTAACCCTACAAATCCACCATTAATGCACATGCAAGCTCAAGATTTAATCATTTCAAGCGCTAATTCCTTACTAGGGGGGAATCACGACTCTCAAGCAAGACTCCTTAGAAGGAAAAGAAACAAACAAGCTTGGAAATTACTTGGGAGACCATAAATCAGACAATGCTATGCAACCCTTGTCATGAAGTGATCAAACATTCAAGAATTTGAACCCCAATAAACTCTATAACATCAAGGCATTATCCACAATCATCAATTAAAAGCAAGCAAATCGAATACATACCATTGTGAAGCGAAAATTGATCTTAGAAACAATAAATGCAAATTTAATGGCATCCACAAAGAATAGTGACAGGAATGCACTAGAAATTGCAACTTAAATTGAACAATTCAAACTCAACACCTCAAATCCAATCAAACACTCGCAAGAATGCACTATACAACTCAAACAATGGCAAACAACAAGCATAATAGTGCAATAGACCTCAAAAATCAGTTAAATACATCATTCAAAGCTTGTACAAAAACATTAATGCAGTCAACAAGACGGCCAGGAAAAAACTAGGAACTCGACGACAAGATGAAATCCAGAAAAATCTGGACCATGCGGAATTTCGTGAAGACTGAAAATCTCTGAACCACAGTGCTCAGCCAGGGTCTGAGCAAGATCCGGGAAATCCGGCTGGGGTGGAAAGTCCTGAACTTCTATGAAAACCCGAACTTCATCCAGAGCTTAAGATTTTCAATGAATAACTTGGGGAAATCACTTAGGCAATCAAAATAAACATTTAAGCACATGCCAAAATAAGACAAAACCTCAAAATGAAAGGTCCAAGACACCAAAACCAAAGCGAAAGAGGGTCCATGCCTTCAATGGGGCATGTGTGCAAAAATTGCACAACGTGCGTTGATTCTCAACAAGAACAAAATCACCCTTATGAAATGTTTAAGGGATGACCTATGTGTTGTGTCTTCATTGTAACTATTTGGTGTGAGCTTGGAGATGTTCAAGAGAGTTAATTTGCGTTTCATCGAGCATCTCAACTTGGTGCAATTGTTGTTCATTATAGGTGGCATCGTCAATAAGTTCTTAGAGAGAAATTTGTTGTGTATGAATTTTTAACTCCAAGGGCATGATTGCATTAGTGCCATAAATGAGATTATAGGGTGTGGTTCTGGTGGATGATCTACCACTTGTTCGATTGGCCCAAAGCACATAATTTAATTATGTATGCCAATCCTTATGAAGTTTGTTGACAATTTTTTCGAGGATTTGTTCTAAAATCCTATTAGTGTTTTTAGCTTTTCCATTGGATTGCAGATAATATGGTGTGGAAAAGTGATGTTGAATGTTGAATGTTTCAAGAAATTTCTTAACTACATTATTCTTCAATGGAGTTCCATTGTCTAAAACAATGGCAAAAGGAATCCCAAAGTGAGCAATGATTTGTTCCAAAATGAAATGACAAATTACTTCAGTAGTTGTAGAATGAAGAGGAATAGCTTCCACCCATTTTGTAAAATAGTCTATTGCGGTTATGATAAATGTATGTCTAGCAAAAGAGGACGGTGAATTTTTTCCAATAAGATCCAATCCCCATACTAAAAATGACCAAATGGTAACTTGGGCATGGAACTCAGAAGCAGAATCATGGATCAAATTGCTATATTCTTGACATTTATGACATCATTTAACGTAGGTGAAGCAGTCCTTTTCCATATTTCGCCAAGAAGAGCCCATATGGATAATTTTTTACACTAACGTTTGTCCTCTAAAATGACCTCCATAGGCACCAGCATGAGCCTCTTCAAGTGCTATAGGGATTTTAGAATCCTTAAGACATCATAATAAGAGACCACTGTAAGATCATCTATACAATGCATTGGCAAGGACCACGTATTTAGTTGCTAGTTTGCGTAAACGCTTGTGAGTGTTTGTTGTTGTAGGTTTGGGAATAGTACCATATTTTAAATAGTTGTAAATTGTACCATACCATTCACACGAGTCATCTTGAGTGATTGGTAAAATGTCTTCTAATATACTATCAATCAAAGGTTTCATGATTAGATGAATAAAAAAAGTGAAGTCTGTGGCAGGATCATGTGTGGATATAAGAGAGGTCGCACTCCCCATTACATCTACATGTCTATTGTATTTTCATGGGATGTTATCAATGGTGAATGATTCAAACTTCTCTAATAGTTTCATTATAAGATCCTTGTATTTTGATGATTTGTCATGTTTAGCTTGACAAGTACCATTAATTTGTTTGATAACTAATTGTGAATCACCAAAGATCTTGATATGTTCAATAGTCATTGTGAAAGCAACTCGCAAACCCTTGATTAATGCCTCATACTCAATTGTATTATTTGTGCATAGGAAATTTAACTGATAAGACAAGGGAAGAGGTTGTACGTCGGGTGGAATCAATACCACTCTAGTACTAGAACTTTTTCTACACTTAGATCCATCGAAATACAATTCCCATGTTTTAATATCAGTGACCAAGACATTATCATCAGGAAAGGAGTCGTGATTAGGTAAAGCAAAAGGAGAAGGAGCATTAGCTAAGTGATCGGTTAAGGCTTGTCCTTTGATTTCTTTTTGTGAAACAAACTCAATGTTAAACTTAGTTAACAACATCACCCACTTAGCTAATCATCTAGAGAGGTTGGTTTTATTAAAAATATGTTTAAGAAGATAAAATTTTGTCATGAATTGTATTTCAGCATTCAGTAAATATTGTCACAATTTACTAGTAGAAAATACAAGAGCTAAGCATTGATTTTCATTTGGTGAGTATTGAGTTTCAAAATCAATTAAGTTTCGACTAATGTAATAAACAGGATGTTCTTTTCCATTATCATCTTATTGAGCCAACAATGCTGCAAGAGCATAGGTTGATGTGACTATGTATAACATAAACGGTTTGTTTGGCACAATGGGTTGTAAAACAAGTGGAGTTTCTAGGTATTCCTTTAAACTCTCAAAATCCTATTTACAATCATTGTCCCAATCAAAAGGTACACCTTTTTCAAGAAGATGCATGAAGGGTAATGTGTGATTGGCTAAAGATGCAACAAAACAATGGATAGCTTAAATTCCGCCTTATAACATTCGCAATTGAGAAATATTCCTAGGAGGTGGCATATTAATAATTGAATCAATTTTCATTGTGTCCACCTCAATGCATCTATGAGATATGACAAACTCCAAAATTTTACCACTATATATGCCAAAGACACACTTTCTCGGATTTAATCGCATATTATATTTATGTATTCATTCAAATATTTTTTGAAGAACATTAACATTGTCTTGTCGTGTTAATGATTTAGCTAGGATTTTATCAACATAATATTGCAAAAATTTTGTGGATGTAATCGTGAAAGATCAATATCATTGCTTGCTGATCAGTTGCATCAGTGTTCTTTAAACTAAAGGGCATGACAACCCAACAAAATGTTCCCCAAATAGTGGAAAAGGGGGTTTGTATTGATCTTCAGGATTAATAAAGATTTGATTGTAGCAAGGAAATCCATCCATGAATGACATCAAAGCATGTCCAACATTTGAATCCACAATCATGTCTATATTAGGAAGTGGAAAGTCATGTTTTAAGGAAGCTTTATTCAAGTCATGAAAATCCGTACATATCCTAATATGATTATCGGGTTTAGCAACTGCGACAAGGTTTGATATCCAAGGAGAATAATCAATAGGTCGAATGAAGCCTACATCAAGGAGTTTTTCAAGATTTGCTTTAACATGCAAGGCTATGTTAGGGTGCATTATTCTTATCTTCTGATGAATGGATTTAGCATTTTCATCAAGAATGATGATGTGTATCACAATTTTTGGGTCAATTCCTAGCATATCAGAATATTTCCAAGCAAAAAATTTAGGAAAATTATGAAGTAAAGTTGTGTATTCTTGTTCTTCATCGTCAAGGAACTTCCCAATTTTAATAACCTTTTCTTTATCATCAATGTCCATTGGCACATCAATTGTATCTCCTAAGGGGAGTGCATTAGAATTAGGAACCTCAAAATCATAGTGTTCTTTAGTAATATTATCACTTTTTTCTTGCTTGGTAACAATCATGACACAAGGAATTCTTTTCATGTAAGTAATAGAGGATGTGTTATCATAAGCTCCTAACATTTGTTTCAAAATTTCATCACTATCAACGTACTTTGATGATGGTGTATGCTCACAACAAGCAATTCAGGATGTTTGATTATGATTTGGTCTATTGGTTGACATGTAATAGTGTTGATGTTTAAAGATGGTTAATGAGTAGCTTTTGTCATTTTAGAAAAAGAATATCCCAATCAAGTTTTTGTCTCTTACGCATTAGGTTTGATAGGAACACAAATTACTTGTTCATGTTTTCCACATCCTCTTCCAGTATATCCTAATTGTTTCACAAGTTCATATTTTTTCCCATAAATTATTTCCATTTTTGTTGGAGTAGGCAGGGATTGATAATCTATCTCATCGAAATTTGTTGTGTATGTTGCATTTTCATCCAAAGTAGAAGAGATAGATGTTTGAGAGGATTGTTCATAATTTTAAGTAGACATGATGGTTGGTTGGTCGTGTTTCTCATATTTCTTTTGTGTGATTATGTATTCACCAATAAATGAAGGTGTGAATTCTAAGGATCCCCAATCATAACCAAATAATTTAGATGGAAATTCATCATCGTTATGTTCAACTTCAAGAGGATCTATGTTGGATGTTGGAATTAATGTTTTTAGAGGACTTGGAACTCCTTTCTCAAGATGCAAGAAACTTTCAGGCTTGAGGTCTATTTCAACTTGATAAATTTGATTGTTATAGACATATTTCATGATACGATGAAGGGTCGAAGGCACTGCATTCATCTCATGAATCCATGGCCTGCCTAAAAGAAGATTATATAAAAGATCATAAGGTGTGACATGAATAGGAGTTTACAAAGTAGCCACCCCAACTGTAATAGGTAAAGTGATTATACCGAGCAGTTGCTTTATTTTATTGTCAAATCCTCAAATGGATATGAAATCAGGTATTATTTATGACTTATCAACGTGCAATCGATCAAGGAGATTCACACTACACATATTAAGGGTAGAACCATTATTGATAAGGGATCGTTTGATACCTATGCAATTGAATTGAGAAACTATCATAAAGGCTTCATTTTTTTTTTGCAACTCTAAAGGAGGGAGCTCATATTGATGGAAAGTAATATCTAGATTAACTTGGTTCATTCCATGGATTAGAGCTGCTACATCATTCAGAGTTATACCAGGAGGAACAATAATCTGTTGTAGGGCTGTTTGAAGAATAAAGTGATATTTTGGTGAGTTCTGGAGTAAATCCCAAAGGGAAATCTTTGCAGGATTATTCTTTAATTATTCAACGATATCATACTCTTTTGTGTGTGGGAGGTAACGAGGAGCAGTAGGCAAATTGGGTAAAGGTAAAGAAGGTTGGGTTGGTTGCAGTGGTTGTGGATTGTTTTAGTTATTATATGTATGAGCAATAGTAACATAACTTGATTGCTACAATACGTTGATTTTAGGTGGGTAAAGAGTGTGTTAGCTCTCAAAAACACAGGTGAAATGCCTCAAGAGGCTACCAAACTCCTAATAAATTTTAGGGTAATAGACAAGGTCAAAAGATTTAGACCTTCTACTCTTCAGGTGCTGCTAAACGTAGGTGGGTTGTCCTATTTGAATGAAGCAGACTTAATGTGCTTATCTTTCTTGAAATTTTTTTCCCACAATGGCAGATGGAGGTGGACAGATAAAACTAAATTTGGTATAAATTGTATACCAATATTCAAGACTAAATCCTAATATGTTCAGTTAATAGATGTAAAGAAAATGAATGAATCTAAATGGTGAAATGCAGAGACTAGTGCCCTATTGGGTATGTGGAATCAAATGAAATAGAAATGGGCAACCTCTCTCTAGTAAAAACTCAAATTGTTTGGCATATGTTTTGTTTATAACTTGTATAAACATGCAAGACTATGATTGCTAAGCTCTTCTTAATAATCCAGATGAATTTCTCTTATTACTATGATCAACCAAAAGGATTTAATCTTTTCTTGAAAGAACCAATTAATTAACCACACAGATACAACAAATTTGCACTAATAAATTGAATATAAACTTGTTATACCAATTTAAACAACCAGAAAGCATCAATCTTGGAGAAAAATTAGTAATAATTTCAATAAGCACAATAGATAATTGACACCACAAATAAGTAGCCACATCAACTGATTTTCATTGATATCTCCATTTTGAAATCATACATCATAGTCTCTATTGTGAAAATTTTATTCTATGAATCCATTTCTACCCTATCTATAGTATCTAATAATCTAAAGTCCTCTTTTTACAATTGAAAATGGATATTTATACATTTGTGTCTGAAAAGACACATTGCTTTGCATTCCATGTCAGCAGGCAACTGTATTCAAACTTCAATTAAAAATCTCTGAGACATTCGCTGAGACACCTCGTAGTCACACCGAAGGCCAATGTCTCACCGACAGTCATCCTGCATCCTTTATGTTTCGTTGTGACCTCTGTTGTTAGGGAGATGTCCCATAGACAATATTTTTCATACTGAAAGTTGTCCCTCCATCTTGTATGTCACTGAAACAATTCATAGTCGGGGGGAGGTCTCATAGAACACCTTGTGTCTTACCAAAATAACCCATGGTGCATTCTTGTCACTGAGACATATGGGATTTCTCACCGATGAAACAACATATCGACCTGAAATTCGAGTTGATAACCTTTGCTAGAGCACATTCACGTTGTCGGCAAGACCGAAGCCACTCACCAAGACATCTCTCCAATGCAAAAGTTTCTCACCAAGATGTAAATCCTTATCGCCAGTCAGTAAGACAATTCAAATTCACCAAGACCTCATCTCGAAGAAAAGACTCTCACCGACAGGCTCCTTCTGTTCCTAGTTAGTGAGACAATAAGATCTCGCCAAGACCCATGTTGAAGAAGACATTCTTGCCGATGGGAAACCCTTAGTTGCCGAAACAATAAAAGTGCCCTATCGATAGGTGCTTGTAGGTAAATTTTGATCGCTGTGACATCCCTGAGGTCTTGCTGATAGGTAATGGCAGGTGTATATAAACAAAATGCATTATGGGTCGGGGAGACCTTGATAGTCTCACGCCGATATGAACTATTATGTGAAATACTCAGACCTAGAAAGATTTCATGGGACTACAAGGCAATATGTGAGAAAACTGTTGTGAAAAATGGCCTTTTGTATTTAATGGTGAGGACTCATTTAGAGACTCAGGGGAATGAAAAACTTGTGAAATTATCTAGAATTTTACAGTTCTAACAGTGGCTCCGTTTGGGGATGAATGGTTGTGAAATCATTGCAAGGATCCAGATTTTTGGGTGAGCAGACCAGACACAAGATGATAAATCAATAAGCAAAATGGAATGAATGGAAATGAATGTGACCCTACACTACTGTACATGGAAAAATTTATTTTGAAGGAAGGAAAATTAGGATTGTCCATGTACTGGCAAGTCCTGTTCCTTTTATTTTCTAAACTACTGTGCATGGAAGATAGAATTTTGAGAGGATTGTCAAGGATTGTCCATGCACTGACAACCCTTAATCCTCTATATTGTTCAAGAGAAAAAATGCTTCAGAAATTACCCACGTACAGTAAACTCCTGACCTTCACCAGCCATATTTTGTAGATAGTACAATTCTTCACCTCTTTTTCCAACAACCACAAAAGGTCCCAGCCACAAGGCTTCAAATTTCCCATGCTTTCCCTTCTCCTAACACCTTGCGTTCCACATCAGTACCAAATCACTTTCCTCAAATTTTCTATCTTTTTCCTTTTTATCAAATAGATACTTCATCTGTGTCTGTAACTTTATGTTTTTATTTTGGGCAACTCTCCTTATTTCATCAAGTTCAGCTAGTTTCTCCATTCTCTCCTCCATAGGTTCTGGAATATCCAAATCTTCCTGAAGGAAAAACTTGTAGATTGGTAACAAATTTTGCAAAGGAATCTTGGCTTGTGTTCCATACACCAATTCAAATGGAGATTTTCCAATTTCCTTTTTAATAGTGATTCCGTTAGCCCAAATAGCCTATTTCAATTTTGAATCCCAAGCCTTCTTGTTCTGACCTAACATCCTCCTTATAATCTTTAGAAGACTCTTACTGCTAGACTCTGCTTGACCATTAGCCTGTGGATGGTAAGAGGCTGCATAAGAAATGGTAATGCCATATGTGCTACAAATTTTTTTGAATTCATCTGATCTGAAACACATCCCATTGTCAGTGATCAATCTTATTGGTGTACCAAGTCTGGTAATGATGTTGTCCATTAGAAAATTTGTCACAACTCTACTTGTAGCATGTTTAGTTGGGATTGCTTCAACCCATTTGGTAAAATAATCAGTGGCCACCAGTATCCATTTATGTCCTCCACTCAATTTTTCTTGTATCTCTCCTATGAAATAAATTCCCCATTGATGAAAAGGGGCATCAACCTACAAGGGTCGAAGTGGCAAAGCTCCCTGATACTTTAATTTTCCAAAGAATTTCTGGCAGGGTTCACATTTCCTTACATATGTATAAGAGTCATTAAAAACCTTTGGCTAGTAATAACCTGCCCTGAGAATTTTATGCATGGTTGTCTTTGTTGAGTAATGTCCTCCACAAAATCCTTTATGCATTTCACTTAAGACATGTCTGGCTTGTGATTCATCTAGAAATAAAAATAGTATACCATCCTTATTCTTCCAAAACAAATCTCCATTCATGAAGACATACTTAGATGCCTGCAACTTCAGAGTTCTTTTCTGGCTTTCACTCAATCCCTTTGGACACTTTATGTATTTAAGGTAATGCATGATATCTGCATACCATGGAGTATGCTCAATGCTCGCAATTGTAGTCTCTTCTTCTACATTGCAAATTTGATTTGCTTCAATGTTCGCTTCTGCCATCAACTTAGCCAAGCCTTGACCTCTTACTAGTTTAGTAATTTGTATCTCCATGTCAAACTCTTGGATTTTGTTAATCCATCTGCATCTTTTTCCTATTACTTCAAACTGTGTCAGAATATCCTTGACAGCTACATGAGGAACATAAGCAACCACTTTTTCTCCAACAAGATATGGCCTGAAAGATTTTGTAGCTTTCACTAATGCAAATGCTTGTTTCTCCATTATATCATACTTTAATTCTAACCCTTGTAATGACTTACTGAAGAAAGACACAGGCTATTCATAACCACCCTCATTCTTCTGTAACATAATAGAAGCAATAGTGTGCATTGAGGTGAATGAAAATATCTGAAAAGGTTTTGCAAAATCTAGAGACTTAAGGACAGGAGCTTCCTTGATGGCCCTTTTTATGGATATAAAAGCACAATATGTCCCAAGAGTTTACCCTCTGTGACTGCAAAATGACACTTCTTATGGTTTAAACTAATACCATATTCTAAGGCTTTAATAAATACCTTCTCCAGATGTTGAACATGATCTTCAGCCTTCTTTGAATAAGTAGTCAGATCATCCCGATACATGACCATGATAGCATTGATCAAATCTACAAATGCCACATCCATAGCTCTTTGGAAAGTTGCTCCTGCGTTTGTAAGACCAAATGGCATTCTCATGTAAATGTATGTCCCCCAAGGAGTTGTAAATGTCATCTTATATAGATTGGATTCTTTGACCTTGACTTGGTTATACCCTGAAAACCCATCCATCATAGACAACAGTTTGCACCCTATTACCTTATGCAATATAGCCTCCATATTGGGTAGAGGATAATTATCTTTGAGGGATGTTATGTTTAGATTTATGAAATCTACACATAGCCTGATATCTCCATTTTTCTTTCTCATAGGGACCAAGTTTGAGATCCACGTTGAATGTCTGATTGGTTTAATGATTCCCCCATCTCCGAGCTTTGCCAATTCTTCTTGCATTTTAGGCTCCAATGTTGGATTTATGGGTCTTTGCTTTTGTCTGAATGGCCTAGCATCTGGCTTCAATGGTATTTCATGTTGAAACAAATGTTCCCTGTATGCTTTTAGATCTTCATAAGACTAGGCAAACACATGTTTATATTTTCTCAGCAAATCTATCATCATAGATTCTAATTGTAGGGCTTATTTTCTTCCCTATGTACACCTTTCTTGGTGCAATTTCAAATCCCAAGTTAATCTCCTCAATATCCTCCCTTTGACTGGTGTTTGCTCAATGAGGGACTGATCACTTCCATCATACACACTTTCCAATGCCACTAAGCCTTTAGGAAGCTTATTTGTTTTAAGCTGTAAGATCTCTTTCCCAAATACTATCTGCTTCCCGTCCACTTCTTCAACAAAGGCATTGAAATCAATTTCTTGGGCTTCATATTGATCTATACAGTGGAGGAATTTCAAAAGGTTAGTATCATCATTAAAGACCTAACAACTATATATGTTATTAGGGACTACAGGCCTTGTATTGAACTCAATTTGTGATACCCCAGCTAATGTAATGTCATCTTTTTTCAGTGGCACATTCGCTAAAAAATCTGCCATTATGTTTTTTGACCTATACTTAAATGTAACATCTTCAGGTGAAACAAATACTATCCCTAATGCATTACCTTCTTGGCTACATGCTCCATCAAAGTACATTTTTCATACACCATTGCAATTTTGTGCCACATGCTTTTCAATTGGGTCAGCATTGATTAATTATGGTTGGGCTGGTTCTATCTTAAAACTCCCAAGATAGACATCACAAAAATAATTGATTTGACCTTGTGGTACAAAATCAACAACCTGGTTCATCCTTGGCTCCCTATATAACTTCAATTCCTGACCATTTACCAGAATTGTTGCATAAGATAAATCAAACTAGACATTTCCACTAGCCATTGTTGTCCACTGTCTTGATAAAAGCATCCCAAATTGAGGAGGGGTGTCAATTAATGTTATATCAATATTATATGCCACCTAAGGATAAGCAGCTAACTTGACTTCAACATCTTTCATTATACCCACTATAGGAACAGGTTTGTTATCCAATGCATAGCACTTCCCTCCAGTAGTATCCACCCACATACCAAGTTGTTTCATAACTCCTACTGGCATAATATTCATGGCAGCACCAGAGTCTATCATGTAGTTTCTCAACAATTTGTTATTTATTAGTAATGTAGTGAAAAAAGGATCAACTGGTGGGGGATTTAACATTGCATTATTAAGGCACACCTCTGGGATATTTACCTTCTCCTGCTTATTTTTAACAGCCATTTTACTTTCAAAATTTATATGTTTTTCATTTCCATTCGTTATTAATTGAACAACACTATCTCTGTATTCCTTAATTTTCATCATCTCAAGTAGTGGAACAGACATCTTTACCTGAGATAAAGCCTAAGTGAAGTCAAAAGAAGAACCTTCTACCTTAATCATTTTCTTTTGTTCTAATGTTTCTCCTTTGTTCTCTTCTTGTTCTCTTTTACTTGGCTGATCAATCTTTTGTAATTCTTTATGTAATTCCTTCACTTCCTCCTTTTGGACAGGATTTTGTTCACTTTTATCATTTTGTTTGTTTTGTGTTTTCTTTGAAGATCCTTGTGTCATTTTTTGATCCTTCATAAAGATTCCCCTGGGGACACCCTCCTCATTTACTATCGTGTTTCTCAACCAGTACTTACTTTTTGCTTCTTCAACTGCAGCAACGATTAATCTCTCTATCTCCTCTTCGGTAAGTTTCCTCATACTGGCCTGAGTAGGCATCTCATCAGAATGTGGTTCTACAAAATCATCCTCAGAGTCAGAAAGGATCTGTTGTTCAGCCATGTGGACATTGTACCTCTGATTCAAAACATCGTACTCATATCCATCTTCCTCTAAAGATGAGTACCTCTCCTCAACACGATGAAAAGTATTTGAAGTCAAATACAATGTGTGATATTCTCCACCATTTCCAATTAATACTCTTTCTTGCATTCTTTGGGCAACAACACAATAATCTGGGGAATGTGGCTTATAACAAATTTCACAAAAATAATTGCTATTCACCATATATGTTCCCTTCTTCCTTAATGGATCAGGAGTCTCTTTGTTTGTAGGACTATCTGTTATAGGTTTTCCATATTTCCAATTTGTGTTATAAGGCATCTCATGTAACCTAGGCCTTTCATTTATGTAGGTGTTCTCTTGTTTGTATTGATAATTATTGGTTTGTTGAAGAGCCCTATGATTGTCTCTTTTATCAATTATCCCAGTAGCCCTCCTATTGTTTTTAATTGTTAATGATGTCTTCTAGGCTTTAGCCAAGTCTCTTGAGAACCTATTTCTCAGTTCATACCCTGTTTTAGGATCGAATGCATTCAAATAAACACTCAATGCCATAGAATCTGGAAATTTTGATCTAGGAGGTATTTTATTCTATAGTTTATTGAATCTTCGGTTGAAATCATAAATTGAGTCATTCTAATTTTTTTGAATTCGCATCAATTCATGAAGAGCAGCATTAGGTACACTTTGATTCCCATATTGCTCGAGGAATCGGTCCTAAAATATTTGGAGAGAATCAATAGAGGTTGTTGTTAGGCTGTTGAACCAATCCCTAGCTTCTTCAATAAGTGACATTATGAATAGCCTCATATGTAAATATTCATAAGGTACATCCAAATCTTGAATGAAGGCATTGAAAATCCTTAAATGGTCTTTAGCAAAAATTGCACTACTCCCTGTAAACTTAGGCACCCGACCTCTCCAACTGCCATCCATGGGGTAAGGGTATAATTGAAATCTCGCTAAATCAAACTGTCTGATCATTGTCGTATACTAGTGAGGGGGAGGGTTAGGTGGATATTGATACATTGGGTTATTATATTGTGTATTATGATGTGGCATATAATATTGACTAGGAGGTGGTTGTACATTTGTATATTGTGTGGAATATGAGGTGGATGATTTGGCTATCTGTATTGATTCCCTACTTGATGGTGAGGGACTCTTGGTGGATTAGAAGGCCCTGCACCATGATTACCCTATTTATGAGGTGGTACATATTTTGGGGAGCAACCAGCTGTCTGAGTAATGTTATGAGTTTTCTGCAATTTGAATTCTCTCATTGCTTGTATCATCTGGGCTTTCTCCTGTTCTTCTCTTTCCTTCCTTTGAAATTCAAACTGTGCTTTTACTTCTTCATAAGTTAAAGATTCATAATCTTCCTGAGGATTCTCATGATCATTGGACTCATCTTGGTTACCCTCCATTTTTTTATCATGTTTGTGTTGACATCTGAGTCGTTCAGCTTCAAATTTAGCTCTAAACTCAGCCTATTTCTGAGGATCATAAAAAGGATTTCTTTGATCGTCTGGGGTACAAGGTTCTGCACTTGAATTATCTCTCCATGTATCATAACGGTCATATATTTCACCATGTGGTATTGATGATTTGTCTTTGTTCGTCATGCATATGTCCTCACTTATCCTTTTACCCTTATCAACCCTATCATCCTTATGTGTCCACTTACAGCTTCCAGTAGGAGCTCCAGTATGACTTCCCCTATATTGAGATCTTCTTCCATTCATGTTGCAATGTTGTTATCAAAGTCACCACTCACTTTCTTGAAAGTGAGAAAATATTGTTACTTGTTATTCCCAGTGGAGTCTATTTAACGTTTCTGACTCTATGATTAAGGTGCAGATTCTTAGTTAATTCCCCTGTAGAGACGCCAATGTGTTAGCTCTCAAAAACATAGGCAAAATGCCTCAAGAGGCTGCCAAACTCCTAATACGTTTTAGGGTAACATACAAGGTCAAAATATTTAGACCTTCTACTCTTCAGGTGCTGCTAGACCTAGGTGGGTGTACTTATATGAATGAAGCAAACTAAATGTGCTTATCTCTCTTGAAATATTTTTCCCACAATGGTAGATGGAGGTGGACAAATAAAACTAATTTTGGTATAAATTGTATACCAATATTCAAGACTAAATCCTAATATGTTTAGTTAACAGATGTAGAGAAAATGAATGAATCTAAATGGTGAAATGCAGAGACTAGTGCCTTATTGGGTATGCGGAGTCAAATGAAATAGAAATGGGCAACCTCTTTTTGGAAAACACTCAAATTGTTTGGCATATGTTTTGTTTATAACTTGTATAAACATGCAAGACTATGATTTCTAAGCTCTTCTTCATAATCTAGATGAATTTCCTTGATTACAGTGATCAACAAAAGGGATTTAATCTTTTCTTGAAAGAACAAATCAATTAACCACATAGATACAACAAATGTGCACTAATAAATTGAATATAAACTTGCTATACCAATTTAAACAAGCAAAAAGCATCAATCTTGGAGACAACTTAGTAATACTTTCAATAAGCACAACAGACAATTGACACCAGAAATAAGCAGCCACATCAACTGATTTTCATTGATATCTCCATTTTGAAATCATACATCACAGTCTCTGTTCTGAAAAATTTTATTCTATGAATCCATTTCTACCCTATCTACAGTATCTAATAATCTAATGTCCTCTTTTTACAATTGAAAATGGATATTTATACATTTGTATCAAAAAAGACACATCGCTTCGCATTCCATGTCAGTGGGCAACTATATTTGAACTTCAATTAACAATCTCTGAGACATTCGCTGAGACACCCCGTAGTCACATCGAAGGCCAATGTCTCACCGACAATCATCCTGCATCCTTTGTGTTTCACTGTGACCTATGTTGTTGAGGAGACGTCCCATAGACAATATTTTTCATACCGAAAGTTGTCCCTCCATCTTGTGTGTCATTGAGACAATTCATAGTCGGGGGGAGGTTTCATAGAACACCTTGTGTCTTACCGAAATACCCCATGGTGCATTCTTGTCACTGAGACATATGGGATTTCTCGCCGATGAAACAACATATCGGCCTGAAGTTCGAGTCGGTAAGACTATATAACCTTACCTCGATAACCTTTGGTACAGCACATTCACATTGTTGGCAAGACTGGAGCCACTCGCCAAGACATCTCTCTGATGCAAAAGTTTCTCATCGAGATGTACATCCTTATCGCTAGTTAGTAAGACAATTCAAATTCACCAAGACCTCATCCTGAAGAAAAGACTCTCACTGACAAGCACCTTCTGTTTCTAGTTGGTGAGACAATAAGATCTCACCAAGACCCATGCTGAAGAAGACACTCTTGCCAACGGGAAACCCTTAGTCGCCGAAACAATAAAAGTGTCCTGCCGATAGGTGCTTGTAGGTAAATTTTGATTGCTGTGACATCCCCATGGTCTTGCCGATAGGCAACAATAGGTGTATATAAACAAAATACATTATGGGTCGGGGAGATCTTGATAGTCTCATGCCGATATGAACTATTATGTGAAATACTTAGACTTAGAAATATTTCATGGGACTACAAGGCAAAATGTGAGCAAAATGTTGCGAAAGATGGCCTTTATATTTAATGGTGAGGACTCATTTGGAGACTCAGTGGAATGAAAAACTTGTGAAATTATTCATAATTTTATAGTTCTAATAGAGTGTACTTAGGTTTATTGGAAGGATGGAGCTTATGCGAGGGTGGGTAAGGAATGAGTTGAGGTTGAATCACATTAACCTCCTTAGTTTTAGACTTCTCACAAAAAACCTTAGCAGATGATTTGAGTGAGATGAAATCATGAAGGGATTCATCTAACAAGTCCAATTCATCACGACTAAAAGGTTTGAGGGGTAGGTTATCATTAATCAGTTGAAGATGTTCAATATTAGAGGTGTTAATGTTTGTTATAGTGGGTTTGGCACAACAAAACTTAGTGGATGACTTATGCGAGATGAAGTCTTTAAGGGATTCATCTAACAAGTCAAAGTCATCACAACCAAAAGGTTTGAGGGATATGTTATTGTTAGGCAGTTTAGGTTTTTCATTGTAAGCATTAGAGGATGAAGTGAGTGAGAGGAAGTCTTGAAGAACTTCATCTAAATTACCTACATCATCATTACTAAGAGGCTTGGATGAGATGTTTCTACATTGAATCATGTGTTTGAAAGGTTGTTTTGATGTTTGAGTTTTTGTGTTTTTAGGTATCGATGAATTTGATCTAAAAGAACTAGGAACAAATACTGAAAAGGAAAATTGCAAAAACCTAAGACTATCCATAAATGCCATGAAAGAAATAGAAGATAACTAAACTATGACAAAAAAAAAACTGCAGGAAACAAAAATGTGCAAAGTAAGAAACTAAATTCTGGAATTCCTAATTCAAAAATGGCAGTGGGACTGATTCACCCAAGGTGTCGAATGAGTCCCAAAGGAGGTATTTTTTAGGATTTTTTCTAATTTTTTTAGAATTTTTAAAAGTTTTTCAAGTCTATACAATGTAGATATAGATTAAAAATGCAAAAAATTGGAATGATTCAATGAAACAAGATGCAATAATGAACTCTAAATGATGCTTTTCAAATTTTTTCGAAGCTCTAAAATGCAAAACAATGCAAAATGACAAGGAAATTAAGTCCTAAGATTCAAATAGAAACGTAAATCAGAATGATATGCTGTTCAACATGCAAATTTTTAGTTTTTTCAATGAAATGTAATGCAAAAATGACGTCTAAATGAGTCTTTCACTAATGCAACATGAGAAAACCTAGGATGCAAAGACAACACAATACGCTAATTGAATGTTAATGCAAATGAAGTCTAGAATGCAATATGCAATGGAAATCAGAAATGTAAAGTGCTCAATATGCAGGTTTGCCAAAATGAATCATAGATTTTTGGCACCCTAATCCTTTCTAGCACTTCTAGGGTTTTTCACCTAAAAGGAGAAAGAAGAGCCAAAAATTCTAGGTAGGTTCACTCAAATTATGCAGTGTATGATGTTATTTAGACTAAATGGAATGATCTAAGTGTAATTAAACTATGAAATTAAGAGATTATGAATGTAAAACCTAAGAATAACGTAATGTTTCAAAACACAAAGATGTTTGCAAAAATCTTGAAATGATGAACAAAAATGTGAACTAAATGAAAAAGAAGGCTAAATTTCTGAGCAAGTGTGCCTAAGAAGCTGATGAAGATTGAAAAGAAATATGGAAATCTGTCAAATCCTAATTTTGGGGTAACTGGGACTCATTCGCCACCCTAGGTGAATCAGTTTGAGGTCAGGGTTTTTCTACACCAATTTTTTTTTCTACTAATTGGGTGTCTGGATTTTCATCTGACTAAAAATGTCACCTGAAGAGGGACTCATTCACCATGCATGGTGAATCAGTCCACTTTCAAATTTCTATGATTTTAAATCTCTATTCTGCACCTTGACACTTGGACAGTACTTTCTGATGGAAACCCGAATCAGGATCTCAGAGAATTCCTGTAAAACAACTTAAAATTGTTTTTCTAATGGGGAGTTTTCCTTGGCAAAACCCCAAGTTTGGTATTCAAACCTTGAATGAATAAAAATATGCATAAAACCCTAGCCTTAGATGTTTTAAAAGACTACAAAAATCTGAAGTATGTCAAAAACCCTATTCTATTGTAAAAGAATAAGAAATAGAAATGTGATTTGAATGATGCAAGATCTCAACCCTAGGAATCTCACAACACATCAAAAAGGAGATAAAATGACATGCAAGTGGAAAGTAAATGATATATAAACCTTAATCTGAAGATAGAGAAGCAATGTAAGAAGGAATCACTTTGAAAACAAGTCTTTAGGTGTGATTTGATGGCTAGTTGCATTTTCTCAACCTAGATTTCTCCATGATTCACCATAGGCATCCATCACCAACCCTTTGCAATGTTGAACTTTGATCCAAAAAGTGAGCTTCAGGACATACAAAAAACCCTAGTTTGCTGCCCTAAAACTTCAACTTTACTAATAAAACTTGTTGTAGAAGACTTGACTTTAGAAATTACTTTTGTGAAATAACTAAAAGTTATGTAAAAGGATTAAAAATGAGTATTTATAAGAAATAACACCTAATTTTCCCATTATTTAGACCTAAGAGGCTAACATTCACCAAAAATTTAAGTTGAATTAATTGAATTCCTGCTCAAAATTGAAATTTCTCTCAAAAGGGACTCATTCGCCACCCTTGGAAAATGGGTCCCATCAGAGGGGACACATTCACCCAAGGTGGAAAATGGGTCCCACTACTAATTTTTGAAGGTGGGTTTTTGGGATATGGAATAATTGAATGTTGTTTGTCAAAATTTAAGTGATTTCTCAGGTAAAATGGGCCTCTAGATAAAAATAATGGGTCTTAGGGGCCTATAAATGTCGTTTTGAAGGATAATTGATGCAAGGGGACTCAAAAGTGGGTCTAATTACATGTGAAATTGTCTCTTTTCTCAAGAGGGTCCAATTTTCTATGGTGCACTTGGAAAAAATGTTCACAAAGTGTCCCATTTTTTTTGTAAAGTGTCATTTGTTTGCAAAGTGTCACTTGTGTTCGCAAAGTGTCCCATTTCTTCGTGAATTGTCTTGTTTCTTTATGAAATGTCCTAAAAGGGTTCTAAAGTGTCTAGGGCCATTAGAACAACATACTAGATTTACTTTATCACACTTGCATCATGAAATATGTGAAAATTGAAGATATTAGATAGATTTTTAGAGCATTTTGTAATGATTTGGTTAGGTCCCCGCCTAGTCGTGACAAAGGCTAGGGGGAAGACAACTTAATTTTCTAAGAGATCACATGCCAACACTTTTAACAGTAGAGACAGAGCATTTACACACTGTAGGCATCTATTAGGCATATTTTATGCCACCTATAAGATACCATGACGCCTTGCTTATGGCCCTATGTGAGCATTGGGATGCCGATACATGTACGTTTCATCTTCCTACCAGGGAGATGATGATCACTCTCAAGGATGTACACCTTATTCTCTGAGTTCCTATTCAGGGAGAGCGGGTATACTTCTAGCGGGATCGTCCATTCCATGAGAAGGTGGATATGTAGTATTGCTTGGGTGGACCTATTCATGATGAGCATGTTAGAGCGTAGTTCAAGCTTCCCATGCTTCTATATTTGTGAGCTCTTGTTGTTAGATGTATTATGATGCATACAGTGGTTCTTTTTCTCAATCTTGATGGATGAGTGGTACACTTAGATGGAGAATTAGTACACTTGATTTAAGGGATGTACTAGCACAGGAGAGTCTATGCATGGGTCGTTACATCCTAGCACACTTATATTATGATCTTGGCATATTTTTGTTTTGAGAGATTGATAGTATGGTGCATTGCACACTTCTACAAGTGTGGTTCCTTGAGTATATTACATGCACCAAGCCAGGTGTCGGATTCCCTTGTGCTATAGCTATAGGATATCCATGAGCATTCAGCTATCCTCTACGATTCTTATGGTAGTACAAAGATTTACCTTTTTGGAGGGTGAAATTTGACTAGCTGGAGGAGGACAAGATCCTTTGGAGACCTTATCTACTCACTCAATAGTGGCTAGATCCCATAGGACAACTCGGGAGGATGCAAATGGATAGGTTTCTACCTGGGAGGCATGACTATGTTGTACAACCTTTCTATTATGAGTGAGACATGCAATAGTTTAGGCAGGTGTAGACATCACTGAGGGCATGCCCCTTCATTAGATGATTAGTACAAAGTGCTCGGAGGCCAGGTGATACTGTTCAACTTACTATAGACCATTTTCATGAGAGTGATTATGATGCTTTAGATCATGATTAGCCACCAGTCACCGACACTAATGATGTTGGTAGCATAGATGAGCATTAGGAGTGGTGGTTAGTGACATGATTAGCTCCTATGTTCCCCATGGATGTCCCTATAGGTGATGTAGGAGCAACACCAGATGAGGGAGATGAGAAATAAGAGAGAGCAGAGGATATACGGTACAGGCCATCAAATATATAAACTAATATTATTGATGATGAGTATGAGTTAGAGGATGATCCTGACTATGAGGACAAGGAGGATTATGAGGAAGATAAATATTACAAGGAGGAACCACCCCTGAGTGAGGGTGACAAGGTAGTGACTGAGGATCCATACGAGCATGGAGAATCCTCACACACTTACAAGACCAGATCATGTGTAGTAGCTACAACAAACATCAACACCCAGAGTCAGAGAGAGGCTAGCACATCCTCCATGCCCCCAGAGAGGATGAGGTGGATATTCCTCATGCATCTAGAGACATAGGTGATGATATTTTTGATTTTACGCATGTACTTGAGTATATTTATGTTGTGTATTTATAAATATATTATGATGATGTGTACTGATTGAGTACCTTGTCTATCTTGTAGGAGTGACAAGAGACTGGTGAGAGTTCTATCATCATGTTTCCACAAAGATAATGTTTGTGTCCATCGACAAGGAGGAGATGGATCCTAACTATGTACCCCCACTGATCATGGAGGAGGAGCTAGAGTCAATCAAACCTTTCAGAAGGTTATGGGAAACATACGAGACCGTGAGGAGATGAATCCATCAAGCTGAAAGTGTAGGACAATTATCACAGACCTCATTAGAGGTCGAGAGACTCCATGTAGAGCTAGCACAGGTATGAGTGGAGAGGGATTAGATGTTGGAGGAGAATCTTGTGGTTGTTGGTCAAGTACAAGGTCTAGAGTATGCACTTATACTCGATAGTTCATGGTCATGATCACACACAACCGTCTCACAACATCCAGGGACTTGATCTCGAGTGCTATAGCCTAAGGGGTCAAGTTTTCATAGACCTTGGTGAATTTGTATATGATATTGAGATGTATATAAAACTTTTTGATATATATATACATGCACATTTGGTGTTTTTATGATTGGTCTTAATGTGTTTGAATGTTAAATGCAATGTAATTAATTAAATGACTTTATAAAAAAGTATTTAATTAATTTCTTCATGATTTAATAGGATTGATGGGATCTAATGTAAAACATATTTCAATTTTACTGTAGATACAATATTGTTGATTGGAACAGAATATGTTAAATTAAATACACCTATAACTCAAATAAGGATCTAACATAATATAATACAAGGGTGAATAGTATGAATCCTAAAGTAATTATAAAATGAACTTAAATAATTACCTTAGTGCTCAATACAAAGGCAAGATTAGTTTTCAAGAATGAAGCAATGTAAAATTTATTTAGAATGACATCAAATAACTGTAAACAACACTGCTTTAACAATAATACTATAAAAGAGGTTATAGGAAATAATGACACAAATGCGCAACATTAATAGGTTCCCTAAGGGGTGTTCCATCAAGATGCATTAAGACATAAGCACTAGACCCATAATTGGTATCAACTATGTAAGGTCCTAACCAATTAGGGCTGAATTTATCTTTTTATTCATTGTTAGCACTGGTATGATGTTGATTCTCAAAAAGAACAAAATCACCCTTACGAAACATTCTAGGGATGACATGTGTGTTGTGTCTTCGTTGTAATTGTTTGATGTGAGCTTAGAGATGTTCAAGAGCATTAATGCACTTTTCATCGGGCATTTCAATTTGGTGCAATTGTTGTTCTTTATAAGTGGCATCATTAATGAGTTCTTGGAGAGCAATTCTCAATGTAGGAATTTCTAACTCCAAGGGCATGATTGCATTAGTTCCATAAATGAGGTTATAGGGTGTGGTTCCTGTGGATGATCTTACATTTGTTTGATAAGCCCATAGCACATAATGTAATTGTGTATGCCAATCTTTATGATGTTTGTTAACAATTTTCTTGAGGATTTTTTCTAGAATCTTATTAGTATTCTTAGCTTGTCCATTGGATTATGGATAATATGGTGTGGAAAATCAATGTTGAATGTTACATGTCTCAAGAAATTTCTTGACTTTGTTATTCTTAAATGAGGTTTTATTGTCAAACAATTGCAGAAGGGAGTCCAAAGCGAGCAATTATGTGTTCCAAGATGAAATGACAAATTAATTTAGCATTTGTAGAATGAAGAGGAATAACTTCCATCCATTTCATGAAGTAGTCTATTGTGGTTATGATAAATGTATGTCCATCATAAGAGGGAGGTGAAATTTTTCCAATAAAATCCAATCCCCATACTGAAAATGGCCAAATGGGAACCTGGGCACGAAACTCAGAAGCAAGAGCATGGAATAAATTGCTATCTTCTTGACATTTGTGACATTTTTTAATGTAAGCGAAGCAATATTTCTCCATATGTCTTGAATAGTATCCCATATGGATGAGTTTTTGCACTAACAACCATCCTCCAAAATGACCTCCATAGGCACCAGCATGAGCCTATTCAACTGCTATAGGGATTTCAAAATCCTTAAGACACCGTAATAAGAGACCATTGAATGATCTTCTATATAATACATTGGTGAGGATCATGTATTTAGCTGCTAATTTGCATAAACGCTTTTCAGTTTTTTTCAGTGCAGGCTCCGGAATAGTACCATCTTTTAAATAATGGTAGATTGTATCATACCATTCGCATGAGTCATCTTGAGTTATCATTAAAATGTCTTTTAATTGAGTGTCAATCAAAGGTTTCATTATGGGATGGATAACATAGGTGAATTTGGTTGAAGGATCAAGTGGGGATATAAGAGAGGCTACACTCAGCATTACATCTACATGTCTATTGTATTTTTGTGGGATGTTATCAATGGTGAATGATTCAAACCTCTCTAACAGTTTCATCGTAAGATCCTTGTATTTTGATAACTTGTCATGTTTAGTTTGATATGTACCATTTATTTGTTTGATAACTAATTGTGAATCACCAAATATCTTGATATGTTTAACATCCATTTTTAAAGCAACTTGCAAACCTACGATTAATGCCTCATACGCAGCTACATTATTTTTGCATAGGAAATTTAGTCGATAGGACAAGGGAAGAGGTTGTTTGTCAGGTGGAATCAAGACTACTCTAGCACTGGAACTTGTTATACACTTAGATCCATTGAAATACAATTCCCATGTTTTAATATCATTGGTCAAGACAGTATCATTAGGAAAGGAGTCATGATTAGGTAAAGCGAGAGGAGAAGGAGCATCGGCTAAGTGATCGGTTAAGGCTTGTCCTTTGATTTCTTTTTGTGAAAAAAACTTAAGGTCAAACTCAGTTAACAACATCACCCACTTAACTAAGTGTCTAGAAAGGTCTGTTTTGCTAAAAAGATGTTTAAGAGGATAAAATTTTATCATGAATTTTATTTTAGCATTTAGTAAATAATGTTGCAACTTACTAGTAGTGAATATAAGAGCTAAGCATTGTTTTTCAATTGGTGAGTATGAAGTTTCAAAATCTATTAAGGTTCGATTGATGTAATAAACAAGATGTTCTTTTCCATGATCGTCTTGTTGAGCAAACAATGCTACAAGAGCATGGGCTGATATGGCTATGTACAAGATAAATTGTTTGTTTGGCACGATAGGTTGCAAAACATGTGGAGTTTCCAAGTATTCCTTTAAACACTCAAAATCATGTTTACAATTTGCATCCCAATCAAAAGGTACACCCTTTTTAAAAAGATGTGTGAAAGGTAATGTGTGATTGGCTAAATATGCAATGAAATGATGGATAGCTTGAATTCGGCCTTGTAACATTTGCAATTGAGGAATGTTCCTAATAGGTGGCATGTTAATAATTGTATCAATCTTCTTTGTGTCCACCTCAATGCCTCTGTGAAATATGACAAACCCCAAAATTTTACCACTATCTACACCAAAGACACACTTTTTCGGATTTAAGCGCATATTATATTTACATATTCATTCAAAGATTTTCTAAAGAAAATTTACATTGCCTTGTCGTGTTAAGGATTTAGCTAAGATATCATCAACATAATCTTTCAATATTTTGTGGATGTAATCGTGAAAGGTCAATGTCATTGCTCGTTGATAAGTTGCATTGGCGTTCTTTAGATTGAAGGCCATCACAACCCAATAAAACATTCCCCAAACAATTGTAAAATTGGTTTTGTATTGGTCTTGAGGATTAATAAGGATTTGATTATAACCAGAAAATCCATCCATGAATGACAACAAAGCATGTCCAACAGTTGAATCCAGGATCATGTCAATATTAGGAAGTGAAAGTCATCTTTAAAGAGGATTTGTTCAAGTCACAAAAATATGTACATATCCCAATATGATTATCAGGTTTAGCAACTGTGACAATGTTTGATATCCAAGGAGAATAATCAATAGGTCGAATGAAGCCTACATCAAGGAGTTTCTCAAGCTCTGCTTTAACATTCAAGGCTATATTAGGATGCATTTTTCTTATCTTTTGACAAATGTGTTTAGCATTTTCAGCAAGAATGATGTTGTAAGCCATAATTTTTAGGTCAACTCTTGGCATATCAAAATATTTTCAAGCAAAATTTTTAGGAAAATCATGAAGTAAAGTTGTAGTGTCCTCTTTTTCTTCATCATCAAGGCACTTCCCAATCTTAATAACTTTTTTTTTTCATAAATGTCCATTGGCACATCAATTGTATCTCCTAAAGGGAATGCATTAGATTTAGGAACCTTGGACTCATGATACTCTTCAATGATTTCACTATCATTTTGCTTGGTAACGATTTTAGCACAGGTAATCTGTTTCATAGAAGTAGTAGAGGATGTGTTATCAGAAACTCCTAACATTTGTTTTAGAGTTTCATAACTATCAACATACTTCCATGATAGTGGTGAGATCATATCAAGCAATTCAGGATGTTTGATTGTGAGTTGGTGTTTTGGCTGACATGTAATAGCGTTGATGTTCAAATATGGTCGTTGAGTAGCTTTTGTCATTTTAGAAAAAGAATATGCCAATCTGATTTTTGTCTCTTACGTATTAGGTTATGTAGACACATAAAAATGTCCTAGACCCACAAACCACATTCTTCTATGTCAAATATCTTCTTAGCATAATTAAAATATATAATTATGTCATATAGTTCAAATTCAACAATTAATTAAACAATTCTTAATTATTTAATTAATTCACATCTTTTAATTCTTTGAGGATTATTTAAATACATAAATTTTATTTATTTATTTAAATACATCATTAATGTCTAATGTCTTCTCATAATTAAATAAATTTCTTAATTTATTTAATTATTGGCCACCTTATTATCTTCATCCCTAATTAAATAATTATCATTAATTATTTAATTGTCTTATTTGACTTTTCCTCTAAATTTAAATAAAATCATTTATTTAAATTGTCCCACTTTCTATTTTCTCTCTCTTAGTAAATAATTCAAATTAATTATTTACTGGCACATGGCCCCACCTTTTGAATTAAATTAATTTTTAATTCAAAATAATAACTTTCCCTCTTAAATCAAATAATTTATATTATTATTTGATTTTCTAGCCACCTCTTTTTTTGTGCCAATCTTATCTCCTTGTCACATGCATTGTCAACCCATGATTTGATTTTCTCAAATTAAATCTTGTCCACTCATTTTGAATTTGACCTAATGTTTCCCTAACCCTAATTGTGGGTTGTCTTATTGAATCTTGTCCATTGATTCTAGGGCATTTGTTAATATTCAATCTTGGCCCTTCATCTAAAATTGGATTTTCTATAAAAAGACAATTTTAGTCTGATTTGAAATCTCCTCATCTCCTAATAGTAGACACATATTTCTCACATTGGCAACAACATTCAAATCCTTCAACATTTTCTTTGGTCTTGGCATAGTCACATATTGCTCACTCAAAATTTGAGGGCAAACTTCATATTTTAGCAAATAGAGAAGGTGTAATGGAGGTTAATCATGGAGGTTGAAGACTTAAGGTGATCTTTTTTGTTTTCATGTTATTTCCTCCCATGTTCTTCATTATTACTTTGGGTTTTAGTTTATTTAGCTTCTAATCTACTAACCTAGATTTTTCCCATAGTTACATTGGTCAACCCGACACCAAAATCATGACTTTTTGCTTTTTCCATATGAATTTTTTTTCTATTTTGTAGCTACAGGTACAACAAGCCACATTCGCAATTTCCAAAACCACAATCGCTTCGTCATGACACATTCGGCAAATAGAGTGATGCATCTATAGAGACAAGCTACATTTGACATTCGTAGAGACACATTCACCCAAAATACAATGCATTTGACATCCAGTGAGATGCATTTGCATACCGCAATGCATCTATTCTACATATCAACAAATTCATTTGATAGATTCCAACACACACACCCAAGCCGCATTTGTTGCGCCAGCATACAGTGATGCATTCACTCTACTACGACGCATTCATCTGGTAAATTTTTGCTTTCAGTTTTCTTTCAGATTTTTCCAAATTTCTTTCAAGCAAATAATTTAGGGGTCTTCTGGTTACTAATCTACTGTTACAGCATGTGGCACATTTTTTTTTGGAACTACTAACAAGTGGTTTTGTAGGTTCGATTGTCCAAGATTTTGATATTGAAACACTTGTGTTTGTTCTTTTTTTAGATTAGAAAACACTTCCATTAGTGCTTTAAAAATAATATTTGCTTGTCATTTGATTGATTATGCTTGAAGGTGGTAGGTGATTATGCTCTCACCTTGTGCAAACTAGGTGATCAGAAAACTAGACCCATCTATTTTTTGTGTCACCTCGATTCAATAATTGAAGTATCCTCTCCCCTTGCGCACTTGTATGATCCTAGGTGCAAGAGAAATAGTTATTAACTCTATAAATTAGGCCTTCCTTGGTGGAAAAAGTACTCACCCCAAGGTGAATCAAATTGACAACAAAGCTCTTTGGCCGAGCTACCCCTGACCAGTATATAAATGTGAATCCTAATGGAAAACTTAGGATTACGAGTGCAAATGTGTCACACGGAAAAGTGAAATCCACAAAACCTTGTTGAGCATAACCTCTTTAGGTTGGAGTTCCTCCTTATCAAAGCTAATATTTCCCCATGTGTTTCCACTTGAATGGGGTCTCCGAACTAGAATTTTTTGTGTAGTAACCAGAATCCTTTCTATTTTCTAGCATAGCAATGGTCATTGTGAAGGCATCCACATTCATGTAGTTCTTAGTAGAGATGATCAACGTGCCATGGGAGTTTTATGGGGGTTGGAAGCTTGGTTGTCCTAAGAAGTGAGTGCACTATAAGGGGGAGCCCGTGTTTCCAAGCTTCTAGATTCATCCACTAAGAATAAGTGCAGTTGGGGAAACCCATGTGGAATCTAGCAAATATTCCTTGCCTAACCTAGGATTGTCCTTGTCTTCCTTGTGCTTGTTTTCAAAGAAAAAATATTGTGTTTTCCAAGTGTTTTATGAAACATTCAAATAAAAAACACCATTTCACATATCTGGAAATAATCATCCAACTTGAAACAAATCCAAAATTCGGCCAAATTGCAAAAACTAGACTTTATCCAGATTGCAATGCATTTGTTGCTTTGTGCAACACATTTGACCTTCCACACCACATTTGAAAAACAAAAAAAATGCATCTTCCTATGTTGAAGCACATTTTCTATTAGAAACAACACATTTGTTCTATCAAACTAGTCTCTATTCAAACTTGCAACACATTCGCTAACTTCTGCAACGCAATTGAAATCTTGAGCCACACCTTCTATCAATAATGATGCATCTGCTCAAAGTGTGACACAATTGACCATCTACAACATATTTTCCACCTCTTGTGACACATTTGCTAGTCATAGTAAAATCACTATCAAACCTAAGACTAGACACTGTCATACTGTTGCAACATATTTGCATTTTTGTGACAAAATTGATACTTTAAATGACACATCTGACAGACTGCAACACATGTTTGACCTAAAACGACACAATTGCCTAATAATTAGAAAAATCACAGTCACTGTCCAAGTCCAAAATCAGGCATTTTCAATTTGTCTTTAAACACATTTCTTTAGTGGTCTCTGTCCAAAATTAGTAAAACTTAGGTGGCATACCTTAGGCTTGAATTGTACCTATGCATTGTCATTCTTTAGACTTCATTACCATGTCTTCCATTGACCTTTATTTTCTTGCTAGTCAATTTGAATACAAATTTCTCTATAATCATCAATACCAACAATCCTTAGACTTCAAAAGACAATTCCTCCAATCTAAAAACTAATGTCCTTCTTACCAACAACCCATAAATCCTAATCCTCCATCCATCTACCCTACTATCAAAAGTTCCTTAACACAAACCAAAAAATTAGGTTTCAACAAATGTCCACTTTTCACCCTTATCCTAACCTTGACAAGGGAAACCAACTGTCCACTAGTCTATTCCAAGTCTCCACATCATATTCTAGTCCTTCACCTATCAATCTCGTCCAAGTCTACATTTCTTATCAACCATCTACCAACTCATGTCAAGTCTCTATATCATACCATATTGATCCCATCCAAGTCTCTACATCATATCTTAGTCAACCTCACACTAGTCTAGTCCCAGTCCCCATGTCCTATCCTAGTCCATCATCACTAACCCCTTCCAAGTCTCCATGTC
Source organism: Sequoia sempervirens (assembly GCA_007258455.2). NCBI lineage: Eukaryota > Viridiplantae > Streptophyta > Pinopsida > Cupressales > Cupressaceae > Sequoia > Sequoia sempervirens. The sequence continues at coordinate 409,762,607 of VDFB02270651.1, read as the reverse complement.
TTATCCTATTCCTTCATCCACAAATCCTTTCCAAGTCACTCCCTCACAACCCACATTTAGTCATGAAAATTCTATCATTGTCCAAAGTAAAATCCCATTTAATAAAATTGAGGATATGTGTCAAAACGAAATCCCAAAACATGACATCATAACATCACCCTCATGTCAAGAACAAGGTAGTCCATCCCATGACCCTATCTTTTATTCCATTCAAGAAGTCCTTTATGACTATCATGACATCTAAAATACACCTATCCTTAACAAAGATTCTATTCCCAATAATATCATCCAAGACAATCCCATCTTTGACCAAGACACTACCATTGACCAATAAGTCCAAAATGATCCACTCCTTGACCTTTATGCCATTCATGATCAAACACTTGATGACCCTATTCATGCCCCAACTATCGACACTTTCCAAAATGAGACACTTTTCTCCATGGGACACATATACGATCTTCCTCAAGAACAAGAGTCTTCTAATATAGACATGTTTTCAAATGATCAATCTATATCTAAATTTACTGGACTCTATGACAGTGACCATAGCGATGGCTTCAACATCAACTTGGAAGCACCGATAGAATCATCTAAACATGGCATGTCACAAGAACAAGCCAAAGAAGTTAATTAGAACTATGTCCAACATGTCAATGAACCTAAGACATCCTATCAATTAGGATCATCTAGGTATGTGCAGGATCATCATGGAAAAAATAGGCCCTTAAGTGGCAAAAAATTTAAGAAAAATTAGAGTTAGAAAACTTGATGTAAAAATTTGAATAAGTTATCTATATTATTTCAAAAATATGTAAAAGTAGAATCTGTAGAAAATTGAATTAGTTTCTAAACTACTAGGTTTGTTTAAAAAATAAAAAAATCTATTTGGTGAAAATTTGAAATTTCAATGTAGTAGTACTTAAATTTCAGGGAAAAAATAAGAAGTAGGTGTTTGTCTAACCACCCTAACCACAATAAAATGATAATATTTTTTTATAATATTTTAGATATAAGTAGAGGACTCATGTCCCGATGTGATGCATATTTTTTGGTAATTTTTGTCTAAGTAAATAATTAATTATAAATTTTTTATTACAACTTTTAAAAAATCTAAAAAACCCGTATGTCTGACCACCTTAATTTGGTCAACAATTCATGAAATTCATTTTTATTTTTTTTAATCCTATAGTATGCAAATCATATAATGTGACACATGTTTTGGATTCAAAAAATGTGATACCGTTTGAAAACTATAGATGTTTTTCAATCAACCTATCAATCAGGACTTTAGTCATAATTTGAATAGAAAATGAATAATAATTAATTTTTAAATTCAAAGAAAAGAATAATTTATATTGGTGGAAATTTGAGAATCTCCTTTAAAATCCCTTTTCATTTCATCAATTTTGGGTAAAAAAAATCGTCAGCCACATACCCATCATATTGCCACTTTTTGGCCCATCATGATCCTGCGCATACCCATCTACTTTTTTTAGAGCAGGCTTTCTCGCAAACAAGAACATTCCAAGTGACAATTTCCACATACACAATGAGGGGTTAGCATCTTGCTTTCAAAACAAAAAATACCCCGTCACAAATAGAATCTGTCAAAACATGCAATATCAAGGCAAAGGACTAGGCATACATGAGAAAGGCATTTGAGAACCAATACAACTTTAGGAAACTTAAAAATATCAGGGTATTGGCTATTCTTCAATCAAAAAATCATATTGGCTATTCTTCAATCAAAAAATCAAACAATGTAGTGGTACCTCCTCAATACTAGGGGCAACCTCATCAGATACAAACATCAAAATGGAGTCTATGAGTAATCCTTTTCATAAGGTTATTTCCAACACCCCATCCATCCACACCATAAACTGCCATTCCATCATGAATAAACCTTTCGTTTGGAACCAACAAGAACAAAAGTCTTACAAGTCTAAAGTCCAAAATAAAATGTCAAAGGCCATTGAATCAAACAAAAATTCAAGTGGAAAAATAAAGTTAAAATGGATCCCAAAGAAAAGTGGATCAAGCAAAGAGAATATGTCAAAAGAAAAAGTCAATCAAAATGTGGAGCCACAAGACAAGAGGACTCCTACATACAAAAACTGTCCACCTCCTTCAAAATGGTCATCAAGCAAGGAATATAAAGGTGTTGGTTCCAAATGTCATCTCTCCAAATTCTGTCATCCACCATCCCAAGTTTGGAAAATAAAAAGTGATTCATCCAAATGTCCAAACAATCGTTCCATGTCTACCATCATTTGCCATAATCCTACATCTCATCTAAAGTTCAAATATCCCACGTCACAAATCTATCACATCTTGACAACAACTCTTTATTATAAGGACTCTCATGGCACTCTATCACAATGTGTGTATTCTGATAAGGTCAATTCTATTATCAAAAAGGACCATAATGACATAAAACAATTGTATGCAAGTGTTATGATCCTGACAAGGCAACTACTTCAAAAAGGTCATTATTGGCATGTCATGGCACCAGTCTTTATATCGGCACCATCAATAGCTATAGAATAATTAGTGGGCATCTAAGACATCCCATCCATTTACAAAAAACACAAAAATTTGAAAAATATAAAAAAGTCAAGAAAATAGTAAAGACAAAAAATTTGTCCAACGGTGAAAACCTAGCAAACAAGCGCCCTAGATAATTACCATGATGAAAACCTGGCAAGAAGGTGTCGTGTTAAATAAATTATCTATGTGGACTTTTACACTTAGGGGCTAGTCGTCTCATTTCCCATGCATTCCTCATGACATTGGCATCTGACCATTTGATCCATATCATTCCCGTCCATTTTCTTTGCCACCTACCTTGGTCTTGATGTAAAACATGCAAACATGAATTATGCTTTGGGAAAAATCTTGAGATGTCCATCCTTTGGTCATACACTAGTCATGAAATGTCATGTCATTACTTTCATAACTTCATTATCCTTATGCAACATGGTCCTTGGAAGTCTTATGACAATTTCGTTAGTCTCATGTCTCTCGTCCTTTACCAAGGCCACCTCTCATCCTTTCATGTCTGTCACCTATCTTGGCTTTCCCTTATCAAATGGTCCAAGGATACTCCATCATCCCATCTAGTCCTAACCAAGTCATTCCAAATGCAATGAGTTTCATCCATACAAGTGCATCATCCAACATATTCCTTGGCTTTGTTCCTAGCCTAGCTACATATGTTAATCTTTCAGTCACATTATCGTCATCCTCATGTTGTTTTGGGATGTGTCCTTCCCATATCAAACAACGTTGTCATCACTTGTCAATTGGTATTCAACTTGACTAGGGGAACAATCATGTTTTTCCTTGGATTCTCATGCGTAGGCATCATTCACATGCATTTGTTGTGATACTCTCATAACATCTCAAAAATAAAATTAAAAAACCCAAATATTCGGTAAAAGACAAAAAAATAAAATAAAAATGAAATATTCAACAAAAGTCCAAAAAAATCAAATATTCGTCAAAAGTAAAAAAAATCAAATATTCATCAAAAATCCAAAAAATTCATAAATTGTCAACAATCCAAAAAAATCATAAAAAGTCAAAAATCCAAAAACATCAAAACTTGTCTAAAACACAAAAACATCCAAATAACTGTCAAAATCTCAAAAATAGAGTCAAATTCTATCATGTTAGTCAAGTCAGTTTTTTTCATTGTCGAACTACATTGCCTCTACGACTAAGTGTAGGCAAGGCCATTCGTCGATGTGCCCCCGAGGCTCCCTAGGTCAGTCCTTTAGCATTCGTCATGTCAGTCAAATAAGTCAAACATTGTCACATCAGTCAAATAAGTCAGACATAGTCACACACAGACAACAGGAAGTCATTTGAAACATCAACATTTAAATTGTGAACTAACAAACAACATAGTCCAATTAGTCATATAGTCAAAATCAATCAAATTTCCAAAACAATGTCAATCTTGTTTCTCTTTGGTTCTCTCCAAGATGTGTCCTTCTTGGATTAAGACCTCGTCAAAGTGTCATTTTCCTTCTTCAGGATGTGTCCTTCCTGATGATAGGCACCAGCAAAACCGTCAAACAATCCAAATTGTCAAGATGTCAAACTGTCACATAATCAACCTTTGGAAAACAACATTGGAAAACAAAATTAAATGGTTGTTAATCTTTCTGGTTCATTTTGTCTTATATTTTGTCGTTTTGACTCTTTTGTCTATTTTTGTCTTATCTTTTTATTGACATGTCTTTTGGCCATGTTACTAGCTACCTCGAGGATGTCCCATGAAGGATTTAGAGGTATGATTATGTCTCATGACCTTTTTTTTTTCTTTGACTATTGCCTTTGGATTGTCTTGGAAAAAAGACTAGGCCAACTTTTCCCTTAGTATGAGTTAGGACATTCCTTGTTTGTGACTATCTATTTTGCAAGTGGATGACCTTGCACACCTTGGTCTACATCATACCATGGTGTTTGTTGTCCATTTGTGTCATTTTTACTGCCCAATGAAGATTCAAGCAACATCCATTAGTTCTTTGGAAAATGTTGAAGGTTTCTTTCCCATCCCACCCTTCTTCGTTTCCCCTCTAACAATTCATCTAGTCTGCATCTTCATCATCAGTATCTTCCGCACTAACACTAATTTTTCCTTTCGTCTCCTAGTCTTCTCATTTATTTTCAAGAACACAGTCATGTTCTTGACACCTGACTATCCCCTCGAGGGGGCATACTGCTACCTCCTCATCATTCTTCCTCATCCTTTTCTTCACTGGGGCATATTTTTGACTAATTTTCTTTCTCACAATGCGACAAGTTGCATTATGATAAAGAGGGGAAAAATGTAGACACATAAAAATGTCCTAGACCTGTAAACCACATTCTTCTATGTCAAATATCTTCTTAGCATAATTAAAATATTTTATTATGTCGTATAGTTCAAATTTGACTATTACTTAAATAATTCTTAATTATTTAATTAATTCACATCTTTTAATTCTTCCATGATTATTTAAATAAATAAATTTTATTTATTTATTTAAATACGTCATTAATGTCTAATTTCTTCTCATAATTAAATAAATTCCTTAATTTATTTAATTATTGGCCACCTTATTCTCTTCATACTTAATTAAATAATTGTCATTAATTATTTAATTGTCTTATTTGACTTTTCCTCTAAATTTAAATAAAATTATTTATTTAAATTGTCCCACTTTCTATTTTCTCTCTCTTAGTAAATAATTCAAATTAACTATTTACTATCACATGGCCCCACCTTTTGACTTAAATTAATTTTTAATTCAAAATAATAACTTTCCCTCTTAAATCAAATAGTTTCTATTATTATTTGATTTTCTAGCCACCTCTTTTTCTGTGCCAATCTCATCTCCTTGTCACATGCATTATCAACCCTTGATTTTATTTTCTCAAATTGAATCTTGTCCACTCATTTTGAATTTGACCTAATGTTTCCCTAACCTTAATTGTGGGTTGTCTTATTGAATCTTGTCCATTGATTCTAGGGCATTTGTCAATCTTCAATCTTGGCCCTTCATCTAAAATTGGATTTTCTATAAAAAGATAATTTTAGTCTCATTTGACATCTCCTCATCTCCCAAAGCAAACACATCTCTCTCACATTGGAAACAACATTCAAATCCTTCACATTTGCTTTGGTCTTGGCATAGTCATATATTCCTCACTCAAAATCTGAGGGAAAACTTCATATTTCAGCAAATAGAGAAGGTGTAATGGAGGCTAATCATGGAGGTTGAAGACTTAAGGTGATATATTTCTTGTTTTCATGTTATTTCCTCCCATGTTCTTCATTATTACTTTTGATTTTAGTTTGTTTAGCTTATATAATCTGCTAACCTAGATTTTCCCCATAAGTTACAGGTTTGATAGGAACACGATTTCCTTGTTCATGTTTTCCACGTCCTTTTCCAGTATATCCTAATTGTTTCACAAGTTCATAGCCTTTTCCATAAATTATTTCCATTTCTGTTAGAGTAGGCGGGGATTGATAATCTATCTCATCAAAATTTGTTGTGTATGTTATATTTTCTTCCAAAGTAGAAGAGATAGATGTTTGAGAAAATTGTTCAAAATTTTGAATGGACATGATGGTTGCTTATTCGTGTTTCTCATCTTTCTTTTGTGTGATTATGTATTCGCCCATAAATGAAGGTGTGAATTCTAAGGATCCCCAATCATCACCAAATAAGTTAGATGTCAATTCCTCAATGTTGTGTTCAATTTCAAGAGGATCTATGTTGGATTTTGGAATTAATTTTTTCAAAGGACTTGTAGCTCCTTTTTCAAGGTGCAAGAAACTTTCAAGCTCGGGGTCTATTGCAACTTGATAAATGTTATTTTATAGACATATTTCATGATACAATTAAGATTTGAAGGAACTACCTTCATCTCATGAATCCATGGTTTGCCTAAAAGAAGATTATACGAAAGATCATAAGGCATTACATGAATAGGAGTTTGCAGAGTAACCACCCCAACCATAATAAAACTTGATTATAAAGAGTGGTTGCTTTGTTGTATTGTCAAATCCTCAAATGGATACAAAATCAGGTATTATTTGTGACTTATTAACGCACAATCAATCAAGGAGATTCACATTACACACATGAAGGGAAGAACCATTATCAATAAGGGTTCTTTTGATACCTATGCGATTGAATTAAGAAATTATCATAAATGCTTCATTTTGTTTTTGCAACTCTAAAGGAGGGAGCTCATGTTGATGGAAGGTAATATCTAGATTCATGTGATTCATTCCATGTATTAAAGCTGCTACATCATATGGAGTGTACCAGGGGGAACTGCAAGTTGTTGTAATGTTGTTTGAAGAATAGTGTGGTAATGTGGTGAGTTCTGAAGTAAATCCCAAAGGGAAATATTTGTACGAGTATTCTTTACTTGTTCAACAAGATCATTCTCCTTTTTTTGTGCGAGGAAAAAAGGAGCACTAGGCAGATTGGGTAAAGGTAAAGAGGGTGGGGTTGGTTGTGGTGGTTGGGGATTGTTTTAGGTATTATATATATGAGCAACAGTAACATTACTTGATTGCTGCAACACATTGGTGTTAGGTGGGTAAAGAGTGTACTTAGGTTTATTGGAAGGATATAGTTTATGCAAGGGTGGGTAAAGAATGTGTTGAGGTTGAATCATGTTAACATCCTTAGTTCTAGTTTTCTCACAAAAAACCTTAGTGGATGGTTTGAGTGAGATGAATTCCTAAAGGGATTCATCTAACAAGTCGAAGTCATCACGACTAAAATATTTGAGCGTTAAGTTATCATCAATTGGTTTAGGCTACTGAGGATAAGCATTAGAGGTGATAGCATTCATTATTGTGGGTTGGTCACAACAAACCTTAGTGGATGAATTAGGTGAGATGAAGTCCTGAAGGGCTTCATCTAACAATCAAATTCATCAAAATAAAAAGGTTTGAGGGATAAGTTATCATTAATTGGTTTAGGTTTCTCATTGCAAGTGTTTGAGGATGAAGTGAGTGAGAGGAAGTCCTGAAGAACTTCATCTAACTTATCTACATCATCACTACTAAGAGGCTTGGATGAGATGTTGTTTCTAAATTGAATCATTTGCTTGAAGGTTCGGTTTGATGTTTCTATGTTTGTGCTTTTATGTATTGATGAATCTAATCTAAAAGAACTAGGAACGAATACTGAAAAGGAAATTTGCAAAAATATAAGGCTATCCATAAATGCCATGAAAAAAAATGATGCTTATGTGAATGAAATAGAAAATCGCTGAATTATGATAGAAAAGAAACTTCAGGAAACAAAAATGTGCAAAGCAATAAGCTAAATTCTAGAAATGCTAGTTCAAAAATTGTAGTGGGACTGATTCACCCAAGGTGGGGAATGAGTCCCAGGAAATAGATTTTTTTTTTTTTCTGATTTTTTTTATATTTCTGAATGTGCTTAGGTCTCTATAGTGTAGATAAAGACTGAAAATGTAAAATTTTGGAATGATGATATGAAATGAGATGCAAATGTGAACATTAAATGATGCTTTCACGAATGCAACTTTAAGAAGCCCTAGGATGTAAAAACAATGCAAAAGATAATGAAAGTAAGTCCTAAGATGTAAATATGAATGCAAATTAGATGGGTATGATGTTCAATATGTAGGTTCACCAAAATGAACTGTAGATTTTTGGGTAGGGATTTATAGACTACTCTTGCACTCTTAGGATGTTTCACCTAAAAGGAGAGAGATAAACCCCACTCAAAAGTCTAGGTGGTTCACTCAAATTAGGAAATGTATGATGCAATTAAGGCTAAATGAGATGATCTAAATGCAACTATGGAGTGTAATTGACTGATTATGAATCCAAAACCTTAGAAGTATACAATGTTTGAAAACATAGTGATGTTTTCAAAAAGATTAAAATGATTAATGAAAATGTAAATTAAACCAAACAAAAAGTTAAATCTTAGAATGTGAGCACCCGAGAAGCTAAAGATGACTGGAAAGCAATCTGGAAATCTAACAGATCTACTTTTGAGCTTACTGGGACTCATTCACCACCCTGGGTGATTTAGTCCCAAGTTAAGGTTTTTCTACACAAGAGTTGTTTTCTACTAACTGGGTGTCTCGATCTACATCTAACTCAAAATGGCACCTCAAGAGGGACTCATTCACCATGCATGGCGAATAAGTCCTCTTTCAAATTTCTATGATTTAAAATCTTTGTTCTACACCTTGACACATGTACAACACTTTATGATGGAAACCCGAATTGGGGTCTCAGAAAATTCTAGCAAAATAGCTTAAAATTGTTTGTCTAATATGGGATTTTCCTTGGTCAAACTCCTAGTTGGGTAATTAAACCTTGAATGAATAAAAATATACATAAAACCCTAGCCTTAGATGTGTTAAAGACTAGGAAAGTTTGAAGTATGTCAAAAACCCTATCCTATTATGCAAGAATAAGAAATGCAAATGTGATTTGTGTGATGCAAGATCTCAACCCTAGAAATCTCACAACACATCAAAAATGGAGATAAAATGACATGCAAATGAAATGTAAGTGAAATATAAACCTTAATCTGAAGATAGAGATGAAATGGAAGATGGAATCACTTTGAAAACAAGTCTTTAGGTTTGATTTGATGGCTAGTTGCATCTCCTCAACCTAGATTTCTCCATGATTCACCATAGGCATCCATCACCAGCCCTTTGCAATGTTGAATCTTGATCAAAAATGTGAGCTTCAAGACCTAAAAAAACCCTAGTTTGCTATCCTAAAACTTAATTAAACTTGTTGTAGAAGACTTAACTTTAGAAATTGATTTTGTAAAATGATTAAAAGATGTGAAAAATAACTAAAAATGAGTATTTATAAGCAACAACACGTAATTTTCCTGTTATTTAGACCTAAGATGTCGACATTCACCAAAAAATTAAGTTGAATTAACTAAATTCCTGTTGAAAATTGAAATTTCCCTTAAAAGGGACTCATTTGACACCCTTGGTGAATGGGTCCCACCAGAGGGGACTCATTCACCCAAGGTGGTGAATGGGTCCCACCAGTGGTTTTTGAAGGTACATGTTCGAGATATGAATGAATTGAATGTTGTTTTTCGGGACTTAAGTGATTTCTTAGGTAAAACAAGCCTCTAGATAAAAAATAATGGGTCTTAGGGGCCTATAAATATTGTTTTGAAGGATAAATGATTCAAGGGGACTCAAAAGTGGGTCCAATTGGGCATGAAATTATCTCTTTTCTCAATAGGGTCCAATTTCTCTAATAGAATTACATACATAAAATCTTGTAAGATTATGTTGGTGACATCTTAGCAAAATAATTATCAAGACAAGACAATGTGAATGTCCTTCAGAAAATATTTGAATGGATGAACAAATACAATATGCGACTAAATCCAAAAAAGTGTCTTTGGCATAGATAGTGGAAAGCTTTTAGGGTTTATCATATATTACAGAGGCATCAAGGTTGACACAAAGAAAATTGATGCTATAACCATCCATCATTTTGTTGCATCCTAAGCCAATCAAAAGTTATGTTTCACACATCTCAAAAAGGATGTGAATTTTGATTGGAATGAGGATTGTAAATAGGCCTTTGAGAGTTTAAAGGAATACCTTGTAACTCCACCTATTCTACAACCTGCTATGCTAAGCAAATCATTCATCCTTTATCTAGATGCATTAGCACATGCTCTTGCAACATTGTTGACTTAACAAGAAAAAAATAGCAAAGAACATCCTATTTATTACATTAGTCAAACTCGGATAGATTATAAAAAATGATACACACCAATAAAAAAAAAAAAATTGGCTCTTCTATTTGCTACTAGTAGGTTTTGACATTATTTACTAAATGCATTATTACAAGGAATGAAAAAATTTGATCCTCTAAAACATCTTTTTAATAAAACATACTTATCAGGACATCTGGCTAAATGGGTGATGTTGTTGACTAAGTTTGACCTTAAGTTTGTTTCACAAAAATAAATAAAAGATCAAGCCTTGACTGACCACTTAGTTGATGCTCCTTCTCCTTTGGCATTACCTAGCAATGACTCTTTTCTTGATGACAATGTGTTGACAATATATGTTCCTACATGGGAATTATATTTTGATGGATCCAAGTTAGAACAGGCTCTGGCGCTGGGGTTATATTGATTCTGCTTGCAAGAAATCCTATTCCCTTGTCATATCGATTAAATTTCCTATGTACAAATAACACAACTGAATATGAGGCATTAATTGTTGGATTGTGTGTTGCCTTAATCATGGGTGTTAAAGATATTAAGATCTTTGGTGATTCACAATTAGTGATCAAACAAATAAATGAAACATATCAAGAAAAACATGATAAATTATCAAAATACAAGGATCCCAGACTGCATTTGTTACAGAAGTTTGAATCATTCACCATTGATAACATCCCCTGAAAGGATAATCGACATGCAGATGCAATGGTGAGTGTCACTTATCTTATATCACCTCAATGCCCTTCAAAATATTTCACATTTACCATTCATCCCATCATGAAACCTTCGATCAATGATAAATTTGAAGACATAATAATAACTACTAAGAAATATTCTAGTGAATGGTATGATACGATATTTAATTATTTGACAAACAGTACCTTTCCCGAGATGACAACCAAGAACATACGTCCTTGTTTGCACAAGCTTTCATCTAAGTATATCATTCTCGCCGATGTGTTGTATTGGAGATAATTCCATGGTCTCTTACTTAGATGCCTAAAATAATCTTAGGTACTCATAGCCCTTGAGCAAGCCCATGCAAGTGCTTCTAGTGGTCATTTTGGAGGAAAATCATTGGTTCAAAAACTCATCCGCATTGGATACTACTGGAGAAATATGGAAAAATAATACTTTAATTACCTTAGAAAATTCCATAAATGTCAGGAACATAGCAACTTAACCTTGTGGACTTCAAGCTCAAGTTCTGATATGGCCCTTTTCCATTTGGGGATTAGACATTATAGGAAAGATATCACCTCCTTCTTCCGCTGGACATATGTTTATCATCACTACAACCAATCACTTTACAAAATGGGTAGAGTCCATTCCCCTTCGCTCCACAATATCTAAGGTAATATGTCATTTCATACTAGAACACATTATTGCTCACTTTGGCCATCCTTCTGCATTAGTTTCTAATAATGGTACTCCATTTAAAAATAATGATGTGAAGAAATTCTTAGAGACATTCAACATACATCACTTTTCAACACCTTATTACCCACAATCTAATGGTCAAGCTGAATCAACTAATAAGGTTATGAAATAAATCCTGAAAAACTATTAACAAGCATCATAAGGACTGGCATACACAATTACACTTCGTGCTATGGACCTACAACACAAGTGTTAAATCCTCTATAGGGACTACACCTTACAATCTGATATATGGCAGTGGGGCAATAATGTCATTGGAGTTAGAGATTCCTACATCAAGAATCACTCTTTAAGGACATATTGACGATAGAAACTATAAAGAGAAAAGATTACATCAGCTTGAAATGCTCGATGACCAACACATCAATGCTCTTGAACATCTGTAGGCTCATGGAAAAAGGAAACAATGCTATTACAATATTAATGTCATCCATCACACATTCAACAAAGGTGATTCCTCTCTTAAAATCAATGCAACATAAATGTTGATCCCAATGAAAGAGGAAAATTTAGTCCTAATTGGTTAGGACCGTATATAGTTGACAAAAACTTTGGGTCTAGTGCATATGTCTTAATAGAACTAGATGGAACACCTCTTAAAGAACCTATCAATGTCAAGCACCTGTGCTAGTATTATGTCTAATCCCTTTGGATTATATGAATGATAAAGCAATGTTGATAGAGCCATTGGATTATATTCTATATGTGTTCGCATTGCTTCATTCTTGACAACCAGTTATGTGTGTGTCTTGAGAACTAAAGTAATTATTTAATTTACTTTTATAGTTACTTTAGGTTCCATACTATTCAAGTTCATCTTGTGTGTTATCTGAGATTATAGTGGCATTTAATTTAACATAACATACTTACTCAGAATGCTACATCTAAAAGAAACTATAATACATTTTAATTAGATCACATAAGATATGTTAAATCATGAAGACATTAATTTAGTAATTTAATTAATTGCATTGCCATTTAACATTCCACACACAAAGACAAGTAATAAAACATATCAAAGTTTTATGTACATGTCATCAATATATACAATATCACTATGGTCTATGGTTGCCAGACCCCTCAAGATTTGGTACTCATGTTGCTCTAGAAGTGGTACATCAAGAGATGGTGGTATGCAATTGTGATCACAACCTACCAATTCTGAGAGCAAACTCTAAACCTTGTATCTATCCTAGGGCCTCCCAATGTGCTCCTGCTATCTGATCTCTCTCCACTTGTAGCCTAGCTACCTCTGACTCTAGTCTCTCAAACTTTGTTGGGGTCAAAGATGGTTGTGCCTCTACTATAGCACTGGCTCAGTGGATTCGCCTCCTCAAACTCTCATATGTTTCCCACAATCTCGCAAATGGCATGAGTGACTTTGAGTCTTGATTGACAATGGGTGGGGGCACATAGTCTGAGTCTGTCACCTCTTTGTCAATAGGTGTTGGCACTATCTCTTCAGCTTCCTATCGATATAGATCTTGCCAGTCTCTCACAACTCCTACAAAGTAGAAACAATACACAATCAATACACATCATGATATATATATATATATAAAACAATAAACATAAACAAAAAGTACATGCATAAAAAAAATATCATCACCTATATCTCTGGCAGGCTGAGAAACATCAATCTCATCCTATGCAGGGGCCATGGAAGATGTGCTAGCTCCTCCATGACCATGGGTACTAATGCCTATTGTGGCTGCTACTCATGATCTAGTCATATGAATGGCCGAGGGCTCTCCCCACTCATGTCGATCCCCAGTTGATACCTCATCACCCTCACTCATGAGTAACTCCTCCTCCTCATCCTCCTCTTGGTCCTCCTTGTCCTCATCCTCCTTCCCTTCATCCTGGCCATCATAATCAGGCTTTTCATCCTCATCATACTCCTCATCAATGACTTCTATAAATATTTCTGCAGCCCTATACTTTGTCTCCTTAGCCCTACCCTCTATATCATCTCCCTCATCTGGAAATGGTCCTACATCTCAAATAGGCTCATCAATCATAAATATGGGAGCTGGTCATGATATTGTCCACCACTCCTCATAATCATCAATGGCACCAACATCATCCATGTTGGAGAATAGAAGCTCATCATGATCTGAGTACTCAAAGTCACACTTGAGAAAATTGTCTATAGTGAGCCATACTATATCACTTGGTCTCCGAGAACTTTGTACTAATCTCCTAAAAAAAGGGTCATGCCCTAGGTGGTGTCTGGATCTACCCAAACTGTTGCATGACTCAATCGTAGTAGAAGCGGCGTACTATGTATTCATGTCAACCAACTAAAAATCTATCTAGATGTAATCTCCTCAACTTCCTTGTGTGATCTAGCCATTGAAGTGTACGCTGATATGGTCTCCACAGGATTTTTTCCTCCTCCAGTCAATCAAATCTCTCTCTCCAAAAGTGTAAATTTTTGTACTGCCACAACTATCATAGAGGATAGCTAGAGGCCTAAGGATAACCCACCATTGTTGTACATGGGGATCCGATAGGTCTGGTACATGTGATATGCTCAAGGCACCAAACCTGTAGAAGCATACAATATACAATGCTATCCACCTCCCAAAAAATGAACCTTCCAAGATCATAGTATAAGTGGGCTAGGATACAACACCCCTAGGCATATACTGCCTTGTGCTCTTCCATCCCACATATTAGGTGTACTATTCCTCCCTCTAGGTGTGCTACATGCCCATCTAGGATGAGTACTAGTGCAACTGTGTACATCATAATCCATCTCACCACCGAGGCTCATGAATATAGAAGCATCGGTAGATCAATTCATGCTCTCACCTGCTCATCGTGCACTGGCCCATCTAGGCAATACTGCATGTCATCCTTCTACTCATAAAATGTATGATCTCTTGAGAAGCATACATACTCTCCCTGAATGGGAACTCAAAGGATGCGGTGTAAATCCTCTAGAGTGATCATCATCTCGCTAGTAGGAAGGTGTAATGTATAGGTGTCTGAATCCTAGCACTCAGGTAGAGCCATCAACATCGCATCATGGTACGTCATGGGGGGCATGAGGTACACCAAATATCTCCCAATAGCCTGCAAGTGCTATGTGTCCTCTACTACAAGTGTGGAGGCTAGGACTCTAAGAAATCTAAGTTGCTTACCACCCAAGCGCTTACGCGAACGGGTAGGTGCATATATCAATAAAGCAAAATACACCCTATAAGCAATCTCAAATCTCTAAATTTTACATTATTCATCATAAAACTATACTAAATTCCATCTAGTGTGCTTTCCTAAAGGACCTAGACACTTTAGAACCCTTTTGGGACACTTTGCAAACAAATGAGACACTTTGCAAAAAAGTGGGACACTTTGTGAACAAAAGGGACACTTTGTGAAAAAATGGGACACTTTGCAAAAAAAGGGGACACTTTGTGAACTTTTTTCTAGGATGCTAAATTAACCTAGAAATGCGTAAAAATCATCAAATAACTATATAATGACTAAGTGAAGGTAGTAGAGTCGACTCACCTTGTGTTGACACTCATCACACACCACCTCGTCTCATAGTACATCTAGTCTCACAGGCTCGTAGTCTTGTCTACTCAAAATCTCTCATTATTCTTTCATCACTATCAAGCTACAAGAAGGTAAAATGACAAAGTAAGTGACCATTTACCTCACTTTGATCTCTTATGTATAAAACAAGGGTTTTTACCATATTAGAGTTAAAAAGGTGCTTTTTATTCAAAACAACATAACAAGTGCTAGTGAGCTCTGTTTTAGACACTGTTCATTGCATTGGAATCATGATTCCGTACCTGACATTTTTAATCATGTATCATTATGTGGAATGGTACTTGGAAATGTCCTACAATATGATTCACCCTAATTCAATGCGGTTAGATTTCCACCTTGATTCCACCTTCGTAAAGCAAGTGGAATCAAGGGGGCACATATATCTACCCTCGAATTTGATTTCTAGAAGTTGCATATGAGGAATTTTGGAAAACTAACGAATTTATGTGGTAGGATGTGGTTCCTAATGTTGTGTTTTTATAGATAACTACACTGGCAGCTTTATTCTCCCATCTTTTGAATAAGTATCCTTTATGAAATAAAATATATTGTTTAGAGTCGTTTAGCTTACATATGCACATAGAGTCATATAGGCGCTAAAGTGGTGGCTAAATGTGGACACTAAAATTGTACTCCCTTCTTGGAGATAGTAAAATCCTTGGTCTAATTTGGACCTATCTTGGGTATCCTTGCATTAATCATCCTCTAAATCAACATTTATAGGCCCCTAGGACCCATTATTTTGGACCTTGAGGCTTATTTGACTCAAAAATCATACAAATCCCAACAAATAGCATTCAATTTAGAAAACCCACCTCAAAAACCTTAAGTGGGACACATTCACCACCTTGGGCGAATGAGTCCCCTCTGGTGGGACTAAGTCTTTCAGAGTGGTGACTTAGTCCCTTTTAGGGGAATTTTCAATTTTGAGCGGGAAATTTATCGACCTAATTCAAATTTATGATGGATGTTATCCTATGAGGTCTAAATAATGATTAATTAGGTATGAATGCATATAAATATAAGTTTTTAGGTCATTTTTCACAACATCTAGTCATTTTAACAAACAAATTCAAAAGTCAAGTGTTGAATATCTTTCACAAGAAGATTCACAAGTCTATCTAAAACAAATTTGAAGCTTTAGGGAAGCATTCACAATTTTTTACAAGTTTTCAAGCTCACTTTTTATCCAAGATATTGCATTTATTAGGGTTGATCATGGATGCCTATGGAGAATCATGAAGAATTCTAGGTTGGGGAGATGCAACTAGCCATCAAGCCAAGCCTAAAGACATTTTTTCTTAGTGATTCCATCTTTCATTTTCTCCCTATCTTCAACCTAATGAAGGTTTGCATGTAATTAAGATTCATTTCTAATGTGATATATGATCTCTTAGAGTGAGTATTACATCATTCTAGTTTCATTTATGCATCTTATTCTTCCATATTAGAATAGGGTTGCATCTTGCTTCAGATTTCCTAGTCTTAGATACATTTAGGGTTGGGTTTTATTGCATATTTCATCATCTCTTTCAAGGTTTAAATACCAACTAGGGGTTTGACCAAGGAAAACCCCCCATTAGAAACTAGATTATATTCTATTTTGCAGGTGTTTTCATAGAATCAAATCTAGGTTCTAGTCTGGGAACGAAGTGCAGGTGTTGGAGTACAAATTTGTGATTTCAATTTTTGAAAAAGCAGAAAAGGACTAATACACCATTAGTGGTGTATGAGTCCCATTGAAGGTGTTTGTTAGAATTTTTTTCAGATTCTAGTACCCATTTCTCTGTAACTTCTTTCTGGGTAGAAACCCTGATCTGGGATTGTCACCCAACTTGGCGTATGAGTCCTAGTTGGTCAAAAAATCATATTTTCTAGAATTTCAGAGACATTTACTGCCTTCACTCTGACCTCTATCAAATTCTAGGTGCACTTTTTCAATTTGGCTTCTCTATCTTTTTTTTACATTGCATTCAATCTATCTTTCCGCATATCACAATGTGTTTTCAAACACTTTGCATTTTCTTAGTTTTGCATTAATAATCAATCTCTTTTATCAATTTCCTACCTTAAGAACAATATCCTTTGATAGATTTCAATCTCTTTTACATTGGAATCTCAAGGATTTTTTCTTGAGTGTGAACTTTGTGAAATTGGATTCCTCTTCCTTCTTTCTCCTTTTAGGTGTGGATAAGGGAAGTTGTGCACTCCATTTCCATAGTACACAAATTCCTATCACATTCATTTTTGTTTCTCTTGAGACTATTTCCCATGTTTGATTCTTCTAAATTTTCCTCAGTTCTTATTCCATATCTTTGATCTAACTCTCATCCTTGTATGCTTCAGTTACTGTTTTAAGATCTACCTCAGAAAGTAAATATAAGTTTACTTGTTCTTTTTTCATAGCAGCTCTTCTTCTTGTAAGCACACATGTAGTGTGGGAAAATGCATACCCTTGCATTTTCACACATGTTTGGGCCCACCTTGCTTTTTTTATCCTTATTTATGTCTTAATTGGTCCTATTTTACATCCACAAACCTAATAAATTATATCTTTTTTTGGCTAATCCTGACAAACATCAATGGATAAATGATAATTTAATGATTATGTCTATGTGTCCTTTATTTTTGGATTGGGACTAATAAGACACCTAGGGCGTCTTTTTCCCCTAAAGGTCTTGGGACCCTGATTTCAAAAGTGCCTTAAAGTGGCCCCTGTTTGGAGTTTGTGCCTCAAGTTTGATGCTTCAGGATTAAGATGCAACCTAGGGTTTCTTAGTCCCCCTTAAGGTATTTTCAAGATTTAATTTCAAATTCTAGTGGGATTTAGCCTCCTTTAATTAATGAATTCATATGTTGGCTTGTTGTGGTGTAATTTTGGGATATTAAGCATGGATAAGTATAAATGCAATGTTAATTCATTCATTTCTCATCCAAGTCTTTTGTGAGAGCATTCCTAATAGAAATTTGAGCATTCAAGAGAATTTCATCAAGCATTTGGATGCATCATCAAGATTCAAGCATCATATCAAGGAGATTTTTTCATCATGTTTGTTATTGTGCAACATTTGTGATGTATGGTTTATGATTCAAGCAAGTGTTTTATGCAAGATATACATCCTTCAAGCGAGAGTCAAGAACCACATCCATTGCAGCCATTTCAAGTATATTTGCAACACCTTATTACAAGGGTTTGGTGAGTTGCAACATCATACTTTTTTCTTTCATCATTTCCCTCCTTTATTTCATTTCATTTCAAGGTTTAATTACCAACAAGGAGTTTGACCAAGGAAAACCCCCATTTACTAATAATCAACAAGTTTTCCCTCTCTTGTGTTCCTTGTTACATTTACAAACTTCCCAGGTACACACATCCTAACTTGTTGCACTATTTCATCATTTGCATCCTTCATTTAGCTTGTATTATTAGGTTTTGTAAGTTGAATGTATACATGTATTTTCCAAGCTTTTGCTTGGTGGTGAACCCATAAAATCTTAAAGAACCCCCTCCTAGGTCTTCCTTGTAGAGAATTGACTCACCTTGTGAGGTTGATAGTCAATCTAATCAAGGTTCCTAGGACATTATTGAATGACCAAAAGAGAATAAGTGGGATTTCCCCTCCACATATTTTTCTTATTGTTTAATTCCTTTTCTTTTATCTCCAATGATTTGATCTTCAAAATGATACTTCTACACATACTTAGGAGTCTTAGGATTCCTTTTTGGAGCATATTCCTCTTCTACAACCATCTCTTTTTCTCTCTTCTTCTTCTTCTTCTTCTTCTTCTTTGCAAGGGGGTCATCAGATTCATATCCTTCTATCAACAATGATCTTTGTTGTGATTCTTCATCCACTTTGACACTTTCACTTTCAACAATCCTCTTTATCTTTTTTTTATAGCACCAGTAGGCCTTGCTCTTAGTAGAATATCCAAGGAAGATACCTTCATCTGATCTTGTATCAAAATTTCCTAAGTTTTCTTCATCTTTCCTAGTATAACATTTGCTTCCAAACACTCTCAAATACTTTACAATAGGAGGTTTTCCATACCTTAGTTCATAGGGAGTCTTTGAACTATTCACTCTTGTTTATCCTCTATTAATAATATATATTGCAATATGAATTTCTTCTTTCTAGTAAACCTCTAGTAGATTTTCGTCCTTCATCATGATTCTTGCTACTTCTTGAATTGTATGGTTCTTTTTTTCCATAACTC
The DNA here is from genome assembly GCA_007258455.2 of Sequoia sempervirens. Taxonomy (NCBI): domain Eukaryota; kingdom Viridiplantae; phylum Streptophyta; class Pinopsida; order Cupressales; family Cupressaceae; genus Sequoia; species Sequoia sempervirens. The sequence continues at coordinate 409,743,099 of VDFB02270651.1, read as the reverse complement.
CATTTTGTTGTGGAGTCCTAAGAGCTAACAAATGAATTTTTCTCCCATGATCATAATTTTTTTTATTAAACTCATTAGAGGTGAACTGACCACCTCTATCAAACATCAAACATTTTATTTTTAAATCCATTTCATTCTCAACCATAGACATAAATTATTTAAAATTATCTAGAGCTTCTTATTTTTCTTCGAGAAATGTTACCCAATTCATTCTAGAATACTCATCTATTAACAACATAAAATACCTTTCACCTTGAGAGCTTCTTATCTTGGTAGGTCCACATAAGTTTGTATACACCAATACTAGAGGTCCTGTGGTAGAATAATCTTTAGTTCTGATCCTCTTCTATGTCTGCTTTCCAAATTGACACTCCTTGCAATTTGCATTGATAGTCTTGGCGATCTTTGTAAAATATCTTGCAACATTAGGGTATGTGCAAGATCATCATGGAAAAAACAAGCCCTTAAGTGGCAAAAAATTTAGAAAAATCAAAGTTAGGCAACTTGATGTAAAAATTTGAATAAGTTATCTATATTATTTTAAAAATATCTAATAATACAAGTTTTGACCAAGTTAAGGTGGTTAGACATACAATGAAAAAAATTGAAAACCTAAAGCAAGTTGACATGCTCAGAGTGGATGAAATTGTTAATTGCATCAATGGTCTTGGTCGAAAATGGAGGAAAGCGAAGTGAAAAAGGTATTAAGAACTTTTCGTAAAGATTATAGTGCTAAAGTTTCTACTATTGAGGAAGCTCAGAATTTGGATCAGTATTCTAGAGATCAAATGTTTGGTGATTTAACTAATTTCAAATTAAGAGATTTTGACCAATATGCTCCAAGGAAAAGAAATTATTTTAAAGTCAACAAGAAGGAGAATAATGAATCTAATCTCGATGATCTTGATGAGGTGGAAGCAAACTTTGTACAAAGATTGAAAAATGGCCACTAAAAAATACAAAGGTAAGTTACACTTTACATTTTTCAATTGTGGAAAGATGGGTCATTATGCTTCTAAATGTCTAATCAAATTTGCAAATAATAAACATAAAGATCATAAAGGTAAATCTTTCAGGAAAATTTATTATGTTAAAGAAGATAGTGGGTGTGTGATGATAAGGAATTAGACTATCTATGCAAGTGATGAATGTTTGTTCATGGCTTTAAATGTTGGAACTAATTTCTACCGACCCTAGAGTATGTATGAAGGAAATTTCTCAAGCAACAAGTCATAGTATTGAAGGAACTATGTTGACTGCTTTTCATGCAAGAGAGGAGAGAAACTATTGGATAATTGATAGTGGATGCTCAATTTATATGACATGTGATAAGAGTAAGTTTTTTAAGCTTGAAAAGTATGATGGTGGTCTTGTTGAGTTTTTGATGATACATAAGAGGGGGTTCAATTAGTTTTGATGGTAAGCATAAAATAGATTATGTTCTATATGTCAAGGGTCTCTAGCATAATTTCTCAGTGTATGAAAAAAGTGTAGTAGAGGATATAATTTGGTATTTTAGGATGATGGTTGTGAAATCAAAAAAGGAAGATCTAGAATATTAGTTACAAAAGGAACAAGAAAAAAATGACATTATGATCAACTCAAAGGTAGTGGTGTTAAGTGCTTCATGTCTCAAATCAATGAAAGCTAGCTATGGCATAGAAGAATGGGTCACATCAATTTTGATAGCCTAGTGAACATCAACTCTACTAATGGGTATTAGGATCATTATGGGCCAAAAAGTAGAAATATGATGCGTATGTGGTTGAGGACATTTTTTTTACCCAAAATTGATGAAATGAAAAGGGTTTTTAAAGGATATTCTCAGCTTTCCACCAATATAAATTATGCTTTACTTTGAAATAATATGAAATTATGCTTTACTTTGAAATAATTTATATTGGTGGAAAGCTGAGAATATCCTTTAAAAACCCTTTTTGTTTCATCAATTTTGGGTAAAAAAAATGTCCTCGGCCACATACGCATCATATTGCCCCTATTTGGCCCATAATGATTTTGCAATACCCATTATTAGAGTTGATGTTCACTAGGCTATCAAAATTGATGTGACCCATTCTTCTATGCCATAGCTAGCTTTCATTGATTTGAGACATGAAGCACTTAACACCACTACCTTTGAGTTGATCATAATGTCATTTTTTTCTTGTTCCTTTTGTAACTAATATTCTAGATCTTCCTTTTTTGATTTCACAACCATCATATTAAAATACCAAATTATATCCTCTACTACACTTTTTTCATACACTGAGAAATTATGCTAGAGACCCTTGACATATAGAACATAATCTATTTTATGCTTACCATCAAAACTAATTGAACCCTTTCCATAGATCTCAGTAGATGTATCATCACAAAACTCAACAAGACCACCATCATATTTTTCAAGCTTAAAAAACTTACTCTTATCACATGTCATATAAATTGAGCATCCACTATCAATTATCCAATAGTAATCTCCTCTCTTGCATGAAAAGCAGTCAACATAGTTCCTTCAATACTATGACTTGTTGCTTGAGCAATTTCCTTCATACATACTCTAGGGTCGGTAGAAATTAGTTCCAACATTTAAAGCCATGAACAAACATTCATCACTTGCATCATCTAGATAGTCTAATTCCTTATCATCACATACCCACTATCTTCTTTAACATAATAACTTTTCCTGAAAGATTTACCTTTATGATCTTTATGTTTATTATTTGCAAATTTGATTAGACATTTAGAAGCATAATGACCCATCTTTCCACAATTGAAAAATGTAAAGTGTAAATTACCTTTGTATTTTCTAGTGGTCATTTTTCAATCTTTGTACAAAGTTTGCTTCCACCTCATCAAGATCATTGAGATCAAATTCATTATTCTCCTTCTTGTTGACTTTAAAATAATTTATTTTCCTTGGAGCATATTGGTCAAACTCTCTTAATTTGAAATTAGTTAAATCACCAAACATTTGATCTCTAGAATACTGATCCAAATTTTGAGCTTCCTCAATAGTAGAAACTTTAGCACTATAATCTTTACGAAAAGTTCTTAATACCTTTTTCACTTCACTTTCCTCCATTTTTCGACCAAGACCACTGGTGCAATTGACAATTTCATCCACTCTAAGCATGTATCCAACAATATCTTCAACTTCTGACATTGTTAGGTTTTCAAATTTTGGCCTTGATATTTTGCATCTTTGCTTGCTTAACCTTTTCATCTCCTTCATAAATGCTCTACAACTCTTTGTATATCTTTTTCACAATTTTGAGGCTGATTACCTTCACAAGTTCTGAATCAGAAAGTCCACTCAAAATAACATTCCTTGCTTTTCCATTATTATCATAATCCATCATCTCATCATCACTTGTCAGAGGAGTAGTAGGCATAGTGTATCCAGTTTTAACTAACTTCCAAACACAAAATACTAATAAGAAAAGAAAGTATTTCATCATGGCTTTCCAAAAAGTATAATTTGATCCATCGAACATAGGAACCTTGAAACTATTCATGTGCACCATTTGGATCTACCTTAAGTCGTTAAGCTTCTTTCAACGAACCACAAATTTTATACCAATTGTTAGAAACATTCAAAAAATAAGAGGGGAGTGATTCATTTTTACAATATAATCATCAAACTCTCATACATTCTTAAACCCTAATTAACTATCATATCCATATTAAGCATCATCAAAAAGTAAACATATGAAACATCAACAAAAGAACACCATACATAAGAGAACACCATATTTACTTAGAAAAACATAGTCATGGAAACACCATGGTGAGGATTAACTCACATATATATGAATAGAAACACTGAATAAAATGGGATCACAACCCAAAATGGAAGAAAGGCTCAATTCCAAGGTCTTACCACCCAAAAGGACTCACAATCTGGAAGAAAGAACAATAGAAGAAAATTTTTGCAAGGAGATTTACTACCTCTGAGCAATAGGAAGATCCACCAAAACAACTCTCCACCATCTGCAACCTCCAACTCACTACCTCCAATAACTTTAGGTTCACTAAATGTAGACACCTTCTACTCACTACATCTGGTAGCCATAAGAATTTAAGCTCACACTTAGATCACCAAAATTGATCACATTTGCATCTTACAGCATCCCCAATAATAACCTTTCTTATATATCCTTCACAGCCTCAAAAAAATATTGTTTAGGTCAACCTTGATGAAATGTATGTACCTCAAATGTGTAACCAAAAAATAGTTCACCACCAAACACATCCACAGTGGAAAGAAGTGAAGGCATACCACACCAATAGTTAACTAGTACCCAAATCCACACCAACATGCTTCACCATGCTTCCACAAACAATAAACAACTTTTTTAATTAGTGCTAGCCTGCTAGGTTAGCCAAACCTACACTGACACTAACAAAAAACCATGTATACACACCTCTCCAAGTATAGAAACAACATTTAGACCACAAATTAATATCACACAACATCCAAGAATATTTCAACATTATCAAAATATTTTGTAATACTACTACAACCACCTGCAATTGAGAATACTTACCATCCTATGCAATCATGCATACTGCCATTGACATACAACTCTTTAACCAACCTTGTAAAGATAAACACACAAAACTCCAAGAGAAGATTGGTATAGAAAATAATAGCATGTTCTCAAATCTGAAAGATAAGAAACTTCAATGTAGAGAAATGTGGAGCAATTCCATTTCTCCCATACAACCTTCTTCATAGCCAAACAAACTATAAAATGCATCTTCCATTGTCACATGATCTAGAACCTAAAACTCTAGATATAACATCTCTAAAAACCTCTAATAATCACATCCAAACTACACAAGAACATCTTCAACCATGAATAAATACAGAGCACAACACAAAACACAACCTTGTCACCTTGTATACTCTCTTATTCAAATTTTCTCAAAAGCACTTGGAAATCAAGTGAACCAACTATATCAACAACATCACAAGCACCTTCTCATTAACACCACACTAGAGATTGCAACAATCTCCCCAATATCAACAATCTCTCCATCTACAACACTTGCTCAAAACCACACTAGAGGTTGACATAGGTTGACACCAATGACAAAATAGTGCAACACTCTCCCTATTAAAATCAATGACAAAAAAACTCTAGCAATAACTACCATAGAATGATTTGGAAATTGTAACTTTTCCTTTTGTTTTAGTGCAAAAATCCCAACTGTTTGATTTCTTTCCCAAGAAGATATTTTACTAAAATTGCATTGATAATATTGGTGATATTTGGAAAATCTCTCACAACATTAATAGAGTTGATCCTCACTGGGCTATCAAAATTGATGTGACCCATTCTTCTATTCCATAGCCAAATTTCACTAATTTGAGACATGAAGCACTTAACACCACCACCTTTCAGTTGATAATAATGTCATTTTTTCCTTGTTCCTTCTATAACCAATATTCTAGATCTTCCTTTTTTTATTTCAAAACCATCATCCTGAAATACCAAATGATATCCTCTACTACACTTTTTTCATATACTAAGAAATTATGCTAGAGACCCTTGACATATAGAACATCATCTATTATATGCTTACCATAAAAAATAATTGAACCCTTTCCATAGATCTTAGTAGATGTATCATCACCAAACTCAACAATACCACCATCATAATTTACAAGCTTAAAAAACTTAATCTTATCACATGTCATATAAATTGAGCATCCACTATCAATTATCCAATAGTTTATCTCCTCTCTTGCATGAAAAGTAATCAACATAAATCCTTCAATACTATGAATTGGTTTTGGAGCACTTTCTTTCATACATATTCTAGGATTGGTAGAATTAGTTCCAACATTTGAAGTCATGAATAAACATTCATCACTTGCATCATCTGGAAAGTCTAATTCCTCATCATTAGAAACCCACTATCTTCTTTAATATAATAACTTTTCCTGAAATATTTACCATTATGATCTTTATGTTTATGATTTGCAACTTTGATTAGACATTTAGAATCATAATGATCCATCTTGCCACAATTGAAACACATAAAGGGTAACTTACCTTTGTATTTTCCAATGGCCTTTTTTCAATCTTCTTACAAAGTTTTCTTCCACCTCATCAAGATGATCCATATCAGATTCATTATTCTCTTTCTTATGGACTTTAAAATAATTTCTTTTCCTTGGAGCATATTGGTCAAACTCTCTTAATTTAAAATTAGTTAAAGCACCAAACATTTGATCTCTAGAATACTTATCCAAATTCTAAGCTTCCTCAATAGTAGAGACTTTAGCACTATAATCTTTAGGAAGAGTTCTTAATACCTTTTTAACTTTACTTTCCTCCATTTTTCCACCAAGACCATTCATGCAACTGACAATTTCATCCACTTTGAGCATGTAGCCAACAATATCTTCATCTTTTGACATCCTTAGGTTTTCAAATTTTGGCCTTGAAATTTTTCAGCTTTTCTTGCTTGACCTTTTCATCTCCTTCATAAATGCTCTGCAACTCTTTGTAGACTTCTTTCACAATTTTGAGGCTAGTTACCTTCACAAGTTTTGAGTCAGAATGTCCACTCAAAATAGCATTCCTTGCTTTGATATTATTATCATAATCCATCATCTCATCATCACTTGTCAGAGGAGTAGTAGGCATAGTGTATCCAGTTTTAACTAACTTCCAAACACAAAATACTAATGAGACAAGAAAGGCTTTCATCATGGATTTTCAGAAAGTACAATTTCATCCATCAAACATAGGAACCTTGAAATGATTCATGTGCACCATTTGGATCTACCTCAAGTGGTTAAGATTCTTTAAAGAAACCACAAATTTGATACCAAATTTTGTTAGAAACATTGGACAACTAAGAGGGGGGTGATCATTTTTACAATACAATCATCAAAATCTCATACATTCTTAAACCCTAATTAACATTCAGATCCATATTAAGCATCATTAGAAAGTAAACATATGAAACATCAACACAACAACACCATACACAAGACAACACCATATTTACTTAGAAAGACCTAGTCAAGGAAACACCACGGTGAGGATTAATTCACATATATATGAATAACAACACTGAATACAATGGGATCACTACCCAAAATAGAAGAAATCCTCACTTCCAAGGGCTTACCACCCAAAAGAACTCACTATCTAGAAGAAAGAAGAATAAAAGAAGACTGTTGGAAGGAGGTTTAATACCTCATAGCAATAGGGAGATCCACCAAAAAAACTCTACACCATCTGCAACCTTTAGCTCACTACCTCCAATAACTTTAGGTTCACTGAAATATAGACACCTTCTACTCACTACATCTAGTAGCCTTAGGCATTTAAGCTCACACTCAGATCACCAAAATTTATCACATTCGCATCTTACAACATCCCCAACAATAACCTTGCTTATATATCCTTTACAACCTCAAAAAAATCTTGTTTAGGGTCAACCTTAATGAAATGTATGCACCTTAAATGTGTAACCAACATATAGTTCACCACCAAGGACATCCATGGTTGAAAGAAGTAAAGGAATACCACACCAATGATTAAATAGGCCCTAAATCCACACCGACATGCTTCACCATGCTTCCACAAACAACAAACAATTATTGTAATTAGTGCTAGCATGCTAGGTCAGCCAAACCTACACTAACACTAACAAAAAACCATGTATACACAACTCTCCAGGTATGGAAACAACATTTAGACCACAAAGCAATATTACACAACATCCCAAAATATTCCAACATTAGCAAAATATTTTGTAATATTGCCACAATAACCTATAATTGACAATACTTACCATTCTACACAACCATCCATACTATCACAGAAATACAACTCTTTAACCAACCTTGCAAAACTAAACACACAAAACTCCAAGAGAATATTGGTACAAAAAATATTAGCATGTTCCCAAATCTGCAAGATAAGAAACTTCAATGAAGAGAAATGTGGAGCAATTCTATTTCTCCCATACAAACTTCTTCATAGCCCAACATTTTGTAGAACACATCTTCCATTGTTGCACGATCTAGAACCTGAAACTCTAGATATTATACCTCTAGAAACCTTTGGTCATCACATCCAAATTGTGCAAGCACATCTTCAACCATGAATAAATATGAAGCACAACACAAAACACAACTTTGTCACCTTGTATACTCTCTTATTCAAATTTCCTCAAAAGCAATTGAAAATCAAGTGAACTAACTGCATCAACAACATCACAAGAAACTTATCATTAACACCACACTAGAGATTGCAACAATCTCTCCATCTACAACACTTGCTCAACACCATACTTATGGTTGACATAGGTTGACACCAATGAAAACATGGTGCAACACTCTCCCTATTGAAATTAATGACAAAAAGAATCCAACAATAACTACCTTAGAATGTTTTGGAAATTGTAACTTTCCCTTATGCTTTAGTGAAAAAATCCAACCATTTGTTTTCTTGCCCAAGAAGATATTTTACTAAAATTCACTTTTTAATGGAGTAGCTTCCTAGAGCCATAAATTTTGACTTGGGTGTCTGATTTTCTATTATAATATATTGTTGGAAATCTCTCAAAGAGATCTACAATTTCAAAATGATCTAAGGATCATTTTGTCCATCTTTCAAGCTTTATTGAGGCTTCCAAGGTTTTCAAATTTGAATTTGAAGTTGTATTAGAGAAATTGCATGGGATGAAAACTTAAATATCTCCCAAATCATATAGGATATTGAGATCATTCTTCTAGCATCGAATATGGTTTTCAATGTTAGTCCTTGGGGTAAATTTTTAGGTCCATATGAGCTTGTTTAGGTCGAATTCCTAAAATAGTAAGTGACCATTTTTTACCTTTCCTGAATTCTAATTTTCTTACACCCCTAAAGTGTCATCATGGGACTAATAAAAACTAAAGAAAATAAGGATAAAACATATTTTTGGGTGATGCAATATTTCCCCTACACCACTCAATGCTCCTACATCAGGATATGAATAAATAATCTATATATCATGTATCTTATATTTTTTAGGAAATGAGTCCAATAGTGATGGAGGAGGAAAAGGTTATTTTAGTTGCATCCTTTGTTTGGTTATTTAGAAAATGAATTGTTTAAATATGATACCTATTCTTCTTCAGGATTTGTAATAGAATTCAAATAAAAAAAGGTTTGTCTCATAGCCTTGCTGGCTTTCTTATTAAGTTTTTTCAAGAATTATTAGGCATCTTAAAGGATGACATTTTTAAGTTGTGTAGGAATTTAAGAGTGATAAGAAGATGGTTAAAGAAATTAATTCTATTTTATAGCTTTGACTACTACAATTTATTAGATATGATGTTTCACATGATCAATGATGAGACAAAATTATAAGCTATAAACATTTGAGGTTTTGCTACTACCTAGGTTTTGAGGATAGGTTTGATCTAGAAATACTCTATGATTTGGAATACTATTAAGAAGGGTGCATTATTTGTTCAACAAGGCCTCTTATAGGTTGCAATTCTTATCACAATGCTCTTTTTTGGATAGATTTGTGGGATAATCAACCACAAATTCTCACCTCCTTTCCCCATATGTTTCCTTTCAACAAAGACTTTTTGGATGTCAACTAGTATAAAGAATCAAACTCTAGAGCTTGTTTCTAAAAGGATAAATTTTGTATTTTGTAATTGGAGGTTCTAAGTCATTGGCCTTTGAGTGGAGATGTAGATGCTTGGGTGGTTGTATCTTCCATTTTGGTAGATTATCCTTATTCTCAAGAGGAAATTGATGATTTTCCTTTGGTTTATGATCTTAATAGGGTTTATGTAGTTTTTCATGAGTATCATATTATAGAATATGAAAAATATATGTATATGAGTTTTCCCTAGTGGAAACTGATCAAGAATAACTTTTTGGGCCTAGAGGTAATTTCTTTATTTGGATACTTTGTCAAAATAAATAGCTTACATGGGAAAAATAAGAAATAGAGGATTCTAAGGTATTTCTAATTGTTTTATCTATGAGGTTGATGACAATTTTGTAACTCAGTTTTTTCATGCTCCTTTTCTAATGGTATCTAGAGATAGTGGTGGTAAATCTAGGACCAACCTCTTTGTTCTATTACTTCTCTAATTGAATTTTAGTCTAGTTCAAGGGATGTCCTAATACTTCCACCTCTTTAATTTTTGGGTGGCCTATGTTTTCTATCATTTCTTTATTCTTTGGAAAATTTGGTCACAAAGAAGTTGTCAAATATTTCAAGGCTATTAGAGTCATATTGGGTATGTCTAGCAATAGACTGTAGTAACAATAAAATTTAAGTTGGTGGCTAAGTCTTTATGCTCATGTAATATTAACTTCTTGTGATAGTTAGATTCTAAGGAAATTAGATTTGGGTCATTTGGTTATCTCTACTCATTCTAGCTCTCGAATTAAATATTTTAATAAAGTAAATAGATTAGCTAAATCATGCTCTCTTCCATTAGGTTTTCTCAAAATTAATATTGATGGTTCTTCTTGTAACAATCTAGTGCAATGAGAATTAGTGAAGTTGGGTGACACAATAATGGCTTGCTACACTACTCTTTTTTTTTCTACAAGGTTTGGAATTAGTAATTAGCTATAGGCTTGTATCATCCTTGTGGATTTTGAGAAATCCTATTAGGTGGGCTGGGTATGTGCAGGATCATCATGAAAAAAATAGGCCCTTAAGTGGCGAAAAATTCAGAAAAATCAAAGTTAGACAACTTGACATAAAATTTTGAAAAGTTATCTATATTATTTCAAAAATATATAAGAATATAATCTATAGAAAATTGAATGTAGTTTCTAAACTACTAGGTTTTTTTTTTTTAAATATATTTGGTGAAAATTTGAAATTTCAATGCAGTAGTACTTAAATTTTACAGAAAAAGTAAGAAGTAGGTGTCTGTCTGACCACCCTAACCACAATAATATGATAATTACTTTTTATAATATTTTAGATATAAGTAGAGGACTCATGTCCCAATGTGATACATATGTTTTTGTAATTTTTTTCCAAGTAAATAATTAATTAATATGAATTTTTTATTACAACTTTTAAAAAATATAAAAAATCATATGTCTAATCACCATAACTTGGTCAAGACTTTGTGAATTTCATTTTTTTAAATCTTATAGTATGTAAAGAATAGAATGTGATGCATGTTTTGGATTCAAAAAATGTGATACCATTTGAAAGCTATAGATGTTTTTCAATCAGCCTATCAATCAAGACTTTAGTCATAATTCAAATAGAAAATGAATAATAATTATTTATTAAATTCAAAGTAAAGCATAATTTATATTGGTGGAAAGTTGAAAATATCCTTAAAAAACCCTTTTTGTTTCATCAATTTTGGGTAAAAAAAAAGTTGTCAACCACATACCCATCATATCGCCACTTTTTGGCCCATCATGATCCTGCACATACCCGATTTGAAGAGGATAATCTATGAGATGGATTTCACGATTTTTGTCTCTCTTCTAAATAATGAGAGTTCTTATAGAGTTTTCTTGTAGGTTTCCTCATTTTGAAGAATTTTTTTTTTACCTTTCATGATGAAGATGAGACTCACACAAGACACAACATTCCAAATTACACAAAATCCGTAGTTGATAACATTTACAATCAATAAATACCTGTGTCGATTTAAAATGATATACAATTGGACAACCATATAATCAACTTTTAAAGTAAATCAAATAAATTTATTTATGATTTCATGAATCAACATTACAATTAACTCAAAAAATTGATTGCTCTGCAACTCTTGAACTTCTCCTCACTTTGTTTCTATCTTCTTCTGAATAAACCTTCAAGGGTAAAAGCAAGAAGTTGGGTACACGAATAGAGGAAGTTTTGGCCAAAAAAAAAATCTCATAGAAAATGCGTGTGTTATTAAAAAAATGCATATGCGTTATGGTTCAGGTACCCAAGCCTATAAAAACGCATACGCATTTTATAACACATACAAGTCATTTCTTTAAAAAATTAAATACCTTTTAGAAATGCGTACACGTTTTGTAATGCAAAACACAAACACGTTTTGTAACACAAAACGGGTATGCATTTTAAAATGCGTACGCATTTCTAACAAGTATTTATTTTTTAAAATAATCAAGAAAATAAAGAACGCATATGTATTTTGTAATGCATACACGTTTTTTAAAATCATGTACGCGTTATTTAAAAATTGAATTCCCAACCCACATGCAGCCTTCGTTTTAGGCTTGGGAAAGGTTTGTCAATCTGAGCCTTAGCCTTTGACCTTCAACTTAAAAACTATGGCAGATTGAAGAAGAATGTCCAACATTGGCAATATAGCTAATGGAATTTTTTTTTTAATCAATCTATAAAATTAAAACCCATTAGAGAACATGATGTCTACTTTCCAAATATATAATTTTTATTAAGATTGGATTGTGTTTGATATTTTTTAATTAATTTCTAAGCAAACTAGTCCTTAAACTTGAAATATTAGGCTTTTTTATTTTTTAATAACATTTTTTTGGTTAAGTTTCTTGTAAAAATAATTATATGGCATCAAACTTTAGACAATTCTCGAAACAATGAAAAAAAAATATTCAAAAAATGTTTAGTTTAGGTCCAATTATGTTGTTCGCATATATTGATTTTAAAACAACAATTAAGGCCAATAAAAATTCAATAAAAAAAAAAATTAAGAAAAAATTACAAAAAAAATTCCACATCAATATTCATGTTGTTAGCTCTCTTTTTCCAAAAGGAATTAGAAAAATACTTTTGTTTGGGTCAAAAAGTGGTCTCCGTACACGTGCTTGGTATGGTAAAAAAATAGGGACTTTTAAAAAGAGGTTTTTATAGATCCCTATCAAAATTTAATTTCTATAATCTGGGTATTTGAATAATTTACATATTTGGAAACTAGATTTAAAATTCTAAATTTCATATTACTGAATTTTTTTAAGATTCATTGTGTAAGTGCCTCAAATTTTCAGTCCAAGTGTGACAAATTCTGAAAAACAACAAAAACACTTCCACTTTTTGAGCTTTGTGTACCCGATTTCTTGCATCAACCCTCAATGCAGTCCAAAATCTCGCAATCTTCCTGAAACATGGCTCGACTCAATTTGCAACCACCATTATCTTTTATTTTTTTTCCATTAACTTCTTCCTACCCATGCAACCCCCTATATTTCTCCTTTCCTCAAGCTTCACTATGCAACCTTGAGCATCTATTCACCACTCCATATTCCAACTTGTCAGTGCATGATTTATCAAGTTCCACTCTGTATGCTTAATTATCCCATGGAACCTTATGTAGTCTCTCCAAGTTCTTGAGTTCTTGTTTTACAACTATATTCACCACCCTTGTGATCTACAACCTCTTTACTCTCTATGTAGCCCCTTGTATTCCTATTCGTATAGAACATACAATTTAGCATGTTGAAATCATTCCTCTTTCCATTTGATTGCTTCCTTCCAACCAAGATTGGCATAGTCCACCATATCCCTTATTCCATTTAATCTACTCAAATTTTAATTTATTGTCAGTGTAATAATAATAGTTCAATCACTACGCTTTTATGTCACATACCCCTGTGCACTTATTTATTTTTAACCATTAAAAGAAATGATTTCATGAAATGGTTTTCAATCTATAGACTTATCTTCTTTTATTTTTCTATGACCTCCCTCTCCAATTTGTGTGCCCTTACATTTTAAATTTGCATCCTTTTTCGATTTGTTTGTATGCAATTAACAATTTTTTTGTCTTTATTCAATTATGATGCATCCCTATGCATCCCTCTTTAACATCTTATTATGTCTTCTACAAACATGCCATCTCTAACATTCTCCTCATTTTTTCCCCTATGCTTGGCACTATGAAAAATCTATTGCAGTTACTGATTATTAATCTCCTATCTATACAGATTATTTGATTGCTAAAAATTAATTCACAACAAATATTGAAAATAAAACAACTGCAATTTCACAAATAAAATCACAGGAACATAGAAGAAAATATGCAAACAATAAACACAATATTAGAAAAACCCTAAAGGGAAAACCAGTTCAGCAAATGAGGAATTTTATTAAACTTCACCAAATCAAGAGTTACATAAACTGCTAAATATTTTTTCTTCTTTGAAAATTATTCCATCAATTTCTTCTGCTGAAATTCCACTATTGTTGTATCTAATGTTATCACTACACCCTTGTTATCATTGCAAATCTATTTTCTATCATTGCATAAATCTTTCGCAAGAATGTGTTCTCCAAATGCCCATTGATCCCCTTTTATAATCTTCTCATTGAGAAAACAATGGCCACAATTTAATCTCAATCGATGGTTAAGACTATCTTGACTCTAAATAACCACTTTCTAGAAGTCTCTAGAGAAATCAATTTATTAATATTTTTGGGTATAGAGACACCTATCTGAACTCTGCAAACTAACAGGCACATCAACGCACTCCCTATTTCCCATTGTGTCACCAAAAAGTGTATACCTTGCCTGATATGGGAATAATTGATGTCAAATTGGACTTAACAAGGCCTTGATTTGGTGTTGTGAGATGTTTTACACATCCACACTAGGTCTTGGGACCTTGCAAACTAAATACTATACATCTACTAATGTCTTGTAAAGGTGCAGTAAAGTGTTGTAAAATAATTTCACACTTTTCTAGACTAATGGACCCATTTTCCACCAATTCAATATTATAAAATGTATTTGATTGCATCTTCACATTAATCTAGAAATCTTGTAACTTAAACTTAATCTTAATCTAGTGTTGTAATGTGTTTTAAATGTTCACATTGGATGTTGTGCCTTTCTAGGCTGTGGACCACATTTTAATGATGTAAAGTGTATTTAATCACATTTTCACAATGAAATTTGTGTCCCAAGCCCTAATTTCCCTTTACATCATCATTAATAGGCCTCTATGGCCCCATAATGTGCATCCCAAGGCATAATTTGATCAAATACCCAAAAAAATCATCATACAAACCTAATTTATGCATTCTCTGACAATCTAGCTGGAAAAAGGACCCCTCTAAGACTAAGTCGCCCATCTAGGTGAATGAGTTCCTGCCAGATGGGACTAAGTCACCCAGAGTGGAAAATTAGTCCCATTTCGATTATTTTTGAGTTTTGAGTGGGAAAATTTGGATTTTTTTTTTCTCCTACATGTTAGCCTTAGGGATCAAATTAATGAGAAAATTAGGTGGATTTCCTA
>VDFB02270651.1:409713333-409727757 GCA_007258455.2 Sequoia sempervirens | reverse complement strand
GATTTTACGAAGAACATTTACATTGTCTTGTCGTGTTAATGATTTAGCTAGGATTTTATCAACATAATCTTGCAAAATTTTGTGGATGTAATCATGAAAGATCAATATGATTACTTGCTGATAAGTTGCATCGGTGTTCTTTAAAGTAAAGGGCATCACAACCCAACAAAATGTTCCCGAAATAGTGGAAAAGGTAGTTTGTATTGATCTTAAGGATTAATAAAGATTTGATTGTAGCTAGGAAATCCATCCATGAATGACAAAAAAGCAT
Organism: Sequoia sempervirens; assembly: GCA_007258455.2. Taxonomy (NCBI): domain Eukaryota; kingdom Viridiplantae; phylum Streptophyta; class Pinopsida; order Cupressales; family Cupressaceae; genus Sequoia; species Sequoia sempervirens. The sequence continues at coordinate 409,727,486 of VDFB02270651.1, read as the reverse complement.
GTCCAACATTTGAATCCACAATCATGTCTATATTAGGAAGTGGAAAGTCATGTTTTAAGGAAGCTTTATTCAAGTCATGAAAATTTGTACATATCCTAATACGATTATCGGGTTTAGCAACTACGACAATGTTTGATATCCAAGGAGAATAATCAATAGGTCGAATGAAGCCTACATCAAGGAGTTTTTCAAGATTTGCTTTAACATGCAAGGCTATGTTAGGGTGCATTATTCTTATCTTCTGATGAATGGATTTAGCATTTTCATCAAGAATGATGATGTGTATCACAATTTTTGGGTCAATTCCTAGCATATCAGAATATTTCCAAGCAAAAAATTTAGGAAAATTATGAAGTAAAGTTGTGTATTCTTGTTCTTCATCGTCAAGGAACTTCCCAATTTTAATAACCTTTTCTTTATCATCAATGTCCATTGGCACATCAATTGTATCTCCTAAGGGGAGTGCATTAGAATTAGGAACCTCAAAATCATAGTGTTCTTTAGTAATATTATCACTTTTTTCTTGCTTGGTAACAATCATGACACAAGGAATTCTTTTCATGTAAGTAATAGAGGATGTGTTATCATAAGCTCCTAACATTTGTTTCAAAATTTCATCACTATCAACGTACTTTGATGATGGTGTATGCTCACAACAAGCAATTCAGGATGTTTGATTATGATTTGGTCTATTGGTTGACATGTAATAGTGTTGATGTTTAAAGATGGTTAATGAGTAGCTTTTGTCATTTTAGAAAAAGAATATCCCAATCAAGTTTTTGTCTCTTACGCATTAGGTTTGATAGGAACACAAATTACTTGTTCATGTTTTCCACATCCTCTTCCAGTATATCCTAATTGTTTCACAAGTTCATATTTTTTCCCATAAATTATTTCCATTTTTGTTGGAGTAGGCAGGGATTGATAATCTATCTCATCGAAATTTGTTGTGTATGTTGCATTTTCATCCAAAGTAGAAGAGATAGATGTTTGAGAGGATTGTTCATAATTTTAAGTAGACATGATGGTTGGTTGGTCGTGTTTCTCATATTTCTTTTGTGTGATTATGTATTCACCAATAAATGAAGGTGTGAATTCTAAGGATCCCCAATCATAACCAAATAATTTAGATGGAAATTCATCATCGTTATGTTCAACTTCAAGAGGATCTATGTTGGATGTTGGAATTAATGTTTTTAGAGGACTTGGAACTCCTTTCTCAAGATGCAAGAAACTTTCAGGCTTGAGGTCTATTTCAACTTGATAAATTTGATTGTTATAGACATATTTCATGATACGATGAAGGGTCGAAGGCACTGCATTCATCTCATGAATCCATGGCCTGCCTAAAAGAAGATTATATAAAAGATCATAAGGTGTGACATGAATAGGAGTTTACAAAGTAGCCACCCCAACTGTAATAGGTAAAGTGATTATACCGAGCAGTTGCTTTATTTTATTGTCAAATCCTCAAATGGATATGAAATCAGGTATTATTTATGACTTATCAACGTGCAATCGATCAAGGAGATTCACACTACACATATTAAGGGTAGAACCATTATTGATAAGGGATCGTTTGATACCTATGCAATTGAATTGAGAAACTATCATAAAGGCTTCATTTTTTTTTTGCAACTCTAAAGGAGGGAGCTCATATTGATGGAAAGTAATATCTAGATTAACTTGGTTCATTCCATGGATTAGAGCTGCTACATCATTCAGAGTTATACCAGGAGGAACAATAATCTGTTGTAGGGCTGTTTGAAGAATAAAGTGATATTTTGGTGAGTTCTGGAGTAAATCCCAAAGGGAAATCTTTGCAGGATTATTCTTTAATTATTCAACGATATCATACTCTTTTGTGTGTGGGAGGTAACGAGGAGCAGTAGGCAAATTGGGTAAAGGTAAAGAAGGTTGGGTTGGTTGCAGTGGTTGTGGATTGTTTTAGTTATTATATGTATGAGCAATAGTAACATAACTTGATTGCTGCAATACGTTGGTTTTAGGTGGGTAAAAAAGAGTGTACTTAGGTTTATTGGAAGGATGGAGCTTATGCGAGGGTGGGTAAGGAATGAGTTGAGGTTGAATCACATTAACCTCCTTAGTTTTAGACTTCTCACAAAAAACCTTAGCAGATGATTTGAGTGAGATGAAATCATGAAGGGATTCATCTAACAAGTCCAATTCATCACGACTAAAAGGTTTGAGGGGTAGGTTATCATTAATCAGTTGAAGATGTTCAATATTAGAGGTGTTAATGTTTGTTATAGTGGGTTTGGCACAACAAAACTTAGTGGATGACTTATGCGAGATGAAGTCTTTAAGGGATTCATCTAACAAGTCAAAGTCATCACAACCAAAAGGTTTGAGGGATATGTTATTGTTAGGCAGTTTAGGTTTTTCATTGTAAGCATTAGAGGATGAAGTGAGTGAGAGGAAGTCTTGAAGAACTTCATCTAAATTACCTACATCATCATTACTAAGAGGCTTGGATGAGATGTTTCTACATTGAATCATGTGTTTGAAAGGTTGTTTTGATGTTTGAGTTTTTGTGTTTTTAGGTATCGATGAATTTGATCTAAAAGAACTAGGAACAAATACTGAAAAGGAAAATTGCAAAAACCTAAGACTATCCATAAATGCCATGAAAGAAATAGAAGATAACTAAACTATGACAAAAAAAAAACTGCAGGAAACAAAAATGTGCAAAGTAAGAAACTAAATTCTGGAATTCCTAATTCAAAAATGGCAGTGGGACTGATTCACCCAAGGTGTCGAATGAGTCCCAAAGGAGGTATTTTTTAGGATTTTTTTCTGATTTTTTTGGAGTTTTTAAAAGTTTTTCAAGTCTATACAATGTAGATACAGATTAAAAATGCAAAAAATTGGAATGATTCAATGAAACAAGATGCAATAATGAACTCTAAATGATGCTTTTCAATTTTTTTCGAAGCTCTAAAATGCAAAACAATGCAAAATGACAAGGAAATTAAGTCCTAAGATGCAAATAGAAATGTAAATCAGAATGATATGCTGTTCAACATGCAAATTTTTAGTTTTTTCAATGAAATGTAATGCAAAAATGACGTCTAAATGAGTCTTTCACTAATGCAACATGAGAAAACCTAGGATGCAAAGACAACACAATACCCTAATTGAATGTTAATTCAAATGAAGTCTAGAATGCAATATGCAATGGAAATCAGAAATGTAAATTGCTCAATATGCAGGTTTGCCAAAATGAATCGTAGATTTTTGGCACCCTAATCCTTTCTAGCACTTCTAGGGTTTTTCACCTAAAAGGAGAAAGAAGAGCCAAAAATTCTAGGTAGGTTCACTCAAATTATGTAGTGTATGATGTTAATTAGACTAAATGGAATGATCTAAGTGTAATTAAACTATGAAATTAAGAGATTATGAATGCAAAACCTAAGAATAACGTAATGTTCAAAACACAAAGATGTTTGCAAAAATCTTGAAATGATGAACAAAAATGTGAACTAAATGAAAAAGAAGGCTAAATTTCTGAGCAAGTGTGCCTAAGAAGCTGATGAAGATTGAAAAGAAATCTAGAAATCTGTCAAAACCTAATTTTGGGGTAACTGGGACTCATTCGCCACCCTAGGTGAATCAGTTAGAGGTCAGGGTTTTTCTACACCAAATTTTTTTCTACTAATTGGGTGTCTGGATTTTCATCTGACTAAAAATGTCACCTCAGGAGGGACTCATTCACCATGCATGGTGAATCAGTCCACTTTCAAATTTCTATGATTTCAAATCTCTGTTCTGCACCTTGACACTTGGACAGTACTTTCTGATGGAAACCCGAATCAGGATCTCAGAGAATTCCTGTAAAACAACTTAAAATTGTTTTTCTAATGGGGAGATTTCCTTGGTAAAACCCCAAGTTTGTATTCAAACCTTGAATGAATAAAAATATGCATAAAACCCTAGACTTAGATGTTTTAAAAGACTACAAAAATCTGAAGTATGTCAAAAACCCTTTTCTATTGTAAAAGAATAAGAAATAGAAATGTGATTTGAATGATGCAAGATCTCAACCCTAGGAATCTCACAACACATCAAAAAGGAGATAAAATGACATGCAAGTGGAAAGTAAATGATATATAAACCTTAATCTGAAGATAGAGAAGCAATGTAAGAAGGAATCACTTTGAAAACAAGTCTTTAGGTGTGATTTGATGGCTAGTTACATTTTCTCAACCTAAATTTCTCCATGATTCACCATAGGCATCCATCACCAAACCTTTGCAATGTTGAACTTTGATCCAAAAAGTGAGCTTCAGGACATACAAATAACCCTAGTTTGCTACCCTAAAACTTCAACTTTACTAATAAAACTTGTTGTAGAAGACTTGACTTTAGAAATTACTTTTGTGAAATAACTAAAAGTTATGTAAAAGGATTAAAAATGAGTATTTATAGGAAATAACACCTAATTTTCCCATTATTTAGACCTAAGAGGCTAACATTCACCAAAAATTTAAGTTGAATTAATTGAATTCCTGCTCAAAATTGAAATTTCTCTCAAAAGGGACTCATTCGCCACCCTTGGCAAATGGGTCCCATCAGAGGGGACTAATTCACCCAAGGTGGAAAATGGGTCCCACTACTAATTTTTGAAGGTGGGTTTTTGGGATATGGAATAATTGAATGTTGTTTGTCAAAATTTAAGTGATTTCTCAAGTAAAATGGGCCTCTAGATAAAAAATAATGGGTCTTAGGGGCCTATAAATGTCGTTTTGAAGGATAATTGATGCAAGGGGACTCAAAAGTGGGTCTAATTACATGTGAAATTGTCTCTTTTCTCAAGAGGGTCCAATTTTCTATGGTGCACTTGGAAAAAAAGTTCACAAAGTGTCCCATTTTTGTAAAGTGTCTCATTTGTTTGCAAAGTGTCACTTGTGTTCGCAAAGTGTCCCATTTCTTTGCGAATTGTCTTGTTTCTTTATGAAATGTCCTAAAAGGGTTCTAAAGTGTCTAGGGCCATTAGAACAACATACTAGATTTACTTTATCACACTTGCATCATGAAATATGTGAAAATTGAAGATATTAGATAGATTTTTAGAGCATTTTGTAATGATTTGGTTAGGTCCCCACCTAGTCATGACAAAGGCTAGGGGGAAGACAACTTAATTTTCTAAGAGATCACATGCCAACACTTTTAGCAGTAGAGATAGAGCATTTACACATTGTAGGCATCTATTAGGCATATCTTATGCCACCTATAAGATACCATGACGCCTTGCTTATGGCCCTATGTGAGCATTGGGATGCCAATACATGTACGTTTCATCTTCCTACCGGGGAGATGATGATCACTCTCAAGGATGTACACCTTATTCTCTGAGTTCCTATTCAAGCAGAGCGGGTATACTTCTAGCGGGATCGTTCATTCCATGAGAAGGTGGATATGTAGTATTGCTTGGGTGGACCTATTCATGATGAGCATGTTAGAGTGCAGTTCAAGCTTCCTATGCTTCTATATTTGTGAGCTCTTGTTGTTAGATGTATTATGATGCATACAGTGGTTCTTGTTCTCAATCCTGATGGACGAGTGGTACACTTAGATGGAGGATTAGTACACTTGATTTAAGGGATGTACTAGCACAGGAGAGTCTATGCATGGGGTCGTTACATCCTAGCACACTTATATTATGATCTTGGCATATTTTTGTTTTGAGAGATTGATAGTATGGTGCATTGCACACTTCTACAAGTGTGGTTCCTTGAGTATATTACATGCACCAAGCCAGGTGTCGGATTCCCTTGTGCTATAGCTACAGGATATCCATGAGCATTCAGCTATCCTCTACGATGCTTATGGTAGTACAAAGATTTACCTTTTTTGAGGGTGAAATTTGACTAGCTGGAGGAGGACAAGATCCTTTGGAGACCTTATCTACTCACTCAATAGTAGCTAGATCCCACAGGACAACTCGGGAGGATGCAAATGGATAGGTTTCTGCCTGGGAGGCATGACTATGTTATACAACCTTTCTATTACGAGTGAGACATGCAATAGTTTAGGAAGGTGTAGACACCACTGAGGGCATGCCCCTTCATTAGATGATTAGTACAGAGTGCCTGGAGGCTAGGTGATACTGTTCAACTTACTATAGACCATTTTCATGAGAGTGATTATGATGCTTTAGATCATGATTAGCCACCAGTCACCGACACTAATGATGTTGGTAGCATAGATGAGCACGAGGAGTGGTGGTCAGTGACATGATTAGCTCCTATGTTCCCCATGGATGTCCCTATATGTGATGTAGGAGCAACACCAGATGAGGGAGATGAGAAATAAGAGAGAGCAGAGGATATACGGTACAGGCCATCAAATATATAAACTAATATTATTGATGATGAGTATGAGTTAGAGGATGATCCTGACTATGAGGACAAGGAGGATTATGAGGAAGATAAATATTACAAGGAGGAACCACCCCTGAGTGAGGGTGACAAGGTAGTGACTGAGGATCCATACGAGCATGGAGAATCCTCACACACTTACAAGACCAGATCATGTGTAGTAGCTACAACAAACATCAACACCCAGAGTCAGAGAGAGGCTAGCACATCCTCCATGCCCCCAGAGAGGATGAGGTGGATATTCCTCATGCACCTGGAGACATAGGTGATGATATTTTTGATTTTACGCATGTACTTGAGTATATTTATGTTGTGTATTTATAAATATTTTGTGATGATGTGTATTGATTGAGTACCTTGTCTATCTTGTAGGAGTGACAAGAGATTGGTGAGAGTTCTATCATCATGTTTCCATAGAGATAATGTTTGTGTCCATCGACAAGGAGGAGATGGATCCTAACTATGTACCCCCACCGATCGTGGAGGAGGAGCTAGAGTCAATCAAACCTTTCACAAGGTTACGGGCAACATACGAGACCATGAGGAGATGAATCCATCAAGTTGAAAGTGTAGGAAAATTATCACATACCTCATTAGAGGTCGAGAGACTCCATGTAGAGCTAGCACAGGTATGAGTGGAGAGGGATTAGATGTTGGAGGAGAATCTTGTGGTTGTTGGTCAAGTACAAGGTCTAGAGTATGCACTTATACTCGGTAGTTCATGGTCATGATCACACACAACCGTCTCACAACATCCAGGGACTTGATCTCGAGTGCTACAGCCTGAGGGGTCAAGTTTTCATAGACCTTGGTGAATTTTTATATGATATTGAGATGTATATAAAACTTTTTGATATATATATACATGCACATTTGGTGTTTTTATGATTGGTCTTAATGTGTTTGAATGTTAAATGCAATGTAATTAATTAAATGACTTTATAAAAAAGTATTTAATTAATTTCTTCATGATTTAATAGGATTGATGGGATCTAATGTAAAACATATTTCAATTTTACTGTAGATACAATATTGTTGATTGGAACAGAATATGTTAAATTAAATACACCTATAACTCAAATAAGGATCTAACATAATATAATACAAGGGTGAATAGTATGAATCCTAAAGTAATTATAAAATGAACTTAAATAATTACCTTAGTGCTCAATACAAAGGCAAGATTAGTTTTCAAGAATGAAGCAATGTAAAATTTATTTAGAATGACATCAAATAACTGTAAACAACACTGCTTTAACAATAATACTATAAAAGAGGTTATAGGAAATAATGACACAAATGCGCAACATTAATAGGTTCCCTAAGGGGTGTTCCATCAAGATGCATTAAGACATAAGCACTAGACCCATAATTGGTATCAACTATGTAAGGTCCTAACCAATTAGGGCTGAATTTATCTTTTTATTCATTGTCAGCACTGGTATGATGTTGATTCTCAAAAAGAACAAAATCACCCTTACAAAACATTCTAGGGATGACATGTGTGTTGTGTCTTTGTTGTAATTTTTTGATGTGAGCTTAGAGATGTTCAAGAGCATTAATGTGCTTTTCGTCGGGCATTTCAATTTGGTGCAATTGTTGTTCTTTATAAGTGGCATCATTAATGAGTTCTTGGAGAGCAATTCTCAATGTAGGAATTTCTAACTCCAAGGGAATGATTGCATTAGTTCCATAAATGAGGTTATAGGGTGTGGTTCCTGTGGATGATCTTACATTTGTTTGATAAGCCCATAGCACATAATGTAATTGTGTATGCCAATCTTTATGATGTTTGTTAACAATTTTCTTGAGGATTTTTTCTAGAATCTTATTAGTATTCTTAGCTTGTCCATTGGATTATGGATAATATGGTGTGGAAAATTGATGTTGAATGTTACATGTCTCAAGAAATTTCTTGACTTTGTTATTCTTAAATGAGGTTTTATTGTCTGAAACAATTGCAGAAGGGAGTCTAAAGCGAGCAATTATGTGTTCCAAGATGAAACGACAAATTAATTTAGCATTTGTAGAATGAAGAGGAATAACTTCCATCCATTTCATGAAGTAGTCTATTGTGGTTATGATAAATGTATGTCTATCAGAAGAGGGAGGTGAAATTTTTCCAATAAAATCCAATCCCCATACTGAAAATGGCCAAATGGGAACTTGGGCACGAAACTCAGAAGCAAGAGCATGGAATAAATTGCTATGTTCTTGACATTTGTGACATTTTTTAATGTAAGCGAAGCAATATTTCTCCATATGTCTTCAATAGTATCCCATATGGATGAGTTTTTGCACTAACAACCATCCTCCAAAATGACCTCCATAGGCACCAGCATGAGCCTGTTCAACTGCTATAGGGATTTCAGAATCCTTAAGACACCGTAATAAGAGACCATTGAATGATCTTCTATATAATACATTGGTGAGGATCATGTATTTAGTTGCTAATTTGCATAAACGCTTTTAAGTTTTTTTCATTGCGGGCTTCGGAATAGTACCATCTTTTAAATAATGGTAAATTGTATCATACCATTCACATGAGTCATCTTGAGTTATCATTAAAATGTCTTTTAATTGAGTGTCAATCAAAGGTTTCATTATGGGATGGATAACAGAGGTGAATTTGGTTGAAGGATCAAGTGGGGATATAAGAGAGGCTACACTCGGCATTACATCTGCATGTCTATTGTATTTTTGTGGGATGTTATCAATGGTGAATGATTCAAACCTCTCTAACAGTTTCATCGTAAGATCCTTGTATTTTGATAACTTGTCATGTTTAGTTTGATATGTACCATTTATTTGTTTGATAACTAATTGTGAATCACCAAATATCTTGATATGTTTAACATCCATTTTTAAAGCAGCTTGCAAACCTACGATTAATGCCTCATACACAGCTACATTATTTGTGCATAGGAAATTTAGTCGATAGGACAAGGGAAGAGGTTGTTTGTCAGGTGGAATCAAGACTACTCTAGCACTGGAACTTGTTATACACTTAGATCCATTGAAATACAATTCCCATGTTTTAATATCATTGGTCAAGACAGTATCATTAGGAAAGGAGTCATGATTAGGTAAAGCGAGAGGAGAAGGAGCATCGGCTAAGTGATCGGTTAAGGCTTGTCCTTTGATTTCTTTTTGTGAAAAAAACTTAAGGTCAAACTCAGTTAACAACATCACCCACTTAACTAAGTGTCTAGAAAGGTCTGTTTTGCTAAAAAGATGTTTAAGAGGATAAAATTTTATCATGAATTTTATTTTGGCATTTAGTAAATAATGTTGCAACTTACTAGTAGTGAATATAAGAGCTAAGCATTGTTTTTCAATTGGTGAGTATGAAGTTTCAAAATCTATTAAGGTTCGATTGATGTAATAAACAAGATGTTCTTTTCCATGATCGTCTTGTTGAGCAAACAATGCTGCAAGAGCATGGGCTAATGTGGCTATGTACAAGATAAATTGTTTGTTTGGCACGATAGGTTGCAAAACATGTGGAGTTTCCAAGTATTCCTTTAAACACTCAAAATCCTGTTTACAATTTGCATCCCAATCAAAAGGTACACCCTTTTTAAAAAGATGTGTGAAAGGTAATGTGTGATTGGCTAAATATGTAATGAAATGATGGATAGCTTGAATTCGGCCTTGTAACATTTGCAATTGAGGAATGTTCCTAATAGGTGGCATGTTAATAATTGTATCAATCTTCTTTGTGTCCACCTCAATGCCTCTGTGAAATATGACAAACCCCAAAATTTTACCACTATCTACACCAAAGACACACTTTTTCGGATTTAAGCGCATATTATATTTACATATTCATTCAAAGATTTTCTAAAGAAAATTTACATTGCCTTGTCGTGTTAAGGATTTAGCTAAGATATCATCAACATAATCTTTCAATATTTTGTGGATGTAATCGTGAAAGGTCAATGTCATTGCTCGTTGATAAGTTGCATTGGCGTTCTTTAGATTGAAGGCCATCACAACCCAATAAAACATTCCCCAAACAATTGTAAAATTGGTTTTGTATTGGTCTTGAGGATTAATAAGGATTTGATTATAACCAGAAAATCCATCCATGAATGACAACAAAGCATGTCCAACAGTTGAATCCAGGATCATGTCAATATTAGGAAGTGGAAGTCATCTTTAAAGAGGATTTATTCAAGTCACAAAAATACGTACATATCCCAATATGATTATCAGGTTTAGCAACTGTGACAATGTTTGATATCCAAGGAGAATAATCAATAGGTCGAATGAAGCCTACATCAAGGAGTTTCTCAAGCTCTGCTTTAACATTCAAGGCTATATTAGGATGCATTTTTCTTATCTTTTGACAAATGTGTTTAGCATTTTCAGCAAGAATGATGTTGTAAGCCATAATTTTTAGGTCAACTCTTGGCATATCAAAATATTTTCAAGCAAAATTTTTAGGAAAATCATGAAGTAAAGTTGTAGTGTCCTCTTTTTCTTCATCATCAAGGCACTTCCCAATCTTAATAACTTTTTTTTTTCATAAATGTCCATTGGCACATCAATTGTATCTCCTAAAGGGAATGCATTAGATTTAGGAACCTTGGACTCATGATACTCTTCAATGATTTCACTATCATTTTGCTTGGTAACGATTTTAGCACAGGTAATCTGTTTCATAGAAGTAGTAGAGGATGTGTTATCAGAAACTCCTAACATTTGTTTTAGAGTTTCATAACTATCAACATACTTCCATGATAGTGGTGAGATCATATCAAGCAATTCAGGATGTTTGATTGTGAGTTGGTGTTTTGGCTGACATGTAATAGCGTTGATGTTCAAATATGGTCGTTGAGTAGCTTTTGTCATTTTAGAAAAAGAATATGCCAATCTGATTTTTGTCTCTTACGTATTAGGTTATGTAGACACATAAAAATGTCCTAGACCCACAAACCACATTCTTCTATGTCAAATATCTTCTTAGCATAATTAAAATATATAATTATGTCATATAGTTCAAATTCAACAATTAATTAAACAATTCTTAATTATTTAATTAATTCACATCTTTTAATTCTTTGAGGATTATTTAAATACATAAATTTTATTTATTTATTTAAATACATCATTAATGTCTAATGTCTTCTCATAATTAAATAAATTTCTTAATTTATTTAATTATTGGCCACCTTATTATCTTCATCCCTAATTAAATAATTATCATTAATTATTTAATTGTCTTATTTGACTTTTCCTCTAAATTTAAATAAAATCATTTATTTAAATTGTCCCACTTTCTATTTTCTCTCTCTTAGTAAATAATTCAAATTAATTATTTACTGGCACATGGCCCCACCTTTTGAATTAAATTAATTTTTAATTCAAAATAATAACTTTCCCTCTTAAATCAAATAATTTATATTATTATTTGATTTTCTAGCCACCTCTTTTTTTGTGCCAATCTTATCTCCTTGTCACATGCATTGTCAACCCATGATTTGATTTTCTCAAATTAAATCTTGTCCACTCATTTTGAATTTGACCTAATGTTTCCCTAACCCTAATTGTGGGTTGTCTTATTGAATCTTGTCCATTGATTCTAGGGCATTTGTTAATATTCAATCTTGGCCCTTCATCTAAAATTGGATTTTCTATAAAAAGACAATTTTAGTCTGATTTGAAATCTCCTCATCTCCTAATAGTAGACACATATTTCTCACATTGGCAACAACATTCAAATCCTTCAACATTTTCTTTGGTCTTGGCATAGTCACATATTGCTCACTCAAAATTTGAGGGCAAACTTCATATTTTAGCAAATAGAGAAGGTGTAATGGAGGTTAATCATGGAGGTTGAAGACTTAAGGTGATCTTTTTTGTTTTCATGTTATTTCCTCCCATGTTCTTCATTATTACTTTGGGTTTTAGTTTATTTAGCTTCTAATCTACTAACCTAGATTTTTCCCATAGTTACATTGGTCAACCCGACACCAAAATCATGACTTTTTGCTTTTTCCATATGAATTTTTTTTCTATTTTGTAGCTACAGGTACAACAAGCCACATTCGCAATTTCCAAAACCACAATCGCTTCGTCATGACACATTCGGCAAATAGAGTGATGCATCTATAGAGACAAGCTACATTTGACATTCGTAGAGACACATTCACCCAAAATACAATGCATTTGACATCCAGTGAGATGCATTTGCATACCGCAATGCATCTATTCTACATATCAACAAATTCATTTGATAGATTCCAACACACACACCCAAGCCGCATTTGTTGCGCCAGCATACAGTGATGCATTCACTCTACTACGACGCATTCATCTGGTAAATTTTTGCTTTCAGTTTTCTTTCAGATTTTTCCAAATTTCTTTCAAGCAAATAATTTAGGGGTCTTCTGGTTACTAATCTACTGTTACAGCATGTGGCACATTTTTTTTTGGAACTACTAACAAGTGGTTTTGTAGGTTCGATTGTCCAAGATTTTGATATTGAAACACTTGTGTTTGTTCTTTTTTTAGATTAGAAAACACTTCCATTAGTGCTTTAAAAATAATATTTGCTTGTCATTTGATTGATTATGCTTGAAGGTGGTAGGTGATTATGCTCTCACCTTGTGCAAACTAGGTGATCAGAAAACTAGACCCATCTATTTTTTGTGTCACCTCGATTCAATAATTGAAGTATCCTCTCCCCTTGCGCACTTGTATGATCCTAGGTGCAAGAGAAATAGTTATTAACTCTATAAATTAGGCCTTCCTTGGTGGAAAAAGTACTCACCCCAAGGTGAATCAAATTGACAACAAAGCTCTTTGGCCGAGCTACCCCTGACCAGTATATAAATGTGAATCCTAATGGAAAACTTAGGATTACGAGTGCAAATGTGTCACACGGAAAAGTGAAATCCACAAAACCTTGTTGAGCATAACCTCTTTAGGTTGGAGTTCCTCCTTATCAAAGCTAATATTTCCCCATGTGTTTCCACTTGAATGGGGTCTCCGAACTAGAATTTTTTGTGTAGTAACCAGAATCCTTTCTATTTTCTAGCATAGCAATGGTCATTGTGAAGGCATCCACATTCATGTAGTTCTTAGTAGAGATGATCAACGTGCCATGGGAGTTTTATGGGGGTTGGAAGCTTGGTTGTCCTAAGAAGTGAGTGCACTATAAGGGGGAGCCCGTGTTTCCAAGCTTCTAGATTCATCCACTAAGAATAAGTGCAGTTGGGGAAACCCATGTGGAATCTAGCAAATATTCCTTGCCTAACCTAGGATTGTCCTTGTCTTCCTTGTGCTTGTTTTCAAAGAAAAAATATTGTGTTTTCCAAGTGTTTTATGAAACATTCAAATAAAAAACACCATTTCACATATCTGGAAATAATCATCCAACTTGAAACAAATCCAAAATTCGGCCAAATTGCAAAAACTAGACTTTATCCAGATTGCAATGCATTTGTTGCTTTGTGCAACACATTTGACCTTCCACACCACATTTGAAAAACAAAAAAAATGCATCTTCCTATGTTGAAGCACATTTTCTATTAGAAACAACACATTTGTTCTATCAAACTAGTCTCTATTCAAACTTGCAACACATTCGCTAACTTCTGCAACGCAATTGAAATCTTGAGCCACATCTTCTATCAATAATGATGCATCTGCTCAAAGTGTGACACAATTGACCATCTACAACATATTTTCCACCTCTTGTGACACATTTGCTAGTCATAGTAAAATCACTATCAAACCTAAGAC
>VDFB02270651.1:409568669-409713233 GCA_007258455.2 Sequoia sempervirens | reverse complement strand
AAAAAATGTTTATACCTTTTTTTTATTTTTGGAAAACACAAAAAACTTTACAATAATTTTTATTTATTTTCTTACTAACAAATTTATGCCATAAAATTAAAAAAATTACCAAGCTATAAGAATTTTTTTCTCGATCCGCATGCAAACGACTGTATGGGGCCATACGGGCAAAAACATTTTTCCTTAGAGGTCAACTGCTCAGATTTCAGCGATTTGACTATTGATCTTAGGGTTTTTGGGCCTTCTGAGCGTGATGGTGATGTTCGTTTTGGCTGAAAACGCACCAAAAATACAACTACTCTCTAAAGCTAGAAAAAGAGCAACTGCTTCAAAACCTTGTAGATCTGGCGTCAGGAATCAAAATCAGGTGAAACAAAAGCCAAATTTGACTTTCTCGATAGCTCTAGATCCAATGTTGACGTCCTTTTCACACAAAAATGCACTGAAAGCTTCCCACCTCCAAAATTTTCAAAGAAAGCAAAGGGGATTCAGATCTGAAGCCTACAACCCTCGTTGAAGAATAAAACCTCATAAATCGAGAAGGGGTTCATTGAATCCACGCTCTGATACCATGTTAGAATTATGAAACAAGCACAAAACCATGAGCCACAGGATCAAACAACAAACAAAGACGCCTTCCATGCAAGAGATCTACAAACCAAGGGTATTGTATTCATCAAGGAAAAGCTATGAAGGGCTTTTCAAGAAGACTTAAGCTTCAAATATTATTCACAGAGAATATCTAAACCTTTCATATCTTCTTGAAAGTCTCTTCTGTAGCTTTTCCCTGTTGGTGAATATAGCAATTCTTGTTTGCATATCTCTTGTGTGGAAGATATCTTTGTTTTTTGTTTGATCCTGTGGCTCGTGGTTTTGTGCTTGTTTCATAATTCTAACAGTTTTCACCACATCATCTCTTTGTCTCTATAATACAATTAGTTCAACTTGCAATTCATCAACTCTCAACCTTTGTTTCTCTTCTTTGTCTTCAAAGATATCAAAGTTCTTTCTGATGTTGTTTGCCTTAGATTCAATTGCTTCAATCCTACTTCTGAAATTGTCTACCGCAGCAGGCCGTTGGAGACAATATTTGTAGATATCTAATATTTCTTTGATACATTTCTTTGTTTCCACAATAAGTTCAAATAATCTTTGCTTAGCTTTAGTACATCTCTTTTCAACCAAGGCTTCCAACTTGCATCCTTCTGAACCTTCAAGCAACATTCTTTCTTCAACAATCTCAGCTAAATTTTCTGGTAAGGAGTCAAAAACAATTGATACATCAATACCTTTTTGAATTAGATACTCTACTAGAGGGTCATCAATTTTGAGTCTGTCAATTGGAGAAGCTACTTTACATATCTCACCAATCTTCTTCATCTTTATTTTAACCAACATAGACTAGATGACACTTGGATCAAAGGATTCAGATCTAGGCAAAGATTCTTTTTCCTTCTTAATGATTTCCTCAGTTATAGCTTTTCTTTTCTTCGATTCCAGAAGGGAATTACTAATGAAAGCTTCCAATTTTATCTTACTAGAGGATGAGCCTACTTCAAACTGACCTATTGCTAACATGCTAGAGCATAGATTTGTTCTTAAGGATGTGAAATATAATTTTCACATACTTACATTATCTGCCAATGATTGCAGGGATCTATTGACTTGTTTCCCAATAGGAATATTGGATTCCCACACAACATTTTCTCTGCCTAGCAGAGAGTTCAAAAAGTAAAAATCCAAGCACACAAGCAAAGATCCAAACCGAAAGGGATAACCCTCAACCACCAAAATTTTGGCATTCTCAGCCAAGTTTTCAAGTAATAGGCTACACAAATCAAGCTGCCTGTTTTCCTTAACCATCATATGTGCAATATAAACAGTAATAGCCGATGTCGAGCCTTCACGATTTCTGAAATAGATTTTATAGGAAATTCCATATGCAATATACCTTATAGTTGAA
The DNA here is from genome assembly GCA_007258455.2 of Sequoia sempervirens. Lineage (NCBI taxonomy): Eukaryota > Viridiplantae > Streptophyta > Pinopsida > Cupressales > Cupressaceae > Sequoia > Sequoia sempervirens. The sequence goes on along the minus strand of VDFB02270651.1, from coordinate 409,711,270 downwards.
TCCACAAGAGTGTTTATCAATAGAGATTGAGGGTCTTTGTTAATGCCAGTAAGTTCCTCCACATCTTTGTATTTCATAGTTTTCTTTCCAGGGAGATCCCCAATACTACATAAGCCAGTAATCGCTTTGATCACTTTCTTCGAGATTAGGTAGGGTTTGTCCAATACAATGTTGCCATTCTTGAAATGACTCAACAAGAACAGAATAAACTCTTTATCAACAAACCAAGGAAATTCTCCCCATAAGTCCATACCTAGGGTTTTTATACTCTATAATTCATTTTCCTTCAACCCTAGTTCCATTTCTTTCATTTTTCTATGATCAAATTCTTCCAATTCTATTCCTTTCATCTTTAGTGGAATGTTTCCACTCAATCCTCTGTCCATTGTCATCCTTAACTTCCTTGAATTCGTTAATGCTCAGACAAGACCTCTTCTATTTCTTCGCTGACTAAATGATAATTCCTGTGTATTTGTAATAGTTTCTTCAAATTTCTTCAAAAATGCTTCAAATCACTTCGAGATCACTCCAAGGAACTTTTCAAACTCTTCAAATGCTCAATTGATCAAGAAGGCTCACGAATTTTATCTTATACACCATCAATTTTCCCTAAAATGCATTAAATTTGGTAAACATCAAAAAGTTGCTAAAAACATTCTTCTCAACATAGAAAACCCTAATTTGGTCCGCAAATTATCATGTCAACATGTTTTCTTCTGGTTCCTTTTCCAAAACCTTTGATTATTCATTCTTCACATTTCATCCTCATGCCAACCTCTAACATGCCATTCATCGAGGGGGTTTTTATAATTTTTCTGATAAAGCTCCCCCTAAGACCATGCTAGGTCTAATTTTTTAATAAATCATCTATACTAGATGAGGGCACATACACATCAGTAGTTTCAGGTTCTTCTTCTTTCTTCTTCCATATCTTATTCATCTCTTGTTTCATTTCTTCTTTGTCAATCTTCTTTACTGGATCATTCTTCTCTATCGGAGCAGACTGCTTCCCCTTCTTACTTTTGCAAACCTTTGAGATATGTCCAGGTTTGTTACAGTTATAACAGACAACACTTTTCTAATTAGTCTGACCTCCATTACTTCTCAATCTACATAGATTTTCTTTGTGTCCAAATTTGTTACAGGTATAGCAGTAGCCATTAAAGGGTTGATTCATTTTTCCTTCATTAAACCTATTCATTCTCACCTAAGACCTGCATTCAATAGCTTTATGTCCAACCTTCTTGCACAAAAAACATTGTCCAAAGAAAAGAACTAGGAAAATAATCCATCCTTCTCTTGCATTCCTGTTATTATTTGTGTCCATATGACATATATAGAAAAACAAATACGATGAAAGAGAGCAACATGCTGGGTTTGTCTCACGGTGAATCATACTGCCAAAGTTTCTTTTGCTTCCGCATCACAGAATCGACTGATTATCATAGAACCTTCCACCTACATCTGTTTCCCGACGAGCTTTGTCTTTACTTGATTTTTGTCAATGATAGTTCTCCAAACTGTGAGCTGAACTGATGTCTCTGAGTTTTTCCTTGGTTCTGCTATGGTGTGCAGTTTATTCGGTTGAGAACATCAGCCTTTGTGTTGCTAAAATCTTCTTTAGATCCTTCTTCTAAGAACTTTCGATTCCAATTATCTCTTGTTTAATTTTCTTTCATACTGTGTCATATTTTCCTTGAATTTTAATTGTTCTTTCAACTTCCGGACATTCATTTGGCTATTCAGATTCTCTTCAGATGTTTATTCTCATTTCAACTTTATTCAGATCCTCAATTTACAATCAGGGTTCTTCTTTATGTCCATTTAGATCAACAGGATCTAACTGGTGATTGACTCTACTAAGACCAGCTTTATTACAGGTGGTTAAAAGGCATGGTTAGCTAAAATTAGGGGTGATCGATTCTCACAAAATTCAAAACTTAGAATTTCAACACTTATCAATGCCACAACTACACTATTCTATTATTAAGCATGAGCATGAGATACAAAAAAAAGAAAGTAAATTAACACATTGAACACCAGATTTTACATGGAAAACCCAAGAAGGGAAAAACCACGGTGAGGATTATCTCACAATATAAAGTAGTTCCAAAACTGAATATGTAAGGCTCACTACCAAGGGTTCATTGCCCTGAATAGGACTCACTGTCCAGATACAAAAGCTCACTGCTTACAAGGGAGGCTCACTACCTACAAAAGGATTCACAAAACAAAATTGAGCTTCATAGCCAAAATGAACTGAGAAAAAGTGCACCTAACAAGTGTTGATGCAATTCCGGTGATGCTCAATAGACTGACTTGACACGCTTCATCATTTTTGCTCTTCTTCACTTTCACATTTACTACTGCTTCATTGATCACACTCACAGACATAGATCAAAGACTGTTCATCATCATATATATATACTTGATCTATCCACAAGCATCAATTAGGTCGGCCTAATTAGATGCATTTCTTTTCTTACCAAAGATACCAACCTATCAGCTTCAAGCATTCACAAAATCTTTCCAAATGGAAACTCAAATGACCAGCATGCTACATCATATCGGCATGAACCTAAGATAGGTCACACATATATCCACATAACAAAATTAATCCACCATATCACAACTAATCCAAGAGGTTGGCTAGAAATAGACTTCATTGCAAAAAGTAATTAACAGAATAATGCCAATACACCGTATGAGCACCAAAGCACAATAAATTCTAAACATACATTCCTTCAGCAAAAATAGTTTCCCAAAACCGCAAGCATCAACTACCAACTGTGGAGGATTGCGGACTAGAATACCGGAGGATGTAGCTTGAAAACCAGTTTAGATACCAGACCAAAATACTAGATCAAGCACTAACTTAGACTTGCAAACACAACATGGTGACATCAATGACAGCACAAAACTATAGAGATGATCATTCTTCTTCATTCTTCCAACAAAAAGGTGGTGATGCGCCAAAGGTTTTACAACATTTTAAAACCTATCAACTTCTTACTTCTGATAAAATGGACACAAAATGCTACAAACCCTTCATTGTTGGAAAGAGAATGAGCAACTAAGCCCCGAAAGGGCACAAAGCATATGTTTAGATCTCATCACAGGAAGAACCCATTAAGGTCCAACAAAAAGAAAAAACCCAATACCAATAGAAAGATTTCCTTACAGAACCCTTTTACTCTTACAGCATAGTGTGAAAGTCAGTACAATCTCTACAAAAAATGAAAGAGTATAATGAACATTCAATTTTCAAAAGATAACATCAAACACAAAAGCTACTGGCATATAAAGTAATCACCAAGACCATGCTCGCATAAATTGACACATAGCATTCAACATGTGGAAAATAGAAAAAGAAACATGTAACATAGGCCATATAGATGTACAATCCCATATATTTCTTTCTACTATTAATTGTTCTACAATAAAATGACATAAATGCAAAGGTTGGATACCAATTCGATAAATAGTCTTGATAATTTAGCATGCCAAAGAGCAAAACAAAGCTCTAAAAATGATCTTTCTTACTTCCCTACTCTAATCACTTAATAGATAGAAAGTCCTCTATTCTAATGATGATTTATGATGATCTTGATTGATTTATCCTCCTTGCAAACCTCTTTATATAGCCAATGAGATGATGCAACTGCAGTCGATAGAGATGACCCATTAACAGGAGTCTACATCTAATATACTGCAATCAGATCCAAGATCTTATTAGATCGTAGCAATATTCACTAGTTAGAAATGAGTTATTTCATTAATGGCTTCAGATGTTGTAGAAGCTTTACGAAGATATGTTGTTAGAGGATGATCAGATCTTATTACATCCTAGCAAAATCTGATCCGATCAGCTACAAGGAATAATGACGCTGCCCCAAAAGACTAATCCCAAAGACAAAAGCTTCACTATGCTGCCCAACAAACTTCACCAAGGAAAAGATACACCCACGAGTGATGTAATGACAAGGAGGTCCTCAACACATTCAACAAATTTTGAGATAATCCAAACACTTTTGAAAACTCCAAGACCCTTTCTAGGGTTATCTTCTTTATTACCACCCTACTTACCTTGTAGGAAACAAGACCTTGTTTTCAGGTCTTATCTCTCCAACACTCCAACAAATCCACTAACCACTCATATTTTTAGGGACCCTTTAACCCCACACAAAACATACCTCAAAATATTATTAGGTCTCTTTGGACCATCTTCACTTAAACTATCCTTTAGCATTAAAAAGGGCACTAATTAGCCCACTTTTCCAAAGGAACGCCTCTCAAATCTTGCTACCAACTCACAAAATCATTAGACAATCTTTAATCTACTTCCAAAACATTTTATTCTCCAACCTATTGGTCAAAACTCACTCTCTATGACCCTCTTTTAGGAAACCCTCATTCTTCTCCAAATAAGTAAGGGTTTATTGAAAACCCCATCTCCCAACCTCAAGCAAACTTGAAACCACCTCAAACCTTCCTATTTCTACCTATACAAACTTAATTCACCCTCAAATTATTTTTCCCCCAAGAATCTCTCATACTTCCTTCATAAAACCTCCCAAATTCACCTTTTTCACACTTGGTTCAACTAGGGTTACATACTATATCTTTATTTTGACCCCTCCTATCCTTGTAGACCTCCATAACACATCAAACTACCATTTCTCACACCAAAACTAATAGTTTCTACCTTTTTCTCAGTCAACTTCCTCAATTCACCAACTCTAGCCTTGCTTCTAAGGCCTAAAATCTGAACTTTCAACAGCGGCAGCATGAAGAAACTCTTGCAAAGTCTTTTTCAACCTTAAATTATGACTCCTAAACCTACTCCTAATATAAATCAGGCCCATTCCACCAAGGGACAACATGTACAGAAGGTGGAATGTCCTGTTAATGCATTTTAACCCTCAAAACCCTTAACCCCTGTTTTCAGACCACTTGTAGAAATATGCCTAGCAAATGCTTGAAACTCAACACAAATCCCTCAAATAAACTTTAAAATGATGTTAACTCCTATGTATAACAATTCAAATCTATCTCAGATTGAAAACTCCCTGTATGGAACCGTACACAAGCTGGAAATGATGAAATACATAGAAAACGACTATAAACTATGATATTTTTATTGATTTTCTCCTTCAAAACTCTTCAACAACCACAAACTTCGAGTTTACAACATGTTTATAACTCTACCAACCCCTCACAACTCCTAGAACTACCTTACAACTGCCCATGACCGTTGGGCTTCCCTCTAATATTCAAATTTTGCACTTTTACAATATTTGATATGACAACATTTAGCAATTTTGCAACATTTTACCTAATGACCTATCATGGCCTTATTTAACATTATCATGAATCAAACAAACTATCTATACCAAATCCACAAAATGGAGCAACAAGGTGCTCTGCACCATTCACCCGACCATGAAAGCTTTCCAAGTCCCTTGGAAGTCTTCAATTCTTGACCAGCAATAACTCTTTGATCGTCAACCCTTTGATGCTCCTCCTTATTCTTGCAATTGCTCTATCTTGATCTTCATCTTTACCTTGGGCTTGAACTTTTCCATGCAATATATTCCTCTTCTTTCCTTGTCAACTTAAACCTGCATCTCCATGCTCTAATTTGTCTTCACCAGCTTCATCCATTTGCTTGCACCTTGTTCTTTCTCTTCATTCATTGCAAAATAATCCACACTTTGTCTTTCCTCCATCTTAACCCTTGGCTTGAATCCCATCAACATAATCATCAAAACAAGGAAGTAATAAAGGACTTCCTTCACTCTTCGCCTCTTACTTACCTCTTCTCTTCACAATCAACTTAAGGTTCTTCATCTTCTGAACCCCTATGCACTTGGGTTTACCAACCACTGTCATGGCAGAATACAACTACCTACCAATCATCTTTATCACCCAAGGACAACTCTCTATCTGTACCATAGCAACATCACTCTTCTCCACTTCAATTGGAGACTTCACAAACACACTATCTTTAGCCTTCTCTTGGCCAACCATTATAAACTTCTCATCTTTGGTCCCTTCCATCATTGAGACCCTTTCCAAACTCTTTACTTTCACATCTTCACCTCTTGGGGTGACTGCAACTTTCATCCTTCTCTCAACCTTCACAATTCATTCCACTAATCTTTGCCACTCCCCTTGGCTCATTTTCTTCTCTATCATCTTTTCTTGTTTTTGACTCTCTACTCTTTCCATCTTTGTATTCTCAAGCTCCTCAACTTCTTGTCCCATCAATGGACAATGTACCTTTCCTTCCATCTCCTTTTCTTAATTGTCTACACTTTGCATCTGATATTCTACCTTAAGGATCTCTGACCTACCAAATTTATGAACCTCTTTGTTAACACCATCTGACTGCCCATCATCTTCTCTAATCATTATTCTCTCACATTTCTTCACTTCAACCATCTTACACTCTTTCACTTTCCATTTTCTTTGGCTCTTTTCACCTTTTATTCTCAAACTTTATGCCTCTTTTATCACTATATTTTCATACTCATTTACCTTTGTCTTAGTAGTACTTGACTGCCCATTGTCCTCATTCACCTTCAAGGGACACAATACTGCCTCCACCATGATCTTTTCACTCTTCACAATTTGTTCACTCTCCTTTACTCTACCTTTTACCTCTGCCTTCATTCTTTCTGCCTCTAAGACCTCTTTGCCATCAGGTCTTCTATCTTCTTCATTATCAGACATTTGTTGCCTTTCATCTTCTTGTCCAATCAGTAGACAACATTCCTCTCTTATTGTAACCTTTTTGGGCCAATTTTTCCTCTCCTTTGGCAACTCGCTTGCACTCTTCTCATCTCTTCCTCTTATCAAGGTCTCTACCCGAAGAACCTTTATCACATAATCCTTTATATCAAATCTGCTCTTCACTATTTTGACAATGCTTGACTGTCCTGCACCCTCTTTTACTTTCCTTTGCCAAAATACAATCTCTCCTTTATCCTCATCACACTGTCCAAACTTTTCTTGAACTTTCAAGGTCATTTCACTTTTGACCTTCACTATCTTAATCTTCTTCACCAACTCATTATCTTCTTTCCTCTTCAACTTTGCATCCCTATCTATATTTGTTGTCTCAACACTTTCCTTCTTGTTAGTGGTTGCACCTTCACTGTACTTGTCTTTCTCATGCCCTATAAACTCTTTTCTGCCCTGCATTATTACTCTTTCTTTCTTGCTTTGTCCATGATCCTTTTCCACTAATGGAATCAAAGTAAAAGTAACCCCATCTTTCACAATTTGATAACTATTATGCCTTCCATCATATAAAGCAAATCTCTCATATAGCCATTGTATCCTGAACATAAAATGGCATATACTCATAGGTACAACATCACACAAGATTCTATCTTTATAACAACCTATTTAAAACTCAACCCAAGATTGCTCCTTGACCAAAAGAGTATGTTCACCATTCAACCAGGAAACATAATAGGGTGCCTCATGAGGAATCCTTGTTAAATGCAACTTATCAACCATTTCCTGAGATACCATATTATCTAGGCTACCAGAATCTACCATTACAGTACATACCTTACCTTGACACTTGCAAGTGGTTTTGAAAAGTGCCTATCTTTGTAGCATCTCCTTCTCTTGAGTCATTTCTCTAACCAAGGCATTCATCTTGTCCTCTTTTCCAATGTAACTCTTCCTTCCTTAGATCAATATGTGCTCTAATACCAACTGATGCAATGAAAGGGAGGTCCTCAACACATTTAACACATTTTGAGATAATTCAAATGCTTTTGAAAACTCCAAGACCCTTTCTAGGGTTATCTTCTTTGTTACCACCTACTTACCTTGTAGGTAACCAAACCTTGTTTTCAGGTCTTATCTGTCAAACACTCCAAAAAATCCACTAACCACTCATATTTCAGGGACCCTTTAACCCCACACAAAACATACCTCAAAATATTATAAGGTATCCTTCGACCATCTTCACTTAAACTAGCCTTTCGCGCTGAAAAGGGCACCAATTAGCCCACTTTTCCAAAGGAACACCTTTCAAATCTTGTTTCAAACTCACAAAATCATTAGAAAGTCTTTAATCTACCTCCAAAACATCAAATTCTCCAACCTATTGGTCAAAACGCACTCTCTATGACCCTCTTTTAGGAAACCCTCATTCTTCTCCAAATAAGCAAGGGTTTATTGAAAACCCCATCTCCCAAATTGATGCAAACTTGAAACCACCTCAAACCTTCCTATTTTTGCTTGTACAAACTTAATTCACCCTCAAATTATGCTACACCCAATAATCTCTCATAATTCCTTCATAAAACCTCCCAAATTCACCCTTTTCACACTTGGTTCAACTAGGGTTGTTAATGCATTTTAACCCTCAAAACCCTTAACCCCTGTTTTCAGACCGCTTGTAGAAGTCTGCCTACCAAATGCTTGAAACTCAACACAAATCACTCAAATAAACTTTAAAATGATGTTAACTCCTATGTCTAACAATTCAAATGCATCTCAGATTGAAAACACCCTATACGGAACCGTACACAGGTTGGAAATGATGAAATACACAGAAAATGATTATAAATTGTGATATTTTTATTGATTTTCTCCTTCAAAACTCTTCAACAACCACTAACTTTGAGTTTATTTTTAATTCTACCAACCCCTCACAATTCCTATAACTACCTTACAACTTCCCATGACCATTGGGCTTCCCTCTAATATTCAAATTTTGCACTTTTACAATATTTGATATGACAACATTTAGCAATTTTGCAACATTTTACCTAATGACCTCACCTTGACTCAAAACTACAAAAAACATTACAAAATGGTCTATCATGGCCTTATTTAACATTATCATGACTCAAACAACCTATCTAGACCAAATCCACAAAATGGAGCAACAAGGTGCTTTGCACCAGCGGGTGAAACAATCCACCCGACAAGAGTAAGTGACATGGTGCACTGGCGGGCAATTTTTAAGTTCATGAGAGCAGCTTGGGGAAAATCCCTGCCATGCAGCCACGTGTCTCATTTTGGGCCCGAAAGGAAAGTGATATGAGAAAAATTCACGGAGCCACTACGGTGCGCATTGCATTCCTTTGTGCAGGAGTAACCTTTTATCCTTTGGGGTATGGCGCCAAAACATGTAAAAGAAGTAAGGGCCAAAAAAAGAAGATTGCAGGGGCCGAAAAAACAAAGTAAAACACTTAGAGAAAAATTGTTCCATAGTTTATGGCATGTCACAGGGGGCCTTTGCTTGTAGAGGCATGAACCCAGATAATTCTTAGAGTTTGAGGAAAGCAACACGTTGGGACTCCCAATCTTAATTGGACGATAGAATGAGTGCACATAGGGTCTCATAGGCTTGATTGAGATCAAGAACCTCCTTGAAAGAAACCCCTCCCCATTTTGATGAAGCTACTCTAATGTGATAGTAAAGGCAAGATAAATACAGAAGCACCTTCTCAACTTCCTCGATGGAAGGAGATGGGCTCAAACCCTAGAGTGATGAGAAGTCTTATTGCTTGAGCCTAATGCTCTCCCTGATTTGCTCTTTCGTCAACATACCCTCCATCTGCTAATAATGAGGAAGGTAATCCAAGCTGGACTAAAGTTTGTAAGTCTTCCCTGATATCTCTGACCTTCATAGTTAATGCTAACTAACAAGCCCTACTTTCTCGGGTGACTTGATTGTAGGTAATAAATTAGTTTTCCTTTCTAGTTGATGCCCTTTAGTCCAGAATTCCAGTGTTTTTTAAAGCTCCCTTAGTCACTTTATATAGTTTTATGATTAACCTATCTGACTCCTCAAAATGGGGGTGATTGTCTATAAAATTTGCTCGACTGCTAGGTTCACCTTTGCATTTAATTCATGTACATTTGTTAGGAAATTCAGAACTAGCTTCATGGTTTCTATCACAATCATGATCCTTTCCCAAGGGGAGGATAGCATTCCTCAAAGTATCAAGAGAAGCCCGTACCCTTGTGCTATAGCTAATTCCTGCTAGAATTGGGATTCCTTAGCCTTCATGCCTTCCTTCAATTGATTCATCTCCTAGAGATCGTTTGAAAGCTTTGAGCACAACTTCACTATCTCTCCATTGCAATTTTGTAGAACAGACTTGATGTATTGCTTCTCCCCTATTTCCTTCTTTGTTTCTGCCTGGGCCTTTTGAAGATCATTGGCTACTTGAGACTAGGCGTTAGCCAAGTCTTCCTGCGTATCATCCTTCTGCTTGTCTTTTTCCTGCAGTTCCTTTTACAACTCTACAAATACACCATTTTTTTGAGCCATTGTGTCATCAAATTCTTTTTGCTTCTGCCAATGCTCTTATGTGATTTACTGCATCTTGGTTTTCATATCTTCAACTACTTTGTGTTTAGTTTTAACCTCGCACTCTAATCTTTGCAATTTGACATAAAGTCGATCCCTTTCACTCTAAATTTCTTTGAGTGACCTAGCCGCTTTGCCTTGTTGATCTCGTGCTTGCCTTAAGCGGGTCATGTCCATGTCTTTTTCCCTGATCTCCACTTGTAATCTATCTACCATGACCTTCACATTCTTTGATTTTTCCTCATGCTTTTTCAATTTCTTGTTCAATTTCTCATAATCAACATAGAACACCTTCTACATTTCTTTGGCATGGCCTATTTTGTCATGCTAGAGGGTTTCGCTTAGGTTGAGGCCCACAATTATATATCATAATCCTCATATTGCATCTCTCTCTCTAGTTTAGACACCCATGACCGCATAGCTGAGATCATTAGAGCATTCTGCTCTTCATGAGAAATAGGTATCTAGCTTCAGGGTGGCTAGGTTGGTCACAACCTTTGTTGACAACTTCTATTTCCTTTCTTGTCAAACCTGCCTGGTTAATTCAATATGGGTCTGGAGGCTCTATGGAGACTCGATACTTTTCACAACAAGAGAAACACCTATGGGGAGGTTGTAGAGGGTAACAGAAAGGGTACTTTTGATTGACTAAGTTTACAGGGAAGCAAAAGGAAGTGTTATTAGGGAAAAGGTGAAGATGCCATGTATGACCTGAGGAGGAAAAGAGGTGCTTATTGGGGTAAAAGGGGGGAGTGGACAGTAAAAGAGGCATATACCTAGAAGTGAGAAAAGGTGATGAAATTTGGAGCATGGGTGGCTCTGTGTTTACAACTTGTATCTCAGATAAAGTGATCAAAGTGTGGATCGTGACTAAGGTGGAAGATGCATGCTCAACGCATGGGGCTCTGTATGGGGCTCACTATCAAATATAGCTAGGGGTGTATTAAGGATGAGGATATCAAAATCAGTGGATGGAGGATTCTATTTTGTAGATGGGGGGTAGCAACAACCAAAAATGTATTAGAAGAAAGGAAGGCAAGTGTGAAGCTTACTTGAATCATTAGGGCTGAATATATCAGTGGAGTAAATTCCACTTCTTCTTCTCCCTTATATGAGGATCCTGACTTGCCAAATTCTTGGATTCTCCTTTTCTTTACGGGGGGTGCATTGGTTGCTTCAAATTCTCTAGCAGCTAATCCCGACGAACCCTGGGTCCTTTGAACTGTGGAAGATTTCCTTGAAGTCCATCAGGTATGCTTACCCCTTGGAAAGATGCTAGTGGAAGATGAGATTTGTGACTCCTAATGGTGTGATGCCTTTTCCTTTCCCTTCTTTGTCTTGAGTGCTTGAGGTGGTGGATCAAAAACTGGTGCATGCTCTTGTTTAGCCCCCAATCATACCCTAGATCAAAAATCGATCCAACCTCGTTATCATAAATCTCATTGAAACGCTCATCATTTACTTTAACAGTGCTGTATAGAGTGGCTAGCTACTTCATTTCCTGGTGTTACCTCTAGAAATCAATTTTTTTTCTCTCTGACTACTTTAAGTTTTCCAACTGTGACTTGAGGGACTTGTCCATTTGGACGCTTTATCGGAACTCGGCTACTCTTAGGTAAAAAGTGAGCCACGGAGGTCACACAAATGGTATAAAATCTAGGTCAATGTAGACTTCTGCCCTCTCTTCGTCTGAGTTCTTTCTTTTCTCCCAATACGATTGCTATTCATGCTTGAAAGGGAAAGGCCCAACATGATTATATTTCCATCTATCACAAATGAGAACTAGGCCGAGGTAGGCCAACTTGTTGGTTAACACGTCTTGCTCCTCCCTCCTTACAAGTGTTACCTGGATTTTGGTGATGGTGAGGGGAAGTGTATAGAGAACTTTCTTGTGCCTCCATACATCATAAGCATTGTCAGTGATTGTTTCCTACCAGTATGCCTCCAAGGCGAGTGTCTTGTCTGTAACGAACTTTGGCAATATGAAAGGATATAAACCATGACACCTCATAAAAGTAAAATTCACCCCCATAAAATAATCAATCAAGGTTTGGTGGTTTTTCATCCAGTCTAAACCCTTAGGGGAAAACCTACCTAGAGGATGCTAAGATAAATCCAAAAGCATGAGTTGTAGGAAATAATTGACAAATGAATAATAATCTCATGTGCTTGAAAGTACATGGGTCTAGGTTGAGACAGGCTTATATAACTCTGATACATTAAACATACTGAGCAGAAAATGGCCATTGAACAACTCATGGTTTTGATGTAAAGCTAAATGCACTAGAAAAGAGGAATATTTGAATTTAAAAGAACGATTGTAATTACATAATTGCTTAAGCACTCTTTCTACAATTGTTTCAATGAAATCAAATCACTTCTGACTCTTTTCCTTCTTCAACTCGACTCATTATTCTTTGGGTCCTCGCTCGTCTCATCTTTGTATAATTTCAACTATTTTCCCCTTGTTTCCTAGAAATATTTCATTTTTTTGTAATAGAATCTTTCGGTTTCCTAGTTTGAGGGAATACATAACATATCCTGAATGGCCACCACATTAATGTTGATCTTCAGCTTGTTACCGCTAATAACCTCGGTACCCTCATCCAGCTTTTCTGTGCATATGTCCACCAATTCTGGGCATTGATGTGTGGAGGGTAGCATAAATTATGGCAAACCACAATGCCAAAGTCGCATTGCAAGGCCCTTGACCGACCCTTTGGTAATCATTCTCTGCAATGCCCTTCCCTAAGGCCTTTAGGGTTTATGTGTATCTTTGGGTTGTAGATGTTATCAGCAAAATATTTGACCACCTCAATTTTGGTGTGTTTTCCTGGTTGTATGACTTTGGTGCATGAGAAGCTTCTTTCTTATGGCACTGGGGCATTAGCGTAAGAGATATCACCAAAGATGTTGAAATAGCCTGGCTTTGTGAATGAGATTCCAACGTTTCGACTAGAAGATGATGCTTCAACCATTTTTGTATTTTGGGAAGAATTTTGCAGACTTTACTCTCGGAGAAGCCTTTACTTAGGGGTTCAACATTTTTTTATTTTTCTTTTTTGGCTCATTCAATTCTTAAATGCACATGTAGTAAATGCATTGTCATTATTGATAGCTTGATAAGTGCTACCAACAAGGTGATATGTGTGAAGTGGAGGCTCGTACTTCTCGAAAATGCCAACCTCATTGTAGGAATGGAAATAGTACATTCCTTACACCGACCTTGGGGAAAGATAACCTTGAGTAGTGGGAAGCATGTTTAGAAGGGACATTTGTATTAATTAAGTAGGATCTGGCTTCAAATAACATCTTTTCACATAGGCAAGCTGGCTAGTATTGGTGAAGATGATGAATACATGGCAGCAGTTCATATATGTGAGCATTAATTACCAATGCCTAAATTAACTCCTCAAAGCTCTATCAAATATTTACCATAAGATTTACCTTTTAACTCTTACTGCCAATTCACATTTTCTGTTGTTGTTTGACGGAACACAAATTTTCCGTTTACAAGCTTTCTCGACCCTTGTTTTTCTATAGATAGCATGTCTGTCTTGCGGGAATAGTCATTAGATTTTTGTTGAGTTGGAAAGCCTTCTTCTATCGCGCTTTTTCCCTAGTGAGTCTGATAAATTTTTGCTACATTATGGGTGGTCTGGGTACCCCAATTCAACTCTAGAGCCAAAAGGTATAGGTCTCCTTTGTCGGGGAGATCAACAATGATCGACTCAAATGCCTACTACGAACTAAAAATTGTCTGATCATTGTGGCATTCAAATGGGTCCTAGGGAGAGATTATGTGAAATATGACAACTAGTCGTGTTGTAACACCAACATAATCTCTCAGTTCATGGCCTCATTGCTAGACTTGAATGTTAACAAGTCATGGATTATTGACCTTTGTCGTGCCATGTTCCATTCATCACTTTTAGAGGGGTTGGACGAGATCATTCAGATAGCAGTCCCCAGTGTTGGTATCCCATCGGCAATGGACATTCACATGCATGTAGACAATGCAGAGGTGGTGCCTTGGTTTCGCTTCCTTACTGAATTTCAGACCATGGACTTGGAGCGCCACCATCAGCGGTCTCAACCTGCGGCCACCTTCCTCCTAAAAATGAATGTGGAGGCCATTTATGGTGTTGAATGGATTACCTCATTCGAGAGCCTAGTCTTCAGTCGTAGTATGGAGGATTGATGCCTATTCAATGTTTGTGTGCCATATGCAATGCAAAACCCTGTTGTTGTGTGTTTGTGAACCCTAGAAAATACCAATTTTTTGGTTTCTCTACTTCAGAGGCTAAATTTTTTCTATTTCTTCAATACTGCTTCCTTTTTGGCTTGTAATGATGTATCTCCTTTTATCCTTTTGAAGGGGGGAGATTTTCAAGCTTCACCCTAAGCTTAACACTCGAAACTATGTACTATATGTATTTGGTTTTCTATAAATATAATATAGTATTTTTGTTTCGGCTCATGGCTTATTCACAAAAAATGCATATTTACAAAAAAAATACATGGTACATAATGGTAATTTTTTAAATGAATTGTGTATCTTAATTAAACAATTTTAGATGAATACCATTTACCAGTATATCCAAAATGTTTCCATTCATGTCTTCAAGCTCGTACACAATGCTTTCCTTGCATTTGTGGATGTGAAAGGGACCCTTCCACAGCGAATCAAATTTTGCATGTTGCCCTAGTTTTGTAGCTCATTCATCAAACTTCAACATAAGACTCCCCTCCCTAAAACCTGAGTCGGATCCCTTGTCGAACCACCCTTTCACCACCTACTAGCTTTTAATCATGGCATCAAATGCCTTTTCTCTTTTTTCCTCAAGGTTTAAAAGTTTGGCTAGTCTCACTTCCATCCCGCTGTCCTCCTCGACTAACAAAGATTTTAGTAATTGTAGGGTCGGGATCTCCATAGAAATGGGTAGGACTACTTCCTTTCCATACACCAACTCATATGGGGAGGTTTTCAAAATTTTCTTAGGCGTGATGCGCTCTACCCATAAGGCTGCTCACATGTTCCTGTGACATTCTCTTTGGTACTCCAACCTGATGCACTTTATTAACCTAATTAAGTTGTTGGTTGAATCTTATAACCCATTTCCTTGCGGGTAGTAGTTGGACGAATTTTTGAGGTAGACCTCGTGCTTAAGGGAGAAGTATGACATCTCAGAGCCTACGAAGGCTTGTGCCTTATCTGAGATGGTGGTTTTTGGCGAACTGAACCTCGCCACTAATTCCTCAAGAAAATTGACAATCTCTGCTTTTGTAGCGTTCTTTAGAGGAATGGCCTCTGTCCATCTCATGAAATAGTCAGTGGTTATGAGTATCCATTTGTGCCCTATGCTAGAAATGGGATTGATCATTTTGATAAAATCCAAACCCCATTGTGCGAAGGGTTCTTTAGTCACAATCGGGCTCAATAACATGGCAGAGTTCTTTCACTTTCTGACAAAATATTGGCACTTAGTACATTTTCATACTAGATGGTGGGCCTCAGAGAACATCGTAGGCTAGTAGTAGCTTGCCTGCATTATTTTCAAATTAGTGATCTTGGCAGAGAAATGTCTGCCCTCGGGGGTGCTATGAAACTCATTTAGGACCCTTTCGACTTGTGGCTTGTCCATGCAACAAAGGAGGACTCCGTCATAGTTTCTTTTAAATAAAATTCCCTCGACCAATATCAAGTGCCTTGCAGCCTATAGTATCTTCATTTGTGAGGTGAGATGTTGGTTGGGTATTGTCCAGTCTACGTGAATCATGTCTGATCAACCACCCATGACTCATCAGATTCGAACTGATTTGTGTAGACCTGGTCAATATCTCCTTCTGCATGAGGGAATAGTTCTTGTGTGAGATATTGACAAAGGCCTCTCCCTTAGACCAAATTTTTCAATTGGATATCTACATCATACTCCAGGATCTTAGTGATCTAATTGGCCCTCTTTTCAGTTATCTTGCCCTCTGTGATGTATTTTCTAACACTGGGATGAGTGACAAGGATGGTAATTCTACTAGTTGAAACCAAATTTTAGAACCTTTTTAGGCTTTTGACAATGGAAAAGGCCTACTTTTCAACAAAATTATATCTAGTTTCATGTCCTTTAAGGTTCCTAGAATGGAAAGCAATGGGATGCTCTATGCCTCCCTCTTTGTCCTTTTATGTGAGCATGGAAGTTATGTTGTGTTGGCCTCTACAAACATACAATAGGAAGTCTTTGGAAAAGTCCAAGTTAGCTAACACTAGAACTATAGAGATGGTTTCCTTAATCTGCTTGAAGGAAAGCTTGCCTTTTGAGGTCCATTTGAACGCTAAGCCCTTCTTCAACATCAGTGTGATGGGTCTTGCAATGCCTATGAAAACTGAAATAAACTGGCTGACGAAGTTAATTTTCCATAGGAAAGATTGTAGCCCCTTATAATTGACAGGTAGTGTTAGTTTTGTTATAGCCTTCACCCTTTCGAGGTCTATGGCTATTCCTTTTTTAGATACCAAAAAGCCAAGTAGCTTGCCTTGTGGTACGTCGAAAACACATTTTTTGGGATTTAAGGAAATCTCAAATTGTTAGCACTTCTGAAAGATCATTTCCAGATGATCAAAGTGATCATCTTTTGATTTTGAAAAAATGGTTAGGTCATCCAGATATATTAGGATGATCTTATTGATCAATCCCTTAAAGGTGATATCCATCGCTTGCTGGAAAGTGGCACCCGCATTAGAGAGACCGAAGGGAATCTTTGCGTACATGAATATTCCCACTTAGTGGTGACCATTGTTTTGTGTTGGTCCTCCTCCTTTATGTAAACCTGGTTATAGCTTGAGAAACCATCGAGGAGTGAGAACATTTTTGACCTAGCCACCGTCTACAAGATTTGCTCCATTGAGGGAAAAGGGTAGTGGTCTTTTAACAAAGCTTTATTCAAATCCCAAAAGTCCACATAGAGTTGTATGCCATCATTCTTCTTCTGAAACAAGACTAGATTGGATACCCAGGTGGAATGTTTAATCAGATATGTGATCTTCGATTTGATCAACTTAGTAAGCTCTTGCACCATCAACGCTTCCACCTTTGGATTAATTGGTATTTTCTTTTGTCAGATGGATTTAGAGCCCTTTTCCAAGTTGATAGGATACTAGATAATGTTAGATTCATATCCCTTGAGATCGTCGTAGGTCCACGCTACAACTGTGTCATATTTAGCACACAAGTCTTTTAGCTTTTCCTTGTCTCCCTGTCACACGCTCCTTCCTACTTTTAGCTTCCTGCCACCTTTGACATCGAGGTCTTCATAGTCTTCTTCATCAGTTATGAATCTTTGCTTACCATTTCTAGCATTTTCATAGTCGAAGAGATTCTCAAGAGATATCAAGCCTCGTGGGAGCTTATTGCCTTTTAGTTGGATTATTTGTTCTTCGGTAACCTCTCCTACTTCGGCCTGTGGTTGACCAAAAAATTCCCCTAACTGTCGCAAGAAGTACCAATTTGAGCATCATCGTCGAAGACCTACTAGTTCTAATCATTATTAGGGATAGATGAGCATATGACAATACGCACCACGTGTTGGCTTTCGGTTAATCCAGAAGCTGGCTCAAATTATGAGCCAATAGAGGCGATCCGGTCCATAAAAGAGTTATGACATCGTGGGATAACCTATATGTTAAAAGCCTCAAACCCTTCGATTAGGTCCCATATCCTATGCTGGTAGGACCTCATACTTACATTTTTGGCAGCTACCTATCCTCAGATCTAGCTTACAACTAGCTTCGAATCTTTGAATACCTATATTCTTCTTATGCCCATTTGCTTTGCTAGAGTAAAGTCATGAACTAGTGCCTCATATTCCGCGTCGTTTTTCAAGCACTAGAACTAGAAGTGGAAAGCTCTGAGGGTCTCTAACTCAGTTGGAGATACTAATTGGATGTCGGCTCTGAAACCTATCTTGCATTTGGCACTGTCGAAATGTAATGTCCATAAATTGTTGTCGCTCAGCCCGCTAGGTTTTTCCTGTTCCTTTACTAATTTTGAGAGATCTTGGTCTTCATCAAAGATCACATAAGTACCTAACTCAGTAGCATGGAAATTCTTGAAAGGGTTAGAATCAATTAATTGATTGAGCAAAACTTCCTCCTCAAGAGTTTGATCGCTTGTGGCCTCTTCCTCTTCCAACATTTCTATGCAATACATCTCCTTTTTTGAAAAGGATGTATGCACTACTTCGAAGCTTAGTACTGCATCCTCTGCTATATGTTTGGGATACAAGGGTTCAGACATGATCTTCATCTTTTCCCCATTCTTTGTCCACAATATCAAATGAGACCAATCGAGTGCTAGATATGCGCCAAGCTTTGTCATGAAGTCCCTTGAAAGGCACATACTAAAGATAGGGGGAATATCAATTATGAACACTTCTTGCTTGAAAGTTTGGCTTAGATAGGAGAAAAGGATCAAAGAAAGATCCTTAATGCAATCGATGTTCAGGACCTTCTTCCCATGTAATTGCATGATCCCTTTCTTGAGAGGCTCATACTTTAGATTCAGAGCGTTGGCCACTTGTTTGGGCATGACCATAGTGCTAGCCCCTGAATTGATCATATTATTGTACAAAATCTTGTCTCCCATAATAAGTGTTAGAAAGAAAGGGGTGGGCTTTGGCTTGCTTACCTCTTTTACATCTGTTTTTCCTATTGTGTTTATGTATGTTGCAACTCCTGATAAATGGGATTCCAATACCGAGGATTGGTGTGGCGGGGCTATATCCACCCACGAAAATTATTCTTCATTTTTCAACACCTCCTAGAGCAAGATCTTCTACTATGGTATTGATAGAACATCCCACAGAGACACATTGGTAGGTGCCTTCTTTAGTTTCTCTACCGTGTTGAGCATTCCGGTTGGTGGGGCCTTTGGTTTAGGCGGGGGTGCTTCCCTTACCTTAGGGAACAACCGGTTCGACAGGGATGGGCTTAGAGCCTTTTCCATGTCCTATAGGGATGGTTGAGCCTATGACTACTAAGTTGGTCATATCTTCGAAGCTTGTTGTACTTGTAGCTGTGGTCGTTGTGGTTGTGGCCGCTGGGGAGTTTGTTGTACATACTCCCCAGTGAGTCTTCTTTTAGATCACGTATTGTAGTTCGAATGTACCCACGGGGTGTTGGTTGTCAGAACATCAGTTGCAAATATTGAATCTTCCTCCATCCAAGAAAAAAGTGCTTGGTTAGGTGAGATATCCAATTCTTGTTCCAAGGACATCCCTTGTGTCTGCACACTGAACTGGGCGCTCTCCATTCTGGGAGACTGATAGTCTTTTGTGTTCACAAATACGCCCTGGTTTCTTTGTTTCGCTATCTTCTGTTGAAGATTTCCCCTCTGGCATTTTTGGGGCATATGGTTATCATTGCATGGGAAACACCATATATTCTCATCTTCTGCCAAGTTGTTTTGACCTGGGACCAAATATTTTTTTGGGTTGTTCTTGATAGTTTGGAGAGGAGTGGTAACCAAGACTATCTAGCTCGTAGATGCTTCTTGTTGATTTCCTCCTCTCGAAGCTCCTTGGTATGTGTTGTGTTGGTAAGGCAGCCTTCCCCCTTGATAATTCTATGTGGGAGGCTTCGAAGGTGCTATTTGTTGAAGCCGAATAATGACCAACCCGTTGGTGAAGGTCCTCATTAGGTTCTTCATATCATTGACATCTTTTGCAAAATGAAGAGGATCCTGATGTGTTGGGTTGTGCACTTGGGTACACATACCTTGATGGTGGTGGTGCAATCGATGTGCTAGGGAGTGAGGCAAAGGTGTTGGGAAAAGCCTCCTCTTGGGGTCCACCAAAGATTTTTGCAAACATGGACATTGGCAGTTGCGGTGGAATCTTTCTAATGTCTATTAGACTGTTCTATGCTCACACAACTAGATCATATGCATTGGGCAAGGTATCCCCTCCCATTAACTGTATCATGACTACAATGTCCAAATAGAAATCCTTCAAATATATAACATGAACACCATAGTTTTCAGAGGCCTGACTATCACCAAAATCCTCTACTAGGTTTTATGGAACCTGGTGTTGAAGTTGATCATGGCCTCTTGTGGGGCTCTCTTAATTGTGATCAATCGTTGTAACAAGGATGAGAGGTCTCCCTTCTCTGAGAAGTGGTCAAAAAGTTTTTGTACAAGTTCATCCTAAGAGTGGATGGAATCGGAGGCCATGGACCTATACTAGTCCTAAGCCTTCCCTTTGAAAGATGCAACTACCAGTCTGAGGGCCACATTTTGTTCTGCAATGTTATGGATCTTGGAAACCTCCACTATATCCTCGAGGTGCTCAAAAGGAGTTTTAAAATCCTCTTCAGTGAACTTTGAAATTGCTTCGAGGGCGTTGGGAGGTATGGCGGGCAACACATCTAGAGGTGTAAGTGAAACCAACAGGCTACCACTATCCCATGTTATGCAATTTCTAGGGGCAGGAGCGCCAAGGTGGACCATTGGAAATAAATTCCTATGGATGGGGTAGATAGGGATTCTGATTTGAAAGGTTTGATCAACTGGAGGGGTAGATAAATATTTGGATTCCAGTCTAACACTTCTTACCCTATTGCTTTTGACTAGGGATAGGAAACTTGTGACCCTTCTTCTCTTAGGGGCCGAAGCAGGCAATTAAGAATACTGGAAATTTTCTCTAGAGGATGCACTGGTTTGGACTCTGGGCATGAGATTACCAGCTTCCTCCTGTTAGTCTGATTTATAAAATGCCTCTAGAAAGCTGACTATCAGACACCTATGAAAAACTCGGGTCTCACCGAGCGTTCCACAAAAAGAACTGTTGAACAGGTTGGACCAATTGAAATGTGACATGTGAATTTTTAGCTGATTTGACAAAAAAAGGAAAGAAAATTGACAGATCTACAACAGATTGTGTGATGTGAAGACGATTTTTTATTATTTCTTGATCCACGTGACACACTACGTAAACCTCCGAAGATAGGATGCTCCACTATGGACCTTCTCCCCTTCGGGTTTAGAGGGAGTCCATGTTTCGATATCGGGCGACAAAAGAAGCATCAAATAAGTTCGCTGGAGCGTAGAAGGTCCACTATTTATTTCTCTCCACATCTATACAATACAACGAATCCATTGGTCTTCGAACATTCACCAACCCTGATAAATATGTAAGAACTCAAAAGTAAAGAGATCATGTTATGACAATGGTCGCCAGGCATCGGGGAAAGAGATAGGTTGGATTTCAATCAGCCCTCAGCAAAAATAGAAAAAATGGTTCTTAAAAATCCAGCTGGGTGTAAGTTATTCACGGCGTGGCACCTCTTAAGGGCCAGGGCCATTCGATGCACACCCACACCACACCCATTAGTCTCGAGGGATTTTTTAGGGCTTAAAACATTGGTACCTCTTTGTTCTCAATCAATGGCATCTCTGCATTATCATTTACCTAATTCCCATAATCGCCTCCCCATTACTCATTTATCTACTTTTTCAACTAATGCTGCAATCCAGCCGTTCGGAGTGGGTCACCTCAGTAAAACTCAGGAGGGAGAAAGCAGCGTGGCCGTCCTGTCTGATTTGGATGAGGTGTGCAGGATAATATCTGAAAATTCGGATGCAGGTAAGGACATGGAGTCTGCCCTAGAAAAATGCGGTGTTCAGATGTCCACAGAACTAGTTGACAAAATTCTGGAGAGGTTCCGGTTTCAGGAAAAGGTTGCCTTTAGGTTTTTCACATGGGCCAGTCATCAAAATGGCTACAGGCATGAATCCCATACGTTCAATGAGATGATTGATATACTGTCTAGTACTAAGTTCAAGTCGAAGCAGTTTGCTATTATTTGTGACTTGTTAAAACTTATGAAGAGAAGCAGTAATCCCAGGTTACCCATTGAGGCATTTGCCAAGGTATTGAGGGATTATGCAGAAAAACATCTTATAACTCTAAGAAAATTTGCGAATAAGAAGAAAGGAAAGATCAAGGCCAATCCTGAAGTCCATGCATTGAACATGCTTCTGGATGCGCTTTGCAAGTGCTATTTGGTTTCAGAGGCCCAAGTTTTGTATGATAAGTTGAGGGTTAAATTTAAACCAGACGACAAGACTTATTCTGTTCTTTTCTTCGGATGGTGCACTGTTCGGAAACCATATAAGGCTATGGAGATTTTGAATGAAATGATTGATGTGGGTCATGATCCTGATAATTTCACTTACAATACTTTACTTGATGCATTATGTAAGGATGGGCATGTGGGAGAGGCCTTGAAATTTTTTAATTTTATGAAAACAAGAGGGTGTGCCCAGTCTGTACCTACTGCAAAGACTTACAGCATCCTGATTGTTGCATTTAGCCAGTTAGGAAGGATAGAGGAAGCCTTGGGACTTCTTGGTGAGATGAGAGATAGTGGATGCCTTCCCGATGTCCCGACGTACACTGAAATAATTGAAGGATTTTGCAGTGCAGGAAAACTTGAGGAAGCCTTTAAGCTTTTAGATGAAATGAGAGACAAAGGGTATCCTCCGGATATTGTTACTTACAATTGCTTTATGAAAGTGCTGTGCAACCTTAAAAATGTAAATGAGGCCCTTAGACTTTTTGATAGAATAACAGATGTAGGTTGCCTGCCAAGCATTCACACATACAACATGTTGATAAAAATGTTCTGTGAGATGGGCCAACTGCATATGGCCTTTGACATATTCCATGACATGAATAAACCAGGGGTTTGTTCGCCTGATGCATTCACGTACTGTACTATGATTAAAGGGCTCCTTGAAAATGGTAGGATAGAAGAGGCCTGCTCATGTTTGGAGGATGCTGTACAGAAGAATTTGAGACTCCCATACCATGCGTATGATAACTTCTTGATGGAGCTTTCAAAAGCCGGTGACCTACGAAGGATCCAGTGGCTTTCAGGTTACGTGAGACAATTTTATCATCATAGACAGTCCAGGCACTTTCACAAGGCTCAAAGATGGAGGAAAGGAGGGGGCAAAAGATGACCATTTATGGCCACTTTAAGTATCATGAAAGAATATCAATGTTTGTACCATCTATTATTCCTTTTCCTGCCAGGTTGCCAGCAATTCCAGGTGAAAGTACAACTCTATCTTGAGAACTCAGAGATCTTGTTTTGTAAACTACATGATTCGAGTGTCTCAAGATCAGTAGTGATTTTCTTTTGTTCTTTAAATGCTTAAAGTAACATGTCTTCGAGGGGAAGTACCACATAGCTTGGATATCCTTTTGGCTTAGATGCATGCCAGGTCTAAGGCTGATCTATTCTACTAGAGTTGGGAGGCTGGACAGGTGCAAGCAGGCAGACCTTGACTGACTATAATACTTGCCGGGTAGTGTGAAATACGGTGAGCTGCCACACCTTTGATTAGTAGTGATTGTATTAACTGAATACATTATTATACTAATTTACCATGGTCTGTCATGGGTGGTGGACCAATTTTTACTGTTCTTGTTGAAATAAATAGCTCTATTACTTGATTCATTGATTTAGAGAATTTCCATAAAATCCTCTTGTTTTTTATGGATATTTTGTGCCTAATGGGTACTTAAATGCTATGCAATCCTATAGCTGTCTTCAAAATGGCAGCCATTCCAAGGAAAAAAGCTTGTACAACCAGGCATACTATTTCCTGACTCCAAAAGAATGAAAACTTAAAGTGTGAAATCTCTCTACGACTTCCTAGCATTTGAATTCTACAACCTATATCAACTCTTTAATTGAACGTGTCCCCTTACTTGTAGGAACACATTAGTAATATGCGTCATATTCATCCTTACAAGACAATGTTGCTATTGCCCATAATCATAGCCGGTTTTTCCTTGTGTTCCAGAATGAAGTTAATACATGTTGTATGACCGATATGTAGACCACAGAAGCAGGAGATCCTGTGTTCATGGGCCCTTGTGACACATGCAATGAATTTTTTCACTGAGACATGAGTTTAAAAGGCGATAATGTTGTAATGTATTTTGATGTGAAATATTAGATGGTTTACCATGGCAGAGTAATTTCAGACACAAAAAAGTAACCATGTTAAAAGCATTAACTTGTGCATCCCGTTAAATATGTTCAAATCAGAGGAGAGGAAGACCAATTTTATATTTTTATTTAGTTACACAAAGCTCATTTTTTCTTAATCTATCTGTTATTGATTTCCCTTCCGATCTATATCCAAGCTCTATATTATCTACATAGAGGTTTTTAACACCTAAATTGGACCTTTGGTGACTGTAGCATTACATTTCCTTGTAAAAGTTGGCAGCAGAAAGTAGCAGCCTTGATTATAGTTTTGTGGCTAGCCATGCTGTTGCAGTCATGAAAGTTGGTCTTTGCATTTTGCAGTATTCATCAGTGACTGTATTGCTATATTTTTGTGTAGGACCTAATTTATCCAAAGCTTTGAAATGGGGATCATGGCTCCAGTTATCTTAGAAAACAAAGAAATGGGGTATCTAAACATAAAAAAAAAAGATTATAAAACAAATTACAAAGAAAAATTCCACTTACACCGTGTAGGTAATGTAGACTAGTATCTGACCAGCTTCAACAATTTAAACTTTTTTTAAACTCAGACTACAGGTAAATTACACTATAATGTAATTATAATTGACAGCTCAAGCACATGGATCTTCAGTCCAAACCTTTGTTGAACTCTAAAAGTGTTTATTTTTTAATTTTTCTTAAACTGCTAATGAAGGATTTAAATGCAGATCTATTTAAGTGTTTATCTTGTATATGGTTTGGTGGTTTGGATAATCACTGTAAGCAGGGAAATTTAGTATTGTGCATTGTTCATTTGTAGGTGAGTAGATTTCATGGATACTGTGATGTCCCTGGTTTTTATCTTCCGATGTTTCCTTATTTATTCTCTTTTTTTTTGTACTAAATCCTCTTGTAGATGGTTAGTGATTTTAGACTGAAATGAACGTTATGACTGCCACTGATTTACATTAAACAAGATTCACATGATAATGTAACTGCTGGTTTTAGGGCAAAAAGAGAAGATGCTTGCTAGTCATTATTGTTGGAAATTCAAGGTGAAACTTGCAGCAATAGAACTTAATAATGTGTTTGCAAATCTAAAAATTATGTATCCAAAATTACAATGAAGTGATAATGTAATTAACAATTCCAAACATGAAAGAAAAATCAGCAATACCACAAGTAGAGAATAACAAGTGACACAAGATATACGTGGAGAAACCCTTGCGCGAAAGAACTCCACACGCAAAGAGATCCAATGTTTGTATTAATCTTCAAATGAGATACACTAATACAACACTCCTCTCTGAATTTGGGTAGCACTTCGTTACTTTGACAACCTGTAAACAAACTCTTTTACAAACCAACATCTCAATACTCCAATATATAGAAGTTTGGTGGGACAGAATATTACAAATGGTATCCCAAAGCAACAAGCAAAACCACCTAGAAAAACCCACACCCCTTTAGTGGACAGCCCATAAGCATGGTGAAAAATATTAAATGATCACATGGCCTTCACATGGGTGCCTAATCCATAGCCAATCAAAGTTGGTCAATACCGAGTGCTCCATAACTCTCCGACGATTTCATGCAAGAACATGCACCAACATGCAAACTTGGGAGCCCCACTATGCAAAACATGCAAATAACATGCAAGGACATGCATTGCGAAGTGGTCCCCACCCAGAAGTTGGATGTCCAAAGGAATATGCTCTTGGGATGCTCTATAACAGTCAGGGATGCTCTATAACCATCACTATAGTGGGTCCACCTCTTTGAATGCAATTACAATTTATCATAGGAAAATAAATAATAAATATTTTGCCCCTCATGTCCCCTAGAACACTTTCCAAAGAACGTGGAGACACATAAATCAAATTTGGATAGCAATTATAATGTCACCTATCCTAACAATTATCAGCTTCCCTAGCACCCCTTTTTGGGTCAGATCTGGGCATGTACAGTCCTTGGCTGGCTGCGAATGATGGTGTAGACAAGCGATTGCAACAAATTATCTGCAAACCCTAACCTCAATGTATGGCGGACTAATCCTCTTCAATACCCATTTACCTAGAAATATGCAGTGATCTCTGCTGTAATATTGGTGCTCCTTTCTGCTCTAGTCGCCCTTACAAAGAACCAAAATGCTGCAATTCCCTTCAAGATAAGCAATCCTATTCTGGTGTTGCTGTACTTGATTTCTATCATAAAATCACGCCAAACTAACCTCAATTTGCCATGATTAAGACCTGAAGACTTGCAGTACTGATTTTTCCTCCAGGATTGCCCAGATCAGCCCTCAAACTACCACAAAGAAATCCCAAAGTGCAGTTGCTTGATTCATAAAATGCTGCACCAAATGTCTCTGCCAATTTTGCCTCAAAACTGCCTTGAAGCTGCCACAAAACCTTAGAAACTGAGCTGCATCCTTACCATATTCATCGAAATCAGCTTGAAGATCTCAAATCAGCTCGCTGGCAAACACCAAATTGCTTGACCTGAAAATGGTGACAATTTCCCAATTTAGTCCACATGCAATCCTTGACATGGAACTGCCAATGCAAGTAAGGGTTTTCGTCCTAACCTTGGACAATTCTTGTCAAGGTTTTTTGCCCTTGATGCTGAATCACTCCAGTTGAAAACTCAACAAGGTGAAAATTAAAAAAAGACCAGATGCAAAAATGAGTGAATGACTTGTAGAAATACCTCATCTGAAAATGGCCCATAGGACCTATTTTGGGTACCCAAATTTGAATTTGTTTTATTTTATTACTTTATATTATATCATATAATATTTTATAATATTAGTGTTAAAAAAACACTATTTTTAATTAATAATAATAAAAAGTCATTGGTGGGAGAAAGGGGACATGACAGATACACATTATTTCTGCATAGAACTGGTTTGCACATATTCAGTTTTGTTTCCCAGATGACTTCCTTTTTGCTCTTATTCACATTCCCATAAAAGACAAGGAAATAGAAAAGAAACTATCTTTTTATAGTCTATTGTTGGAAAAACTTGTAACTAGCTTAGTAGTAATGTTATTATTTAGTGATATATACTGTGAGTTTTTTGCCAAGATGGAGAGATATGGGACCTAGTATTGGATTTTGAGCATCTGTTAATATATGCTTTTTTCTTTTGGAGAATAAATTTACCATTTATATTTAGTCGCACTATTAATTCTTGAGTGCTTCTGATACACTGTTAGGTTTCTATTTAAGGCTAATTATTGGTTTTATAATCCATGACTATAAGGATTTTGTCTTTAAAGGAGTGTAAGCATTCTGAAATGAGCTGCAGTTTCTATAATTTTTTATCTCCTTGCTGGAAGGTACCTGGAAACAGCCTGGAAATGTTTTTAAGGGATTTTCTGTTTTTGGAAACAGTTCAGAAGCATCTCAAAATGTTTCAAGTGGGGTTTGACAGAGTTCTAGTGCTTGAAACATTTCCAAGTGCCAAGGAGGGCCACTGGGAGTTTCCAGTAACCATAGCAGGAGATATGGTATATGTTGGAAATGTTGTCATTGATGTTAAGATGGAATTTGTTGTTCGAGATTGTTACATTATTGTCATTGATGTCAAAAGAGATGTTATGAATGTCTTCACTGAAAAAGGATTGGCCAATGGCTATACAAGGAAAACTCAATTCAGTTTCTGTGTTGGTTGACCCATAGTCTTTATGGCAGCACTGGTTTTTATGAAGAACATTTATTATACAAATGCTGTATACAAAGATGGCCAACTCCTTCCATGTTTTAGCACCCAAGACAAAGGCAGATATAAATACAATTAAATGCCTATGTTAAGGATATAATCAACACTTCATATTGGTGTTTCATATGCTGGCCGACTATATCCATAATATGCTTTAAATTCCATAAGTATTCTGGGCCAACCTCATGAATTGCACCCAAGTCAAAGATTAATTATGCTTTATTTACGTGATGGCCGACCTCCCTCTAATAGGCGATTTGAAGGTTAAATTAAAATGTATTTGTTTTATTTAGAGGCCGACCTCCTTCAATAAGTCACATCTTTTGGGTATATTAAAGGAGATGCTGTGGAAGGAAAATAACAAGTAGAATTATAATGATATATCAGCTCAATTAAAAGCAGAGGTAAGAGCAGAAAATTATGAAGTCTTTCAGATCAATATTGAAGAATATATGCAGCCCTTGTATGAAGAATAAATGCAGAGGTATTTGAAGAATATGTGCAAATACTTATAAAGAATACATGCAGTCTTGTATGAAGAATAAGTGGAGATGTATATGAATAACATGTGCAAATACTTGTGAAGAATTCATTGCAGATTTATAGCAAAAATTATGCCTGATTTGGAGCAGATCTTGGTGCAATCAATACATCATTTTGGAGCAGTCATAAAGAGCATTCATCACATCAATTTTATTGTAGACTTTTGAAATATCCCAACCAATATTTGTGCAATTTTTCTGATTTCTGTAACATAAAATGATGCCCTAATTCTCTGATTTTTAATTTCTGCTCAAACCCTAGTTTGCTGATATAATTTTTTGAGTGTATTCATGCATGAACAGCAGTATTCATTCATCCAAATAATAGCCAAACTCATAGAAGATTTGTTTGATCATAAACAATATGAAACCAACATCATGGACCATCAAGACATTCACCAACATGTGCCAAAATTCTGATATTTAAACATCCAGTTTGCTGCTACAAATCAGACTTGTCTAATGATGCAATTACACAATGAAATGAGCTCCAAACATGCCCAGCAACATATAGAAGTTCATTTATATGAAGAAACCCCAATCTATGCAATGAAAATGACCGCCTACTCTAACCCTAGCTGAGAGAAATTACCCCAGCTCATACCAATGTAAAACACAATGCAAATATATGATGAAAATGACACCAAAACCCTACCAAAGGGGTGCCTTGGCCTGCTGGTCTGCTGATAGGGTTTGCAACCCTTGAAAATATGAAGAATACCTTCCAACTTGCCCAATTCACCCCTCCAAAGTAGACACCTATTCTGATGCAAAAATCTGAGTGTGAATCTAGCAAGAATCACCATTGAAGCCCATGTGAACCTTCGTCATGAAGTCCTCCATTGAAGAAGCTAGGGTTTCGTCCAACTTCTCCTATATTCATAAGGGTTTTCGTCCTTAGAATATTCGCCAAAGTGCAGATCAGAAAAACAGAGATAAATTTGTTAATGTTCAAAAGCCTCCAAATGATCTTGTATTTATATATATCAAACTTCCTGTTTTCCCTCCAATCTGGCCGACCTAATTTGGGCCTCAAAATTCGAATTTAATATTTTTTATTTTATTTTATTTTATTTCGTTCTCCTTATTTCTCCAAAGGCTGCCCAAGCCCCATTTAAATATAAAATATATTTTTGGCACAAAATTTTCAAAATTTAAATATTATTTTCCCTCCTTTTGGGTGACTCAAAATAATAGAATATTATTTGTTCTTTGAGAAGGGACATTACAACTTTGAGTAGACTCATATGGTAGTTTTGAGCAGGATAATGAGAGATTTGTGAGCATATTCATGAGAGATTTTAAGGCAGAATTTTAAGAACAGACAAACGGTAAATTTGAGAACAGATAAAGAGCAGATTTGAAAGCAGACATGAGGAAGATTTGAGATCAGATTTTGAAGAAGATTTAATTCAAGAAGACCAAGACTTTGTTGAGTTAGAGGTTGAAGCCTCTTCTTGGGTTGGAGCTCGGTTTGTGTGGGGGTTGGAGCCTCTTGTTAGGTTGGAGCTCAGTTTGTGTGGGGGTTGAAACCTCCAATAGGTTGGAGTCTATACTTCTGTCAAGTGGAGATTGGAGTCTCCAGTAGGTTGGAGCCTACAAGAAGAAGAAGAAGAAGATTAATCTATAATATATAAGCAATATTTTGCCGTGGTTTTTCTTTGAAAGGGTTTCCACGTAAATCCTGTGTTCTCATTGTGTACTTAATTGCTAAATCTTGCATATGTATAGTTGATGTAATTAATTGAGTTTGAAAAGTAAAAGATTGTTAGATATTGATTCACCCCCCTCTCAATATTACCTTGTGCTCATCAGGATAAGGGTACAGGAACAGTTTATGGAGATTGTATTTTGAAATAACATATGGGACTAATGAACAAGGACACGACTATATTACATATAGTTATAGTAAGTGGGAGGTATAAGGGTACATGGAATGGGCCACTGTTTTTGTATCCAAGTTTCCTAGTGCCTATTCTGGGAATCCGATGTAAGAAGACCTAGGTTGATCCTAAGGTGTAGTTAGTTTAACAAGATTGTGGAATGCATAGTTAGGTTTCAGTTAGGTAGTTTTCAATTTTGGTACAAACTGATGTGGCATTTATGTAATTAGCCGATAGGCTTTTCCCTGTGGGCTTTCAAGCCCCCAAAATGCTGGAAAAGTTGTCTCACTTTGGGGAACTTGCTGGAAAAGTTATCTCACAGAGGCAAAAAAACACATAGGGGTTGCAGCATTTGATTGGTAGGTGGAATTTTTGAATTCCTTTGCCATTCTTTCCTCAAAATCTTAGAAATCCCTTTCAGATGTTTAATCTGTTGTATAAATTTGTTCTGGACCTGAAAATGGCATAAAATTTTAGCTAGCATTCATTGTGTTTTTATTCAGGTGAATAATAATGCCAGAAGCATCTGAAAGTTTTGGCATTTCAAGTTTAATTAGAGTTAGTTTTAAAAAAAGTGAGTTAAAAATGACAGAGAGCAGCAAAATTCAGCTTGGAACAATTGGAGCTTTAAGCTTCTCTGTTCTATTGTCTGTTTTAAATGTCATCTGCAACAAGGTGCTCATCAGCACTCTTGGATTTAACTTTGACAAATTTAAACTTAACCCTTGGAAAATTTCATTGCTTTAGAGCTAAGTAAGTTTTCTTTTCTGTTGAACTTTGATGTTAGTAATCGCCTATGAAAAAAAACTTTTTATCAACAATGTTTAACTTTATATCTGTAAAAATAGCCGTATGAATCTACTATTTATTCCCTGCTTATCAAAACATTATTGAAATTCAGAATACTACAATAATACCATGCGTCTATTTTTTGTTCAATGAAATATAATATAAGTTTATAGGACTTACATCTCCTGTATTATAGGATAGCTCCTATATCTACTCCTTTGCATAGATGAGTTGTTCTAACAACTCGTAATACAATCCCTACAAAAACTTGCACAATCAATATAACAATATTATATTATCCTATACATGTGATATTCAAATGTTATACTAACAAACCTATGACAAGGGATCTATGACTAGATCCAGACAAATAACTAATATTTAATATTGCTAACAAACATTAGCTTCTTCATAGATCTATTAGTCAAAATTTAAAAAATCTTGTTTCTGACTTAGGTGTGTTTCCAATAACCCTTGGGAAATTACAATGCCTTAGAATAAGTGAAGGCAAGGTTTTTTCCATGCAATTCTATTGTGTCAATAATTGTGGGCCCCTAATGAAAGGTTTAGATCTCTTTTCAACCTTTTCCTAAAAAGATTAAGATAACTACATATCCATTTGCAAGGAGATTTTAATTTATTAAACTTTAATACATATAGATCTGCCAGGAGAGTTTAATTTATTGAAGTATAAATAACGTTTCCCCTAATTAGCCAATAGGTTTTTCTTTGTTTGTGTTCAAGCCCAAAAAAATTTAGTGCCAGAAATGTTCTCATGTTGGTAAAGTTCTTATGGTAGAAAACGTGCCAGAAAAAAAGTAGCTTAATAAGATAGGCTCCAACCCTTATATTTCATTTTCATCTTACTGGCAGGTTGGAGCAAATAGGTCTGAGTGGCAAAAAATTGAAGGGTAGATTTAACAAGGATTTGTGGAGGTTGAAGGGAAGGGAGGGGGTGGCATTGTACCCTAGCAGGGGCCTTGGTGCACAAGAGCTGCACCGCACTCCAATGGTTAGTGCTAGTAGGGATGGCTCAATCCCCTTCAATCAATACTTCCATTTCAGCTATTTAACTTCACAACATATCTCCTTCATCCACTTTTCAAGGGATGACTCTATTTGAAGTTTGGTATGGTCATCCTCCATTTGTTCAACATCTAAGGATTTTTGTATCTGCAGATCTAAGTTACCGGTTCGGTTTTGGGTTCGGGTTTGAGAACCCGGTTCGCCGGTTCGGGAATTTTTTTTTTTGGGGTTGGGTTCGTTTTGGGTTCGGTAATACAAAAACATATAAAAATCAGAAATATATACATATTTGCAGTAGTAATAAAGTTCAGAATACACCACCATATTAATAGTCAAATAACATAGCAAAAATACACCACCACTTTATATTAGTAGTTCACTTGCATTTGTTATCAAGAAGCATAGTGTTTAACAGTTTAGATAGAGACAAAATTTGTTGGACATTTTTTAAGGACTTTTTGGAAGAAAGAAAACATTAAGTTATAATTCAGCTCAACCTACCATCCACAAATTGATAGTCAAACATAAGTTATGAATAGAAGCATTGGAAACCTATTGACATGTCTTGTAGAAGACAAACCAAGCAACTGGGATTTAGTCCTATGCAAGCTAAATTTGCCTAAAACAATTCAATTAATAAGAGCATTGAAATGAGACCCTTCCAAATTGTGTTTGGGCATATTCCAAGGGGAGTGACTGAGTTGTGAGACATGGTTGATGTGAACATGTGTAGTGCAGAAGAGTTTGTAGGATACATTAAAGAAGTATATGAACAACTCAAGTAAAGTACCACCAAATTCAAGCAATATGCTGATTTGAAGATAAGGGAAGTAAATTTTTAGGTGGGTGACTTGGTTCTACTTCTCATGTATTGGAGGAAGGAGAGATTTCGAGAAGGACCTACAATTAACTAAAATGGAAGAAGATTAGATTATATAGGATGTTGAAACAATTTTCATTAAATGCATATGAGATGAGTTACTATCTTTAATGACTAATGTAGTAAACTTGTTCCCTTTCTATGAGAGTCAACCAAATGAAGTTGATGTTGGTTCATAAGTGAAAAACATAAGATGGCCTCAATTATCAACTCCAAAGTCATTAGAGGACAAAAGATAAAGATTACCAAAAGTAACTAGAATATCTAGTCAAGTGGAAGGGCAAAGCAACTAAAGATACTACATGGATGAATCCATTAAAGATTAGTTGTCAGTTGAACTCATTCCAAATTCATGAGCTGGAACTCATCTTTTTCTACCTAGG
This sequence comes from Sequoia sempervirens, assembly GCA_007258455.2. Lineage (NCBI taxonomy): Eukaryota > Viridiplantae > Streptophyta > Pinopsida > Cupressales > Cupressaceae > Sequoia > Sequoia sempervirens. The sequence goes on along the minus strand of VDFB02270651.1, from coordinate 409,677,675 downwards.
GTGTTCAATACAAAAACATCCTTGGTTCTTTAGTGATCTGCATCACCAAAAAAGAGTCAAAAAAATATTAAAAAAATGCAAAATCACATGAAAAAGTGTGCCTGGGTGTGAAATTCTGCCCGGGTTCGAACCGGGTTCAAAAATTTCGAACCCTGTCTGGACCCACAGTTAGGGGTCCGAACCCTGACTGAATCCACAGAGGGATTTTCTAACCCTCAGCGAATTTTGGGCGGACCGGACTCGAATTCCGGACCCGAATCGAACCCGGACCGAACCCAGGGCCTGTAGGGGCGAACCCGGTAACTTAGCTGCAGATTATGCTTTGATTCCTAAGTAGAAAAGAAATAAGTTGGATCATCGGAGTCGTAAACCTCTCTTTTTGGGCTAGTCTAATTCCTTTAAGGCATATCACTTGTATGATGAAGACAATTAGAATTTTCTTATTGCTTGTGATGTGTTTTGTGAAGCCTTCAAAGTAAATCTAGTGTTGAATTATAGTTAAGCCAACTCGACAAAGTTTTCCTTTTTGTTCCTTGGATAGAACATGATTGCAAGATTCCATACTTTGAGTGGGAATAAGTAGGGTTTGGAACAATTTTTGGAATCTATGCCTTAGGATGTCGAAGGAGAAATCCCCTCTTGAAGAATTTCAGATTTCATTAGATGAAAATAGGTTTCAAGAAACTTCAATAGTGACAATATGTAATGTCCCCTTTTGGGAAATTCCTAATTTTAGGCTTGCAAAGCAATAATATCCACTAAAAACTGATATTAGTAATAACAAGTATCAACTTTATGGTTATATTCATATTAATACATAAAATCTTATAATATTGAGAGCAATACATCATAGCTAAAACATTATAATATTTAGATCTATAGTTCATATATTTGAATTCAAATGCATCTTAACATTATTAAATTGATTGCTCCAAGGCATATTTCTATAGCCAATCATATTCGGAATTCAATTGAAATGTTTGCAAACTACAATCCAAGGATGGTTGTCCTTTTATGAGGGTGGATCCCCGTCCATCCATCTTGGGGTGGCGTACTTGAGAAGACCCTCAAGCTTAAGAGCACTCATTTGCCCCTTTGCCCACAACATGGCAGGATCTCAAGTCCACCCCTTAGTCCACCTTGGAGGCACACCATCCTCCTTGATCAAGCCCAAGAGCACTCACTTGCCTCCCAACCCACAAGCATGGTAGGAGCTCCATTCCATCCTTCTTGGGGTGGCATGCTTGATAAAATGCATGAAGACTGCCTTCCTCAACAAGCCCAAGAGCACTCATACGCCTCTTAGCCCACGAGCCTACATCTCGAGGTGGTGTGCTCGATGAAGGAAAGGCCAATACTTCACCTCTTGTGAACTTGGAAGGTTGATTAGCCTCCCTATTTGCAAAACACTTATATAAATTCAAAATAGATTGCTAAAGAAATCTACTATATTAATTGGTAATAAAATATCATTATGCAATCATAATGTATATATTCCTAATTTATATTATAAAACTTACTTCCCATTAATATTCTTGCTGAAAACAATAGTTATTTTCAATAGATATCTTATATTTCTTATTTTCCTTTTTCCAATTTCATTCCCCAATCGTTTGTTCTCCCTTTTATATCTCCCATGGTAGGGAGAGTCACATCCCTTCATTGGTTATCCCAACAAGGAACACATCCTTTCAACCAAGTGTTGCCCTTAACTCTATTAATTATTAATTATTTATTTTCTTGGGGAATCGCTGCATAGTCAGTCTTTCCTTAATTGAGTCCCGTCGAGCCCTTTGAAGAGTTGTTCGTCACTTTCCCATTTCTTTGGCTAGTGATTATCATTAATCCAAGACAGGCTGCAATCATGGGTTGTGGTTTATGGCGGGGGCATTACACAATAGGATGGAGCTTTTGATAAGGAAGTGGAAGCTGTAATGTCCCCGAAATTACTTGAATAATTGGGAGGGAAAATAATGACGGTGTTTTTTTTAAAACACCAAGTCTGCATTAAATAAATAACAATAAATAATAATTAAATATTAAATATTAAATAATAAATTTAAATTATTAAAATAACATTTAAATTTATTAATTTGTGCTTTTCTGGTCGACTCAATTGGAGGAGGCACTAAAAAAATAATATTTGTTCTTTGGCCAACTCCAAATCAAGAAGTATTTATATTTGATCGCCTTTCATGTTTGGGGTATGATGGATTTGGAGCTTTGCTTGACGATTGAGGACGTAGTCACTCATTCGATGTCCTCAGGTCTGGACGTAGTCTGACTCTGAGCAAATTCGTGTATTCAGCGGATCTACTCTCCTGGGCGACGACAGTCTCACAACTCGTAGGCACTCATAGAAGGAGCTAGCGACACAGGCGATCACCTCTGAGCAAGTGCGGGTGCCTTCATAAGCCCGCTTCCCTACATAACGGCGCATCTGGAACATCACAGGCTAGTCAGATCTTGTGCGGTATTAAGGGAGTGCCTCTAGATTTGGCGTAACGTTCAGTTCAGCCATCGTGGCATACTCGGAAACTAATCATTGGACATTATAAATGTGCCTCTGTGCAACTAGCGGCTGAGCCCATTGTTAAATCGAACTGAGCTTGAAATTGCTTTAATACAGATCTCGGTTCTATTGCTTGAGACTAAGTTTGATATCATGTTCGCATTTATTCACTGAGTTTTAGTGTCCAATACCAGATTCAAATACTTATGTAATGATTCGTGTGTGCTCATTAATTTTGTGTAAATATAGCTTTTCAATTTGTTTGAACTGCTTTCATAGCCTGTGTGTCAGTTAAATTAGGAGATTGGAAATTCCTTTCCATTTATAATCTGGACAAGGTGTCCTACAGTGGTATCAGAGCCACTTGTCCTGCCAGCCTATGGAAATAGTCTTATGCCATTAAGCCAAAGAGATATTCGAGCTATAGAACGAGAGAAGAGGAAGTTTGAAGTTGCTCAAGGAATAGGAGGCAGTGTAAGGAAAGAATGGGGGATCAGAATCAAAATGATAAGCTGGACACTTTCATGAAGCAACAAGACTAGACAAACCAAACCTTGCTGCAAGCAATACAGTCGCTTATCGCGGCAATTAAGAACATTAAATCAGGATCCAACAATGCTGAAGAAGGCCATCCAGAACGTTCAGGAGAGAACATAGCAGAACCTCAAATGGTCACACTCACAGGCACACTCAGCCAAAGTTTTTGCCTAAGATAGAAGGCCAACAGGAAGGGGAAGATCAGTGCAGCTATGGTAGTATTGTGCGTGAGTACTTGGATCTGGATGCTGATGCTCAAGCTGCAATCTCTTTCGATCAGTTCTACAGTGCTAGACGAAGTAATGAGAGACAACACCATGGAAATAGAGATCTTCAACACAAGATTAGCAAGCTTTCACTCCCTACATTCGATGGCTCGGGGAAGATGTCTACACAATCTTGGATCCAAAAGTTGGACACATTTTTCCCTCAGCCCCATGACTGAAGAAGCTATCAAATTTGCCATTCTGCACTTGGAAGATCTCGCCCATGAATGGTGGCAACATGGCATTGTGACTCAAGGATTTGATTAAGCATCTTCATATGCAAATTTCACGCATAAATTGATGGGGAGGTTTGACAGGAAGGACCCGAAGGCATACTTCTAGGAACTAACAAGATTGAAGCAAACAGGCACCATGGATGAATATGTTTTAGAATTTCAAAGGCTCGCAGTGACAGTATCCGATGTCTCAGATAAGAGGCTCACATTCTTCTTCATCGAAGGCTTATCAGATTCTTTTCGTGGCTTGGTGAGGGCTTTGGAGCCAATAACCTTGGAGGATGCCATTCGGAAAGCTTTGAACCTTGAAGACTCCACGAAGAACAAGCCTATGATCAAGAATGTGTCAGCAAAACAGCCAAAGAAGCCACCGCACGAGATCACTCCTCAACCATTGAAACCACCACCGCGATCTCCCCAGATGTCCAAAAACGAGCTTTAGAGAAGGGGATTGTGCTATTACTGTAAGGGACCTTGGGTTGATGGTCACAGGTGTAGGGGTAAAGGACAAATTCATTATATTGAGGTAGTCCCTGACAATGATATTGAAGAAGGAGAAGACAAATTCTTCTTTGATGAGGAGGTGCATGTAGAAGCACTGGGGAAGGCGCCCTCGCATCACTTTCAGGAGAACCGAAGTATCATTCTCTTCGCATTAGAGGGGACCTATACAGACAGAAGGTAATGATACTAATCGATAGTGGAGCCACCCACAATTTCATCGATGAGAAGCTAGTAGCTAAGTTAAGCTTAAGGGCAGAGGATTTCAAAGGATTTGATGTGGCAGTTGCAGACGGGTACACTATTCCATGTAATCGTCGGATTTGACAGATGGAATTGACCATAGGGGGCCACAGGATGCGAGATGACTTCTACATAATCACCATTGGTGAGACAGAGGTGGTCTTGGGAGTTCAATGGCTACACTCACTTGGAGAATACACAACAAATTATCAGACTCTGGAATTGAAATTCAAAGTAGATGGAAGAGAAGTTATTCTCCAAGGATTGTCCAAGGCGGGGCCTAAGAACATTTCAGAGGCATCGAAGGTAGGAACGAGGACATGCAAGGATTCAGCTCTGAAGTTGCTTGAGGGCAAGCAACACTCCAGCGGGGAGGACTGTAATGTCCCTGAAATTACTTGAATAATTGGGAGGGAAAATAATAACTTTTTTTTTTTAGAACACCAAGTCTGCATTAAATAAATAACAATAAATAATAATTAAATATTAAATATTAAATAATAAATTTAAATTATTAAAATAACATTTAAATTTATTAATTTATGCTTTTCTGGCCGATTTAATTGGAGGAGGCACTAAAAAATAACATTTGTTCTTTGGCCGACTCCAAATCAAGAAGTATTTATATTTGATCGCCTTTCATGTTTGGGGTATGACGGATTTGGAGCTTTGCTTGATGATTGAGGACGTAGTCACTCATTTGATGTCCTCAAGTCTGGACGTAGTCTCAGACTCTAAGCAAATTCGTGTTTTCAACGGATCTACTCTCTTGGGTGACGACAGTCTCACAGCTCGCAGGCACTGATAGAAGGAGCTAGCGACACAAGCGATCACCTCTAAGCAAGTGTGGGTGCCTTCATAAGCCCGCTTCCCTACATAACGACGCATCTGGAACATCACGGGCTAATCAGATCTTGTGCGGTATTAAGGGAGTGCCTCCAGATTTGGCGTAACCTTCAGTTTAGCCATCGTGGCATACTCGGAAACTAATCATTGGACATTATAAATGTGCCTCTGTGCAACTGGTGGCTGAGCCCATTGTTAAATCGAACTGAGCTTGAAATTGCTTTAATACAGATCTCGGTTCTATTGCTTGAGACTAAGTTTGATATTGATAATGTTCGCATTTATTCACTGAGTTTTAGTGTCCAATACTAGATTCAGATACTTATGTAATGATTCGTGTGTGCTCATTAATTCTGTGTAAATGTAGCTTTTCAATTTGTTTGAATTGCTTTCATAGCCTGTGTGTCAGTTAAATCAGGAGATTGGAAATTTCTTTCCATTTATAATCTGGACAAGGCATCTTACAGAAAAACTAAGGCCCAACCACTACACCAAAAGACCGGCCTAGTGGTTAGGGTGGCTACCCAGGGTGTTAAGGGTGGTAGCACACTACGTGGCCCCACCGGAGCATCTACGAGGATGCATACTAATCCCACGGACACGTGGTAGCACGCTACGTGGCTCGCTACGCAGGACATTACAGCCCACCACACTCCGTAGGTCTCGACCTCGAGACCTCGGCTTTGATACCACCAAGGCCCAACAACTACACCAAAAGACTGGCCTAGTGGTTAGGGCGGCTACCCAGGGTGTTAAGGGTGGCAGCACGCTACGCGGCCCCATTGGAGCACTATGAGGATGCACGCTAATCCCATGGACACATGGCAGCACGCTATGCGGCTCGCTATGTGGGACATTACAGAAGCACCAATAAATGAACCCGAACCTTTGAAAAAATGCACAAAACAAATCTAGCAAACTCTTAAAGATTTGAGACTTGATGAATTTGGAGTGACAAGAGCAAGGAGTTCATACAAAGTAAGACAACAAACACATTCAAAACTACATTCCTTAATGGTGAAATTGAAGAAACAATCTATATGACTCGGCCAAAAGGTTTTGCAGTGAAAGGATAGGAAAAAAATGTCTATGGACTTGTAAATTTGTATGGTTTAAATCAAATGCTTTGTGTTAGTGTAAATAGAGTAATTATTGACATGTCCCGGGGGGATGGCAGCCTCAAATACATCAAAATATAGATAATCGAATTAAATAATGTAATATTAATGGTCATCTTAGTCGTCTTTAGTTAGTTTAGATAGTTTCTAAATTTGTCTTCAGTCTACAATCGTTTCTTTTAGAAACATCGTCTCTTGTAAATCTATATAAGGAACTTTCGTTCCTCTGTTTAATACATCAAATATTTTATCATGGTATCAGAGCCGATGGGGTTTCATAAGATTTGGCGAATTTTTTAATAAAAAAATTCGTAGCCTGAAATATTCCGAGCCAATTTTTTTTAATTTTTTACCAAATACACCACAATGTAGAGAACACCCGTTAGGGTTAGATAATTCAAACCAGCAGATTACAATTAACTCGTTGCCAAGAATGCGCACTCAATCTCAACAAGAGAGAGGCTGTCATATGGCAAGAGGATTGTCAGTGCCTTAAACAAAATGCAACTGAAAGTAAACTCTAACCAAGAATGTGTCCGCGAAGGACGAGCATATGGTAAGAGGATCTTCTACGCTACAAGTACTGAAGCAAACTCGACACCAAGTATGTGCTACCCAATCCAGTATGGAAATGAGGCGACCATATGGCGGAGATAAAAGGAATTACAATGCAATTAAAGGAAAAGAGCAGGAATTGTTGAAGTACTCGACGTCAAGAATGTGCTTTCCAACCTGAGACGGAATGGTAGCTACCATATGACGGAGATATATAGAAATACAATTGCGTATATAGAATGTAAAGTAAGACTGAGAGAAATGCTGACAGTACTACTGTTTAGCTTACAATAAATATTTAAATGCCTGCAAGATCAAGTATTAGAGCTCTTCAAATTGCTGCAACAAGAAGGAATCTTCCACAAAGCCTTTAATCATTTCCTAACACTAATCCAGGAAGGAGAATGCAGATTTCTCAAATCTGATTATGACAGACCTGCACTTTAAAATATATAACCAGCAACACAGATCCTTGCCAAAATGCTCATAACTCTCTCATTTCTCACCCAAATGATCTCAAATCTGTTGCAAAGATTTACTATGAATGATGAGACCGAAATGCAATCAAGAAACCACTCTTAAAACCCTCACAAGACTTGACTGTAACAAATCTGATGTGACAGTCCAGAAATCAGAAATACAAAACCAGCATGCCTGTAACCCACTAAATTTCTCATATATCACTCAAAATTGACCCAAATGACTTCAAGTTTGATGCAATAGACCTTCAAAAGGATGGCGCCTAGTTTAGTAATAAGAAATGGCAACTAAAAGTGGTTATTAATTACTGACACGAATCCCAAGGCACTCTAGAAAGTACGGCCTTCAAGGAATGACGAATTTGCATTATAAAATCATAAACTTCATATTAAAATCTGCAAATATTCATGAAGGCGCGCCTCCAACAGGGAAACACAATGAGACAATACCCAGAACGAGAATGTTTAAGATTTGAGACTTGTGAGCAGAAATATACATTCAGCAGTCATGACCAGCAACTCTGGAATTGACAGGAAATGATAAAACTCAACTACGAAGGATAGGAAACCAACTATAACTGAAAAGACAAATCAATAACACTCAAACCTCTCAACTAGTTGCTGTCTTTCAAGCAAGAAGAAGAGCCAAGCTAGGAGGCCTTCATTCCTCGAAGCAATCCCAAAGCCAATCTGGCAGCATAACATTCCTGTAGACAAAAGATAATCTCAATGATAACCAATGGCCTCCTTTTATAATTTTCAGATGATCTTTCTCGAAACCCTAAACTTCCTTTTCGAACCAAACCCTAATCCTCCAATAGAAGGCGTCCCACTTTTCCAAGCAAACTTTGACTTTTAATAATACTTTATTTCCTTCTTGAAATTGGCGTCCAATTTGAGCTTGGGTTAATCTTTACTTTATAAGAAATATAATTAATTTCTTTCAATGAGGCGCCCACCCATAAAGACATCTTTTAAAACAACTTAAAGTGACGAGCTAGGCCAAGGGGGTCAATGTTAAAATATAACATTAAAACATGACTTTAATTAAATAATTCGACTTATCTCTCCAATTGAGCCCTGAAGCCATAAATGAGCAAGCCAACTGATCAGTCTGAAGTAGAAAGTCAACCATGCCGAAACCAATAGGAACATTGCCAAAAATAGAATTTACTAAAAATAGTAAATTCCTGAAGATACTCAGAATGCCAAGAAGAACATCTCACTGCGAAGCTCTCTGAAAACCCAGAAAGAATCTGCCATTGAATCAACCAACCTCGAGCAAGAGCATCCTTCAAAACAAGAAACCCTAATTTTACCTTCCGAGTAGCCTATGGGTCTCCGGAATAGGCCAACGGTCACTGGAAAGATCATGCTCGAGAAGGGGACATTACAATCCGCCCTTCCCAAAATTTGCTTGTCCTCAAGCAATACCACCACAACTCCAGAAATTTTTAAAACTAATCCATACGCAAACAAGTATGATCCCTGGTTCCCAAACCCATCGCAGGAAGGACCCACCATGCCGATGCTGCACCACTCTGATGACATCCGTGAAATCATCATGCCTATGCTACACTAACCTTCCTTGTAACCCCAAAGTGTTACCATCCATGATACTCAAACCGAAAGATCTTAAAGGAGGGGGATCAAAATCATGCAACATCTCATGTCCACAATGCCCCGAATTAACAGTGTCAACCATACTACTGTCAATCACAATTCTAAGCAATAGGAAAGATAGTCTACTCAAATCAAAATCGAACTCCTCAGCATACCTCCACATGGTAACAAACGGAACCATGAATGCAAATGTGACATATACAAATCTTCTTGCAAGGAGGAAAGCAATCCTTTGCAAGAGCTCAACGAACTCATACTCATGTCTCCGCATGAAGCTACTATGCCTCATCTGAATTATACTGACACAACCATGAAGACTACAGAAAACACTCATAGTTCCAGCCCCATGAGTCTTAGAATGGTGAACCAAAGCCTGTGAGAGAGTGCTGTCCTGAATCAACACTGAGAGTAAACTGTCAAAGTTTAACTCACAAACCATCATAAGATGAATTTGGAGAGTAGGAAAGGTGTGAAGGAACAAATAATTGTTGCTGATCAAGGCTAGGATCAGCGTAGTGCAATCTGATTCTCGAGTCCTACACAAAGGAAAACCACAACACCACTCAAAATCCCAAGCGTGAGCATGTGAGATGACCATCGAGCTACAAGGTGACACCTCCAAAGTGGTTGGAAAACACGCTAGATCCATCTCCATGAGAAAACTACCACTTCTTTGATCAGGAGTGATGAACCAACTCTCCTGAATGCGAGAAACGCAACATGTAAGGTGGCTGGTCTGCCTCAAACCAGCAAGCTCGAGTCTCAAAATCTGTCTTGGTCTTAGCCGAGAAACACTCTCAAGAGCAACCAATCGTTCATTTCTCCAACCCATACTCAAAATTTCTCTCCAACCCAATTGTTGATGAACAAATAACCCCATCAAGTGGCGGACAAAGAAAGGAACAACATCAACAAATTTGGAAATTTGATCCTTATTCCTCCAATAGCCCTTTCCAAATGTAATAAGCTTTATCAAGCCAAGTTGAGAATCCCAAGCACAGATACCCAACTGAAAATGATTTTCAACACAATGCAAGGTAATCTCAATGCATTCCCAAGAGCTAGTAAGGATCAAGTGTATACTGAAGATATTGATGCCTCCTCTATTGAACCCTTGAAGCCTATCCATGAAAGTTTCAACAACAATGGAGCATGAAATATTAAATGACCTCAAAACCAACTCCAAAAATGGACTAATAAATGCCAAAGCATCATTCAACCCAAGGGATGGATTGACAAGCATACAAACACCGAGTTCTAGTCCATTTTTCTTCCCTACTTCATGAGTAACAAAACTGAAATCTTTGCTCCTTGCTGCTGTAATGAAGTTACCAGCAGCTACCAAGTCTTGCTTTGTTAACACCTTGGTGTCGGGGATGTTGAAATCTCCTCGAATCAACACTTCCCATGTAGAGACTCCATCCTCAAACCCACTTATGCATCCATTACTACTCAACATACGTGGCACATCCTCATGGAGTGATATCAAGGCATCCTTAGATTGGAGTTCATGCTTGACCTCATGCTTGGTCACTTCACTACTTGACTCATTTTTCAAAACAAAGAGAGGATTGTCATAAGTTGCTTCAGCACCCACTTCAAAGAAGGGATTGTCAAAGACCTGGAAGCCATTCCTTTCGTCTCGCTGCCCCAAATCTGTACATGCAACTTCTGATTTTCTTGAAATGCTTTCAAGATCAAACTCCTCTTGAAGACAGTCAAGATCTCCAATCACTTGATTGATTTTTTCAGCTCTTTGTGCATCCTCTTGCTCCTTGAAAAGTTTGAAATCTGCAAACTGGTCTTCAACCTCTGTTAGATCCAACTGAGTTTCTTTCAACTCGTCTTTTATTGATTTAAGCTCCAGAGTGAGCTCATCAATCATACTCTCATTTTCATGAAAAGCACAAATGGCCTTCTTTGCAACTTCAATGACATGATCCCGTTCTCCAATAGAGTGCACGTACTCGGATTTCAAGGTCTCCAAGGAATCTCTGATAAGTTGCAAATTAGGAAGAGTAACTTCATCGGTCACTCCTCTACGTCTCTCTTCAAGCTGACCCTTCCAGTAAAGCTCTTCAACCAAGCTATGTGCGTGGTCAAATAGGGATAGAGCTTGCACTTCCCTGTCAACGAACACTTTGAATTGTCCTTCCCACTCATAAGAATGCGAAGATGGTGAATTGCTAGTTGGCTGCTCTTCAAAATCAGAACTTTGTTTTGTGACATCGCTGTCCTCAGAGCTGCTCCAACCTTCTTGTCTTTCATCCTCAACTAACAGAGAATGTTCAGTGTCATGGAGAGGGACATACTCCACAGTTTCTTCGTCCTCAAGCTTGCAATCAGCTTCTTGCCTTGGTAGATCAGCCTTGTGTTCTAAAACCACATTGAACCTTTCTTCTTCAAAAGCCGTAAGGTCTTCAAGCTCTTCATCCACCTCACTGTCATCTTGATCAAAGGCTATGGCAGCCCCTGACTCAAACGAACAATCATTGAATGCTGGTTTGAAAGTTTCGGACGTAACAACATCCTCCTTGGTGGCTGCAATCAACTTGAAGGGATCACCATGGAGCTCTTCAGAGTAAGCTTCTTCATCAAAAACAACTTCTCCTTCGGCCTCCTCATAGCTTGCAAGGCAGACAATATTTTGGTCTTCATCAGGATCAAAGGGAAATTCATCCCACAAAGGTTCTTTGTTATACCTCGGTGCCAACACACCTGGATCCCAAATGCCAAGGGGTTGACTGAGATGATCAACAGGAAGACGTTTTTCATGCTTCACTGGAAGTATTGACTCAATGAATAAGTCAGATCCTGAATCTCTTAAGCTGATATCTTCAAAAACATTTTCTTCCAATGGTTTGGTTTGCTGGTCAAACCCAAATCCAACAAGGTCACCACCGAAATGAAGTGAAGATTCTTCGATGCTGCTTGTTTCGAAAACTTCACCTTCATTATCTTTTATGGAACCATCATGAGAAAGTATGTCGCTGATTTCCTCATGTGGAACTTCTTGGGGAGTTGAGACAGCAACAAGAGTAAAACTATCCACCACCAATTCTTCAACACGAGGTGGTACAGTCACGTTGGAATCATTACCAACTTCATCACTTTGGCACTGCTCATAGGCTGATTCAACGGGACCATAAGTATTTCCTTCTACTTGCTCTTCTTCAGCAAACTCATCCCATACAACAGTACTACTAAAATCTTCAGTGAAGCCCTTAGCTTCAAGACCTTCATAGGTTGAATCCTTATTAGGATTCAAGACTGTCGTTCTGTTCTTTTCACCAAGCTGATCTTCATCACTTCCTATTACATGCAAGTCCAGGGAAGTATTATGGGGTTCTACTCTTAACTCATCACTTGCCATGGTATCTTCATCAAGCTCACGATCATTCTGATGTGGCATGTGCACCTTTCTATCCCGACTTTCAAACTTAGCATAAATCTTTCTGACTCCCCATTTTATGTCAGGATCCTTCATTAGCGTACACAGTTCATGCATTAACTCAAGTAGTGACTTCTCTGTAGTCATCTCTTTCTGTACGTAATGTCTGGTATCTCTGTCACTCATCTGTCAAATGAACTTTGTTGGGCACAGGATGGCAGGATCTTGGCTATGATACCACTGAAATATTCCGAGCCAATTTTTTTTAATTTTTTACCAAATACACCACAATGCAGAGAACACCCGTTAGGGTTAGATAATTCAAACCAGCAGATTACAATTAACTCGTTGCCAAGAATGCGCACTCAATCTCAACAAGAGAGAGGCTGTCATATGGCAAGAGGATCGTCAGTGCCTTAAACAAAATGCAACTGAAAGTAAACTCTAACCAAGAATGTGTCCGCGAAGGACGAGCATATGGTCAGAGGATCTTCTACGCTACAAGTACTGAAGCAAACTCGACACCAAGTATGTGCTACCCAATCCAGTATGGAAATGAGGCGACCATATGGCGGAGATAAAAGGAATTACAATGCAATTAAAGGAAAAGAGCAGGAATTGCTGAAGTACTCGACGTCAAGAATGTGCTTTCCAACCCGAGACGGAATGGTAGCTACCATATGACGGAGATATACAGAAATACAATTGCGTATATAGAATGTAAAGTAAGACTGAGAGAAATGCTGACAGTACTACTGTTCAGCTTACAATAAATATTTAAATGCCTGCAAGATCAAGTATTAGAGCTCTTCAAATTGCTGCAACAAGAAGGAATCTTCCACAAAGCCTTTAATCATTTCCTAACACTAATCCAGGAAGGAGAATGCAGATTTCTCAAATCTGATTATGACAGACCTGCACTTTAAAATATATAACCAGCAACACAGATCCTTGCCAAAATGCTCATAACTCTCATTTCTCACCCAAATGATCTCAAATCTGTTGCAAAGATTTACTATGAATGATGAGACCGAAATGCAATCAAGAAACCACTCTTAAAACCCTCACAAGACTTGACTGTAACAAATCTGATGTGACAGTCCAGAAATCAGAAATACAAAACCAGCATGCCTGTAACCCACTAAATTTCTCATATATCACTCAAAATTGACCCAAATGACTTCAAGTTTGATGCAATAGACCTTCAAAAGGATGGCGCCTAGTTTAGTAATAAGAAATGGCAACTAAAAGTGGTTATTAATTACTGACACGAATCCCAAGGCACTCTAGAAAGTACGGCCTTCAAGGAATGACGAATTTGCATTATAAAATCATAAACTTCATATTAAAATCTGCAAATATTCATGAAGGGGCGCCTCCAACAGGGAAACACAATGAGACAATACCCAGAACGAGAATGTTTAAGATTTGAGACTTGTGAGCAGAAATATACATTCAGCAGTCATGACCAGCAACTCTGGAATTGACAGGAAATGATAAAACTCAACTACGAAGGATAGGAAACCAACTATAACTGAAAAGACAAATCAATAACACTCAAACCTCTCAACTAGTTGCTGTCTTTCAAGCAAGAAGAAGAGCCAAGCTAGGAGGCCTTCATTCCTCGAAGCAATCCCAAAGCCAATTTGGCAGCATAACATTCCTGTCGACAAAAGATAATCTCAATGATAACCAATGGCCTCCTTTTATAATTTTCAGATGATCTTTCTCGAAACCCTAAACTTCCTTTTCGAACCAAACCCTAATCCTCCAATAGAAGGCGTCCCACTTTTCCAAGCAAACTTTGACTTTTAATAATACTTTATTTCCTTCTTGAAATTGGATAGGAACACTGCTAGAAATAGAATTTACTAAAAATAGTAAATTCCTGAAGATACTCAGAATGCCAAGAAGAACATCTCACTGCGAAGCTCTCTGAAAACCCAGAAAGAATCCGCCATTGAATCAACCAACCTTGAGCAAGAGCATCCTTCAAAACAAGAAACCCTAATTTTACCTTCCGAGTAGCCTATGGGTCTCCGGAATAGGCCAACGGTCACTGGAAAGATCATGCTCGAGAAGGGGACATTACATAGCCCTCTCTACCTGGAATTTATTCTAGAAATTTTTTTTAATCGCTTTTTTTTTTTGAAAAAACTACTCTGCTTTTTTTCGAGGGTTTCTTTGTTCGTGATTTTTCTGGCGTTTGTTCAAGGGCTTGTGATTGCTCTTTTATGCGAGCATCATTTCTGGGAGATTTTTCATGATCATTATGGCAGATTTCTTGGACGCGATTTAGGGCACGCATCATGGTTTATCTACTCGGATTTCTTTGCGTTTCTATGTTTTGTGGGCGGGTTTCTTCTCCCGCGCGACCACCTTCTCCATTTTTCTCATTCTTTTGAGGGTTTTTTGGTGCGTGCGTGACCTGCCTGTGTGCGTTTTTTTTCCTTTGGTCTTCATGTCGTGCGACCTCTCTGTGAAATCGTGATTTGGCATCTGGAGTTTTGCGCGTTTTCAAACCTTCCTTTGGCCGTTATTTGTTTTAAGGTGTTTTATGATTTATTCTGGTCGTGAAATCTTGCCCTCTTTCTGCTGTGTTTTCTGCTCTTTCCGAGCTGCGTTTTCTCCCAGTAGTTCTGGTCGCGTTTTTTTGAAGACTTTGATTTCTTCCGCCTCCTCGGATGAAGAAGATGCATTCATCATATGTGATTATTTCTTTCCTGGAAATCGTCTATGTTTGTGGGTATTTTTGCTTTGTGGGTTTATAATTTTTCCTTAAAAATTATTTGGAGGGTTTTTTAATATTTTTTCCTGAAATTTTTTTTGTGATGTTTTTTGATTTTTGCCTGAAAAATCATGAAAGGGTTTTACCGTTTTTCCTCAAAAATGATGTTTTGTATGCTGATCTGTGTTTCGGATTCTGTGCCAGCTACTTGGATTCCTTTGTGGTTTTTTTATCGTTTTTTCCGAAAAAACGATGCTTTGTATAAACATTCAGATTCAGAGTTTTGCGATTTTGTCCTAAAAAATCATGGTTTCTTGCAGTCTGTTCTGGAGCATCGTGCTCATCTGCAAAAGTTTGGAGGGTTTGCCGATTTTTCCTCAAAATCGTGGTAGTTTTTTTTGGAGTCTCTGGCTATAGGGAGGGACAACTTTGTTACCCAACGTCAGGTTGGATGTTTTGTGATCAGTTCTGGTTGTTTTCAGAAGTTCTGCAGTTTTTGAGAGAGTTAGTGGCATACTCATCTCAAGTGGCAGAGTCAGTGGCAGGCTCTTGTCTTTTGTGGTAGAAGTTCTTTGTTTCTGTGGGTAGTTAGAACGATGACCATTAAGGGAGGGTATTAAATATATTAAATAATGTAATATTAATGGTCATCTTAGTTGTCTTTAGTTAGTTTAGATAGTTTCTAAATTTGTCTTCAGTCTACGATCGTTTCTTTTAGAAACATCGTCTCTTGTAAATCTATATAAGGAACTTTCGTTCCTCTGTTTAATACATTGAATATTTTATCAGTCTAAACATGAGAAAATACGATTTAAATATAATTATACTATGATTACCAATTTTACCATTATTCTTTTAAGCATGATGAGATTCAAATAATGACGATATATGCAATTTATAGAATAAACACCCTACAGGTCCAAAGGAAGCCGACCTATAAAATCAACAACTAACAAATTAAGTGACTAATAAATTAATTAATTAAAGGTCGGGCCTAAAGGGAAGCCGACCTATGTATGCACCTATTCAAGTAAATAAAGCGATGCCTCTATAAAGAGACATGCCCACCACAAGGAGGATAAATGAGGGGTCGGGGGAAGGTTGAGGCCATCGATCCAAAGAATTAAAGGAAAAAGATCACACTTCTGCGCTCGAACAACATTGAAGGAAATCACGATTCTGACTGAGACTCCAATGTCAGCAAACAGAGGGGCCTACTCGCTCTATAAACATCCTCAAAACCAAAGCGATCACTTGAAATTGATAAATTAAGTTAGATTTAGGGTTATCCCAAAAAGGGGACATTACAAGTGGTATCAGAGCACCATCCTGCCAGCCCGAGGGATAATAGTTGATGCAACCAAGCCAACGAACTTTAAGGGCCCTAAAAAGAGAAAAGAAGAGGACTATGCAGTAGGAATTGAGAGCATTCATGGAAAAAAATGAACAAACTAGTCAGGCCATGCTCCAAGCCCTTCAAAACATAAACAACCTTAATACAAGACATGAAAGGGAAAGCACCCCTAGCCAATCTGAAAGTAATCATAACACTACAATAGGATCAAACCCAAGTACCAATGGACCCCATTTTTTGGCCGAAGAGAGTTCTTTAGGGGAAAATGAAAGAATTAACAATCCAAATGCACGTGAACTCGCCTTAGAATATGCGGGACTCGATCCCGAAGTTCGAAGAAGCATGCCCTTCACAGCATATTGTGAGGTTGTGATGAAAAATGATCATAGGGGTAGAAATAATCACCCAAACAAAGATATACAAAGTAAAATAGGAAAACTGTCCATCCCTAACTTTGACGGGTCGGGAAAAATTACAGCCCATGCATGGTTACAAAAACTAGAAACCTACCTAACTCTTTGCCCCATGACAGAGAAAAATGCCATTACAGAAAAAATTAGTGCCCAGGGAGTTAAGGTAGATGAAGAAAAAATTGAGGCAATCCAAAACTGGCCAAAACCCAAGACCTTAACCCACCTTAGAGGATTCTTAGGATTATGCTTCTATTACAGAAGATTCGTAAAAGGATTCTCAAGGCTAGTTGCACCACTCATTGACCTAACCAAGAAGGGAGCATTCTCTTGGAATGAAAAGGCACAAGCAACATTTGAAAAACTAAAGGAAGCGATGAGTTCCTGTCTCATGTTAGCAATACCTGATTTCAACTCACTCTTTGAGTTATATTGTGACGCCTCAAGAGAAGGCATCGGGGCCGTATTGATGCAAGACAAGCACCCCATAGCTTTCGAAAGCAGAAAACTCAAGGATATAGAGAAAACATACTTAGTTTATGACAAAGAAATGCTAGCCATTATGCATGCCCTTGCAAAGTTTAGACAATACCTAATCTGCGGGAGGTTTATCGTGAAAATAGACCACAACAACCTTAGATTCTTCCTAAACCAAAAGGACTTGAATGACAGACAACAAAAGTGGGTAAGTAAGCTACAAGCATACAACTTTGACATTGAATATATAAAAGGAAAAAACAATATAGTAACTGATGCCTTATCACGAAGATCCCACCTTGGTTCAATGACAACAATATCCACGAAATGGAGAACAACTCTAATTACTGAGTATGCCAAAGACAAATTTTCAAGTGACCTAATGGAGGGGAAAGTACAAGATGAGAAATATCAAATCATGAACAACCTCATTCTTTACAAAGATAGAATTTTCTTCACTCCAGGATCACGGCTAAAGAAGGAGATTTTGAAAACTTATCATGACAACCCATTGTCTAGGCACTAGGGCTACTTCAAAACATACAAACAAATTAGGGAAAGGTTCACATGGAAGGGACTTAAGGGAGATGTATTGAAACACACTAATGAGTGTATGGTATGCCATAGGAATAAAGAAGAACACACATTTCCCGCAGGGCTGCTTCAACTGCTACCCATCCCTAACCAAAAGTGGGAGAGCATCTCTATGGATTTTATAACAGGATTGCCTAGGTACAAGGCAAAAATTGCATTTATGTGGTAGTAGATCCTCTCACCAAGTATGCACACTTTATAGCCATATCCATAGCTTTAGAGCCCCCCAAGTGGCCGAGATATTCTTTAAGGAGGTTTTTATACTACACGGCTTCCCCCGAAATATTGTAAGTGATCGAGATAGCCGCTTTCTTAGCATATTTTGGCAAGAGTTGTTCAAATTAGCAGGGACATAATTAACCCCAAGTACCAGTTATCACCCGCAAACAGATGGACAAACGGAAATCATCAACAAGTGTTTGGGAGGGTACTTGAGGGATTCTGTCACCAGGCAACAGGGCGGATGGATTAAATGGTTACACTTGGGAGAATATTGTTACAACACCACCCACCATATGTACATAGGGATGAGCCCTTTTCGAGAACTATATGGATACGAGGTCACATCCTTTGGTGACTTGATCCGAATAGAGAGCCGTGTACTAGGAGCCAAGGATCTCATACAACAAAATGTGGACATCATAAATTCACTTAAGGATAACCTACATCATGTCTAGAATCAGCAAAAGATATATGCCGATAGGAAAAGAACGGAACGAACGTTCGAGATAGGAGACATGGTCTTTTTGAGACTACAACCATATAAACAGTCATCTATCAAAATCAGTGGAGCCGAGAAACTTAAGCCTCGGTTTTATGGACCGTACAAAATATTGAGGAAAATTGGAGAGGTGGCATATGAATTGGAACTTCCCACAAACAGTAGAATCCACAACATGTTTCATGTATCTCGCCTCAAAAGGGTGTTGGGGCAACACATCATTCCATGCCCCGAATTACCACCATTAGACGATGAAGGCAAACTGATCTTGGAACCAGAAACTATACTTAATGTGCGAGAAAAAAGATTAAGAAACAAGACTATTGAAGAGTACCTCGTCAAGTGGAAAGGACTGCCCACGAAGGATGTGACTTGGGAAGGGCCTAACATATTTGATCATTCTAATTTAAAGTTGCTTGGGGACAAGCAAATTTAGGAGGGGAGGACTGTCATGTGCTAGGGGGATGGCAGCCTCAAATACATCAAAATATATATAATCGAAGTCTAAACATGAGCAAATACGATTTAAATATAATTATACTATGATTACCAATTTTACCATTATTCTTTTAAGCATGACGTGATTCAAATAATGACAATATATGCAATTTATAGAATAAACACCCTACAAGTCCAAAGGAAGCCGACCTATAAAATCAACTACTAACAAATTAAGCGACTAATAAATTAATTAATTAAAGGTTGGGCCTAAAGGGAAGCCGACCTACGTATGCACTGGTTCAAGTAAACAAAGCGACGCCTCTATAAAGAGACGTCCACCACAACAAGGATAAATGAGGGGTCGAGGGAAGGTTGAGGCCATCGATCTAGAGAATTAAAGGAAAAAGATCACACTTCTACACTCAGACAACACTGAAGGAAATCATGATTCTGACTGAGACTCCAACGTCAACAAACAAAGGGGCCTACTCACTCTATAAACATCCCCAAAACCAAGGCGATCACTTCAAATTGATAAATTGGGGTAGATTCAGGGTTATCCCAAAAAGGGGACATTACAATTATCCACCTAGTTAGCTAATCACCTTTCTAGGATTGACCTATTCACACTCATAGCTTAAGTTTTCTTAGGTTTCTTATGCTTTTGTCTCACTTCATAGGATTTTGACATTCGTCCTCATCACTTGAGAAACCTATTGCATGCATACTTGCCACTTGTTCACACACTTGTCAAGTGAGTTCACAAGTGTTGCACATTTGGAGGGTTAGTCAGTTGTTCAGTCCTACCTTCCTACCTCATCCACCTTGCCTATATATGCAAGTTTCTTTATTGTATTTACACACTCTTCATTTATATGATAGATATCTTATTGTGCTTATTGTTTCACTTTTGGAAGGTTATCAATTTGCACTTTTTGATCTTGGCATTCTCCAACATGGTATCAGAGCCATGATAGCACGTTCTTTCCTACTTCAAGGTGATTCCTGCACATAGCCCTATCATGGAAGCATCGTAGGGCCATTCTAAAAATTGGGTATTGATTTATTTGTTTTTAGTAAGTTATTCTTTCAAAACACTAGTGTATGCATACTTTGGTAGTCGTTTGTTTTTTGTTGGTGTATTATTTTTGCATCAAATTCACATCTTCTACACTACAAACATAAAAACAATTTCTAGGTTTTGTTTGTAGCAACAAAAACCATCTTGGTATTTGTTATTTATTGCATTTAGTAATAAAAAATTTGCAAAAAATGCTGTCAAAATAACAACGCGTGACCATTTTTTCTTGCAAGTTGAAGTTTTTTTTATTTTTATCAAATTGCATCTTCAACAAGTTGGAAAGAAATACGTTTTTTGGGTTTTGATTGCAATGTCAAAAAACTTTTTGGGTATCTGTTAGATTTTGCATATAGCAAGAAAATTTTGGAAAAACTAAATCATAAGTGTTTAGGCTACTGTTGATGGAAAAATAAAATATTGTAATAACTTTTGATCGGTAACTCGAAATTGAGTGTTGTGTTCTTCAAAAGTTCATATTTTTTCATTTTCAATCCATTGGTCTTATTTGCATTGTAAAAAAACACTAGATTATGAAGTGCCATAATTTGGGGGCTCAAATCAGTAATCATTTGTGGGGTATACTTGCATTTTACATTGATATTTGCTAATAATTAGACCATGTCTATGAATTGCAAACTGAAGTGCACAAATTGTGGGAGTAATCAACATGGGGATGCATTCTAGCCTCATTTCTCACATAATCTCTTTCAACATCTATTCAGGATTGCAAAACCTGAATCACTTGTTGCCACATTTGCATCCAATATTGACTCATCCATGAGTTCCAATGATTCTTTGCATCAAGACATTGTTATCGTCATCTACATCCCCCACATTGGGATGCATGTCTACCAGACATCATATCTTTGTTTGCAGAATCCCATATTGTAGATTTGGATGACACTATTGAGGGCATTCATCTTCTCTTTGATGCCAACTTCGATAAAGTTGCATCACCATTGCCATCTTTGGATCTTGCTCTTGCCTTGCCTTCATCATCTTACATCGGGACAGATTGTGTAGATATTCATGAGTTGACTTATTCGACTTAGTCATCATCTGCAGTAGTACCAAATTCTCATCAGTCTAGTTAACACCATACATCTGTGGTCCCAGTTCCTAAATCCCATATGCTACCTGATCCATCTTATTAGCATTTGTCACACATCAACATTGGCTTGGAGATCTTTGAGCATCATTCAAAAGCATCATTGGCTTCATATTAGTCTTTGGATCATGTGCAAAATTCAGAGACATTGATTTTACTTCTTGCATATTCCTATTCTGAATGGGAAGTCATCTTGCACACATTTGTAGTGTTGTTTCTTCCCAAGGGGAGAAATGTTGGTCAGCAATCAATGATCATCTTCAACATCTAGTGTCGAGCATCTACCAATGCTACATGCATCATTTTGAGGGGAGGTTGCATGGTTTCTCTTCTTCTATCAGTTTTGGGAGGAAGCATTACCTCACATGGAGTTTATTACTTCACTTCTCTAGGGAGGTCACATAGACTTTCTTTCTTTTCTCTCATACGGGGGAATATCCAATGTACTTTGTGCTAGAAGTAGTCCTTGGGGGGTCATGATGAGTCCTCCATCTACCACTTATCTTCTTCACTTGTACATTCCATTGCATTTACACCATTTCTCTTTTGGAGAGGAGTTATATTTCCCACTGGGTTTTTCTCCTTTACCACATTTTATGAGAAATTTGTACGAGTACCTATCATGGCCTAGTAGCCGGGACTCATCATTTTGCATACATTACTCCCTAAATTGCACTTAAGGGGGGTGTTAGTGTAAATAGAGTCATTATCCACCTAGTTAGCTAATCACCTTTCCAGGATTGACCTATTCACATTCATAGCTTAAGTTTAATTAGGGTTCTTATGTTTTTGTTTCACTTCCTAGCATTGAGACGTGTCCTCATCACTTCAGACACCTATTGCATGCATACTTGCCACTCGCTCACACACTTGTCAAGTGAGCTCACAAGTGTTGCACATTTAGAGGGTTAGTCAGTTGTTCAGTCCTACCTATGTATGCAAGGTTCCTCATTGTATTTACACACTCTTCATTTATATGAAAGATATCCTATTGTGTTTATCATTTCACTTTTGGAAGCTTATCAATTTGTGCTCTCTGGTCTTGGCATTCTCCAACGCCTTGTGCTTGGTATTAGAAATTAATCAAACACCTACTTCAAGTATTTTGAGTTTGATGATGCAACTTTTTTTTTGAAGAAAGATGACAGAACTGCTATCTGGTTGTGTATGTAGACGATCTGTTCATCACAAGTAACTGTGAAAATACATTGCAGCTGTAAAGAAAGATTTGAAGAAGGGTTTTGACATGTCAGATTGGGGTCATCAACATTACTATTTACCTAGGAATTGAATTGATTTAGACACCTAAGTACATCTTCATCTCACAGCAGTTCATTGGAGAACTTTTGAGCAAACTTAGAATAACATATTGTAAACCTATCGCACATTGATGGAACAGAATCTAAAATTGAAATAAGATGATACAACAACATTTGTAAATGCGACAAAATATGAACAATTTGTTGGTAGCTGATTTATGTCATAAATATGAGGTCAGATGTCTTCTTTGTTGTTGGAGTCTTGTCATATGTCATACAACAACCAAGGGAGAATCACTGGCTGGCAGCTAAGAGGTTTCTAAGATACTTGAAGAGAACTCAACAATATAGGCTAAAATACTCAAGGGCAACATACTTAAACTTGATTCAGATTTTGTAGGAGATATGGAAGATGGAAAGTCTACATCAGGTTATCTTATGCAGTTAGGATTGACAGCTATTTCTTGGAAGTCCAAGAAGTAGACAGTACTATCTCTATCCTCAGTAGAAGCAGAGTATATGGCAGCTTTAGAAGTGGTGAGAGAAATTCTGTGGCTCAGATGACTAGCAGGAGAAACGACAACCATCAATGCCTATAATGGTTGATAATATTTTTACAATAAAGATGGCAAAGAACCTTGTCTTTCATGATCGAACCAAACACACTAATGCAGAGTTTCATTTGATTCGACATTATGTGAAAGACAACAGAGACAATAGTGTACAAGTCAAATGTTGTCTGACTACAGACCAGCCAACAGATATTCTGACCAAAGCACTTGGATGAAAGAAGTTAAAGAAGTTCAGAAAAATACTCGGCCTGACAGAGACACCTTTGGATAAGGAGGGGGGATGTAACATCTAGGTTAGTCCTACGGTGAAATTAGTTTAGCATTCAGTTGTGGAACACATTGTTAGGTTTTCCAGATAGGTAGCTGTCAGTGTTGGAATGAACTGATGAAACATTTATGTAATGTAATATAAGCTACCTTTTTGATTGATGTAGTACTGTTTAAGTTAATGCAAGGTTGCTCTATTCCTTGCATTGACATCCAGGACAAGTTCTGTGTTTACCTTGGTGATGGATTATCGTGATTCCTTCCATGTTTTTCTTTAATTGTAAATGAATCATTTTATTTCTTTATTTAAGGATGAAGTTATTCGTTTGATATAACTTATTGTTAATAGTGTTTCATGTTTGTAACTTCGTAGGTAATTTGCACCTTGCAGACTGTAGCATGTCTCCTCTCCAATAAGTTACTCTTCTGTTTCCTTTCTATCTCTAATTCTGTAGTTACTGCACTTGCACTTTTTTGTGGCTAGTATTTCAATGCTCACTCATGTATTTTTGGTCAAAACTTGATTGGATTTTGAGGAAATAGTTTAATAAGTTCATATAGGAAATAAGCTATTTCTTGGATAACACTTATGCACGGGGATTTTATTCATTTGAGTAGTTATTTGATCTGTACATATAAAGTAGATTGGATTATGAAAGTATATGAGACAAGTTTTCACCATTAGACAATTTGTTTTAATTCTATATAAACCTGGGTTTGAGTCACCCTTTTTGTCTGTACATCTCTAGAAAGATTGGATTGTATTTTGAGAAACTAGTTTAATATATTCATATAGCAAATAAGCTATTTCTCAGGCCATACTTAAGGACGGCAGCTAAATCCATTTGAGTAATTATTTGATTTGTACCTATAAGGTAGATTAGATTATTGAATATATGTGACTAGATTTCACCATCAAACACTAAGTTCCAATTTGTGCATCTCTAGAAAGCCTTGATTCTATTTTGATGAACTAGTTTATAATATTATCTTCATGTAGAAAATACACTATTTCCTGGTTGACAGTTAAAGAGGGGGATTTGTTAATGCTTGTTTTGACATAACAACTTGTGGAATGATTCTTTCTTCTTGAAAGAGGTGAAAATATCCTCCAAGGCTCAAAAAACCTGTTAAGGTATGCGTGGTTCAACTTAGAGGTGTGTGAATTTGTTTCTGTTCAAGGGGCTTCTGGTGTTTTGAATAAAATTGAGTTTATAATCGGTGTATTAGAATATTCTTCAGCGGTTAACATTTGATTCATTTATAGGCATGCATACTTCGATGTTTGCAGTTTATATAAAACCAAGAATGATTTGGTATTGAAGCTCATACATAAATAAAATCCAATTTATTCCTACGCTCATCCTAAACTGTCTGATCATTAAAAAAAGTGCAAAGGAGAGATAAGGGGAAGGAATAGAAGAAGGAATTAGAAAAGAAAGAGGAAGTGTGGTACGAGTTACCTACTTCTCCCATAATAACATCACTGAGTTAAATCCTCTTACTGAAAGTGCAGTGACCAGCATTTGCGCAATCTCCTGGGGCAAATGATGTGAACTTCTAAGGAATGTAATACAAAAATGATACTCATGGTATTATCTGACCACAAATGTGCACACAAATAAAAATCAGATTGACAGGGTGCAAACAAGAGATATTTTATTTCAGAAAAACAACAGTGAGGGATTTACATATGAGATGATTATTGATTTAGTGTTTTTGGAATACATGGAAGCCTGATACAAACTTTGGGGAAGTTTTTAAATCAGAAAAACACTTTCCGATTCTATATAAGTTATGATTTTTTATTCAGTTTATAACAAGCATATATATATAATATTCTAAGAGGGAAAACCAACCCAAGAATCTGTTGTATCAGTAACTAACTTAACCTGATGCTTGGTCAAAATCTATTAAACAGTATGTGACCACTCACTTATTTAATCGTCCAATGATCATTCATTTGCTCAACCAGTTGCACTTGTTATTTTTCTAACTAATAATCTTTCAAGACATGGGTCACACCTTACACCACTTAACTGGATGTTTATCCTTGCTGCCTTGATTTGTATCAGCCTTAATGATTTGATCCAGGGTATCCATTTGTTGCACTCCCCTGCTCGTATTTGCAACTGACATAAAATGATTTATAACCAAAACCACACCTTTCCTGAAGATCTGACTCGCAACTAATTAGAATGTGTAAGACAACATATAACATTTCTTGTGCCATGTTTACATACAGGACAAAATTTGTTCCACACTTCCTTAATGCATTGTAGCATAGTCATAATGCTGCTAACAAGCTCTCATGCTAGTAACAACAAGCTTATGCCTGAAGAGTGATGCTCCTTGATCTGCTCATTTGTTTGCATAAACGATTCTGGAAGGAAACCTTTGTATTTCCTCCAAGCTATGCCTTCTTTTGACCCAAACAGACTTTGTGAGTTGTTATTGTTGTCATCACTGCACAACATTCATTAGTGGATTTCCTACTGCTCCTTTCCAAAAGATTCACAATGTCTGGTTCACTTCTTAATACACTGCAGTTATAGTCTCCAATTGTTTCCATGCAAGCAGTTTTCCTTAGTAGGATGACTCATTTCTCTTCATTGTTCAAGTTGCCATCCTCTTTCTCGCACAGTTTTTCATTGCCCTTTTCATTTATCATCCTTCCTCTTAAAATCAGTTTGGATTGGTTGAAATCTGATATTTCATCACATTAACTTAACAGTTAGGTGGAGGGGAAACCTGCTATCTTATTACATCTCTGAGACGTGTAGGATGAAGTCTTGAATAATAGCTATGAGCTTTCCTAATTTGAGTTGCTCATTAACACCATGCAGAGGATCAAACATAGATGCACATGGCACTTCAAAAGATCCCTTATGCCTGCATCTTCACCATCAGTGTCATCTATTTCCTTGCTTTGATAGGCATCATTGTCTACATCCCCAATTGTGTCCTCTATGCACAAGCTCCAAACCATATCTGGCAGCATCAATTTTTATCCCTTACACTGCCTGCGAAGAACATTTATCATCAATACCAATTTAAGAAAAATCTATTCAGAGACCTGGGCAAAGCGATTTTAATGATATGAAACACCAATATTCTGTTCCAAAAGAAATTAGATGATCAAAGATGCTCTATAGAATGAAACGAGATGTCCATATGAAACACAATAAGCGCAATCATGAATTTTCCAGAGGAGAAACTGAATCTGAAGTTAGCATAAGAAGAATCTAATCTCAGCATTTGAAGATTACACTTAAATTGAAATTATCAAGATACTATAATGTTGGAAATATTTCTAATATCTATTCAAATTAGTATTGAGACATTGTCCCCTTTAATGAGGTTTCCTCCATTGCAGGTGGCTGAATATCCATTTTTAGAGCATCAAGGATGATCACTGCCTTGTGAATTGGCCTTTCGTTAGCATCACAATCGACAAAACTAGCTGCCACCCCTTAGTAAGAGCTATATGAATTTATCTGACTCACTTGTCTCCTTACTAATTGAGTATCATGGTGCTTTCCTGGACTGGCTTTGACATGTGACATCCCCTTAGTGGACAAACATACTTCTCTGTTTTTTATCTGATAAAAACATCCTACAAAATGGAACTGAAAGTCATATCAGGTCTACAACTCTATCAGACATCTGATACCTTTTTATCTTGATATTGAGCCAGACCCAATATGAGTCCCTCCTAATTATACCATAATTTCCAGTCACGTCTGTAATTTCATTGTTGACTCAGCCCTTACACTGATTTCTCATTCATCAATATTGACCACATTTGTTAGAATATTGTATCCATAACATATTGGGCAAACATTTATTAAATTCTAAAACTATATATTTATCACTTCTTTATTCAATCAAAACTAAGTTACACGATTGCATCAGGTCCATTGTTTGTATTGATCCCCAAAACTGAAATATGATGCCTTTTTCCTCCGCTAGTCCTTTCCCTCTGATATAAATTGGTTTCTAGCATAATGTTGGGTCTGGGTTGCCTTGGAATAATTGTATTTTTAACCAATATTGTACCTATAGATCGATTGAGTGAATAAAACATGTTGATTATTAACTAGTAACATGAGGAACTTGAAAATATATAGCCTAGAGTTACAAGACTTGACGGAAACTTGCTAGAATTGGCGAGCAAGGCTGGGTGAGTCTGAGAGTCGTGGACCCAATTCTTGGTGAGTTTCGTAAGACTTGCCAAGTGTTGTCAGCAAAACTCAGCTGTTTGATTGCAGCAGAAAAATAGTTAAAAAAACCTAAAATGCTAAAAAGGACCTTTAAGACTTTAAAAATCTGTTCATTTCATTTGCATGCCCATTGAGATTAAAAAAGCAATGAAGCTAAGAGTACAATCCATTGATGTGAAAACCAACAAACATATTAGCTACAAACATTGATTGGATCGTTGAACCATGGGGATGCGCCCCCTTGAAAATTAGAAATTTCCATCCTAGGGATGTGGAGACACTAGGGAGATGTCCCCCCATTGCACTGCCACTGCCACCAAGACGATGGAGACGTTGCTAGGATGATAGGGACGTCGGGATATCTCCGAGATGTCCCGAGGACGACCAGATGTCCCTCGATTGTCTTTGGGGATGCCCAAAATAAAAAAAATCTTTATTTATTCTTGAAATTAGAGCCTAGGGCCAAACCCAAATGGCCAATAGGTCCCACCAATGCCTTCTAAACTCTAAAACACTCCAAATTCCTCTTTTTTACTCAAATTGTTTTCAACAGCTAGGTTGAAGAGGAGCAAAAGGGTGAGTGAAGGAGTGAAAGAGTGTGATTGAAGTGCTACAAGTGCAAGAGCGGTGAGAAGGAACAAAAAAAGGAAGAAGAGGGATTTTACACCAAGTTGGAAGGATTTTTCAAGCATAAGGTAGGATTCTATGACTGTTTTTTGATTTTTTGTTTTGTTTTTTTTATTAGTTTCATTTTCAAATTTTAATTTTATTCATAATTTCATAGACATGGCTACAAGTGCAATATTCAATGATTCATTGCAACGTTCATTGTTCATATTGTCATCAAAATCCAACATTGAAATTAAAATTTTATTTCAAAGTTTGTCAAAC
Source organism: Sequoia sempervirens (assembly GCA_007258455.2). Lineage (NCBI taxonomy): Eukaryota > Viridiplantae > Streptophyta > Pinopsida > Cupressales > Cupressaceae > Sequoia > Sequoia sempervirens. The sequence continues at coordinate 409,649,242 of VDFB02270651.1, read as the reverse complement.
TAGGCTGAAACTTTTGTGTATTGTTTGCTTCTATGCTTTGTGGCACTTGAAGAAAGAAAAACAAAAGTGAAATCCTTGGTTGACAAAGATTAAGAGTAGCAATTTTTATTTGTGTATCCTTTGCTTCTGCATTTTGTGCGATTTGAAGTAAGAATAATCCTTAGCATGCATAGTTTGAATTTTAATTTTAGAATTATAAACTTATAAATTTTATATTGTTTCTTGCAATGTCGCAATGAGTTCTTATGACATGAGTGAGGATGAGGTTGAGGTTCATATTAAAAGTATTGAATTCGATTATGCACCTGATGTTGAGATTGAGAGGGGTGGCCATGGCGAGTGTAGTTGAAAGGAAAATTGCCCCTCTACATTATTGGCAAAGTATGCTAAGGGTCCTTTTGATCGTAAGTCTCCTTTGAAACAATTTGCACAAAATTGCCATGCAAGCTTGGGACATCTAGGGGCAAAAGGTTGTGGAAGTGCCACTTTTGTGGCCTTGAATTTTTTTGGCAGTATTACTAGAGTTAATGCCCACTCCCTTCATATGCGAGTAAAAGGTGTGAAAACATGTAAGTTTTTAGGGAGACCAACAAACCTGAAATATAGAGTTGAGATATATAAGCTATGGGGTGTTAGTGAAGACAATGCAACTGTACTTGTATCTGCTACTTTGTCTCATAGGCCATAGGGTCATTAGGGCTAGCCACACGATTCTACTTCTACTTTGTAGAGGCAAGTTGCACATATGCCAAGTTCTTCTTCAAGAGCCAATGCAATAGAAGCTAGGGGGAAACCCAAGTTGACAAGTGATGCGAGTAGTGGTAACCCAATAGATGAAATATTCTATGTACAGTTGAAGGATGATATAAATGATGCCATTGGAAAATTCTTCTTTTTGAATGGCATTCTATTCCATGTGGCTTGATCTCCTTATTATAAGGAGATGATGTTAACGGTAGCAAGGGGAGGACCATCATATGTGCCACCAGAGGAGACAAAATTGAGAGCCACAATCTTGGATAAGAACTATTTCAAGATAAATATGTTAATGGAGAAAATGAAGGAATGTTGGGTGCAAAGTGGATGTAGTATAGTCATGGATGGGTGGACAAACATTAGACATCGTTCACTCATCAATATCATGGTTACATGTACAAAGGGCCCATATTTTCTTAAGGAAGTTGATTGTTTAGGACATTCCAAAGATGCCAAATTTTGGTTTTAGATCCTCAAGGATGGTATTGAGGAAGTTATGCCACAAAATGTGGTCCAAGTAGTGACAAATGTGGCCCATGTGTGCAAAGATGTAGGGAAATTGATTGAGACAATTTATATACATATTTGGTGGACTCCCTGTTGTGTGCATGCCATGAATAATACACTCAAGGACATGGGAAAGATTGGATGAATCAAAGTAGCAGTCAATAATGCTAGAGATATGCAAAAGTTTATCTATGACCACCACACTTCACATGCACTCTTTAGAAGCTTCTTTAAAAAGAAGTTCTTGAAACCTGTCGAGAGTAGATATGCATCCTATTTCATTCTTTTAGAGAGAATGCTTAAGTTGCATGAGGCATTGCAACTAATGATTATGACAATAGAATGGAATTGGTGGCCTGAGTCCAAGATAGAGTAGGGGAAGAGAGTGAGGGATGTAGTGAAAAGTGATGTTTTTGGGGTGATGCAAAATATAGTCTCCATAATTACTCCAGTCTTCCAAGTGATTAGATATGGAGATTATGATATAGCTTTTAGGATTCAACCATGTAGTTTTTAGAGTCAAACTCGACCCATGTTTCATGAGTAGTGTGTTGCAAGTATGTGCAGATTGGTGTTGTCATTGATGCCAACAAGCTTGTGTTGTCATTGATGTCAACTATATGTGTTGAGGGAGATTAGTGTTGAAGATGAACAATTGGTGTTTATACTTTGATTTGTTGCATTATGTTGTCATCAGTTGAGCTACTGGTGTTAACCTCCGGTGTTGCTTTATCTATGGATGTAGTAGTGTTGAAGATGATATGTATATGTCTTTGATGCTTGGTATCCAAGTGTTTTTGAAAAAAAATGATAAAAAGTGGAAACAGTGTGTTGCAGTATTGTTCTAGGTTACAGAGAGATGTTTTGGTTTTGCTCTGCATTTCGTCTAGGTTGAAGATATGCCTTTGTGATTCAGATATGTTGGTGAGAGGTGTTTAGAGGTGTTATATTCAAGAGATGGTATTCTAGATCATTGTATAGTAGTTGTGTTCACTAGTGTGTGACTGTGCATTGCAAAAGTGTTTGAGAGAAATGTTTCTGCTCTGCATTTCTTTGCAGTTATGCTTCAGGTCTTGCAATTGTGAAGGTGTGTTGATGGTGTTGGTAGTTTACCTTAGTCAAAAGGATTTGAGGTTAGGTGCTTCGGAATATAGTTTTTCAAGTAACAGTGTATGACAGAGTTGTTTGAGTGTACTAGGTTTGTGGGTGAAATCACAATACTGTCTCACTTTTTGCCCAAGATGGACATTTACATCAATATTTTTAGCGAAATCTTCATCTTCTGAGACCTATAACAACTAAACCATTAAGAATTTGAAGATGATGTAAACTAGTGATTTGTGTGTAGATTCTAAATATATATTTTTTTAATTTTTTTGAAATAAATTGTATGTCTTTCAATATCTCCTTTAATAACTGGTTTCAGACAAAAAAAACATTTTTAGAAAGTAACGTTTATGTCGTACAACACAATTTTTTTTCTATAAAGGATTAAATTCTAATTTTTGAAATATAGATTCTCAACATCAATATCTAAGGAAAGAATACTTTTTCATAATATTTTCTTGCATATTTTTTTAAAAATTAATTTTTGAAGTCACTGTAACTATAATTTGGACATACGTGTGTTGTACAACCTAACTTTTTGTGTATATATCAAAATCCATTTTTTCTTTTTTGGGTGAAACAAGGACATCAATACCTAGGGAATGGGTATTTTTTGAAAGTTTTTTACAATGGTTTACTATTTTTTCACCTCTGCACAACAAAGAGCTTGATGTTCAGAGAAAAACCTATGCTTAGTAAAAATTAAAAATTAAATACATGATAAAATGAAAATATATCAAACCTATACTTGTTGGAAAACTCGTTTCGAGGGCTATAATCTTGCAAAATATAATTTTTAAATGATGTTATTTAGTCCCTCAAAAGGTAAAGAAAAAGTGGTTTTTTGCCAGCATTTTGATAGGCGCAAAGGGTACTCCATTGTGGGTATGATTTAGTACTAGAGGGGTTCTATCCAAGGGGGTTTGATCTAAGGGGGTCTTATCTATCCCTCTTTAATTAAAACCCTTTAGATGGAGCCTCTCAAGACTTACATCATTAATTTTTCTAAAAACAGTGATTTTAGGCAAAAATCAGCACGTCCCAAAGTGAGACACACTATTGTGGCATCACCCTTATACATTCTTCAGGTGGAAGTTGTTGCGAAGGAGTTTCTTGGATTTTAGGATGTTTGAGGAATATTCTAGATCATGTTCAAGTGTGGTGTGTGGTTCACAAGTCAACTTTGGGTTTGAGGAAGTGTGTACTTCAAAGTTTAATGGTGTTTGCACGGGTAATGACTAACCTAGTATTTACACTACATGCGAAGGATAAATATTGTTTAAGTGTGTGGTTGAGTGGCATTGTTGATTTGGGTCTCAATTAAGTTTTGATGTGGTCCACATTCACTTCTATCTGCCACAAAAGTGTTTTGGCGTTGACCTAATTTGAATTTGCACATTTGAGGTGCATAGCTGACCTTGGAGAGGGTTTCAAGGTTGAGGATGGTGTATGTATGAGTTAAGTTGTTGAAGGAGGATAAGATAGATGAAAGATAGATGTGTGTGATGTGAAATGATGCAAAGTGCAGTGTGTTAGAGTGCGAAATTGAGCAGAGTAGTGTGAGCTTTCAAGTGTTAGTTTACTGGATGTAGTGAGCAGAAGTTGGCTACAATTATTTAATCAGACTACGAATGTGTAGAAGTCATTGTGGTGGATTCCTTGTTGCATTGAGATTCTTTTCTCTGTGTAACATTCCTTCTCTATCTTCTTTTCTATTCCAATAGTGAGCCTTTTGGCAGTGAGCCTTTCTTCTTTGGGCAGTGAGCCCTACTAGCATTGAGCCCTATTGTATTCGATGTTGATATTACTTATATTGTGAGATAATCCTCACTGTGGTTTTTCCCTTCTTGGGTTTTCCACACAAGTCTGGTGTTCTCTTATGTTTGGTGTTGAGTTGTTAAGTTTCTGTTGTTTGCTTTTCATGCTAATTCATCATAACAAATTTAAGGGTTTAATGAATGAATGTGGATCTGAATGTTAACGAGAGTTTTGAAATTTCAAGTTACAACTGATTCAACCCCCCTCTCAATTGTCTTGTGCATTTCAAAAATTGATATCAGAGCAAGGTTCCTTGGAGAAAAACTTAACCACTTGAGGTAGATCTGGGATGGCGCACAAGAAGGAAATCCTTATGTTTGATGGCAACTACTATACATTTTGGAAGGAGAAGATGCAAGGCTATCCGGTTTACCTTGGATATGATGTCTGGCAGTCAGTGAAGAATCAATATACCATAGCTGCAAATGGACCAAACACAAGTGATGAGATCAAGGCCTATGAAACAAATGGTAAAGCAAGGTTTGTTCTCTTGAGTAGTTTTACAAATTCTGAATTAGCGAAAGTTATGGATCTGAAAACTGCTAAAGAAATTTGGGATAAGTTGGAAAGTATTTATGAAGGAGATGATATGGTCAAACAAGCTAAGATGTAGAACTTGAAAACTACATTTGAGAACTTGCGGATGTCTGAAGTTGAAAACATTACAAGTTATATGCAAAGGGCAGATGAAGTGGTGAGCTCCATCAAAGGTCTTGGAGGAAAGGTCAAAGAACCAAAAGTGGTAAAGAAAATTCTTAGAACCCTTACTAAAGCTTATAGTTATAAAGTTGCTGCTATTGAGGAATCTCAAAATCTAGATCAATATTCTAGAGTCCAATTGTATGGATCTTTAACTACATTTGAGATGAGAGAGTTTGGTATTAGCAATGGTGCAAAAGTTGAGACTACTTTTAAGGCTGCAAAAACAGAGAAGACTGAAGAACCAGATCAAAAAGATATTGATGATGTGGAGGCCAACTTTATGAGAAGGATGAGAAGAGGTATTGGTAAGTATAGAGGTAAATTAACTTTCAAATGTTTTAGTTGTGGAAAGATAGGTTGACACTATGCTTCAAGATGTCCAAACAAAGTTGTGAATGACAAAAACAAGGAGAACAAAGGTAAGATGGTTAAGAAAAGCTATTATGTTAGAGAAGATGCAAATATTTCTAATGATGAGTTTGATTATGGAGATGATGATAATGAATGCTTGTTCATGGCTTTAAAAGATGAATCTGTTTCTACTTAACTCTGAAAAATCTGTGAAGGAAAGTGCTCTGGAGACAAAGGATAAGACTGGAGGTACTTTGGTATTTGCTTTTCATGCTAGACAAGATAAGAACTATTGGATCATTGACAACATGGTTGCTCTAATCATATGACCGTAGACAAGAGTAAGTTTGTTAAACTTGTAAAATATGATGGAGGACTTGTTAGATTTGGTGATAATTCAGGTGCTAAGATTTTTGGAATAGGTTCAATTAGTTTTGATGGCAAACATAATATGAACATTGGATGAAAGCTATGGAAGAACTATTATAGATTGAGAAAAATTAGACTTGGGAACTTGTTTGAAGACCTACAAACAAAAAAATAATGAATCTAAGTGGGTGTTCAGAAACAAACTGAATGAGAATGGATAAGTGGTAAAAAACAAGGCAAGACTTGTGTGTAAAGACTATTCACAAGTTGAAGGAATAGATTTTGAAGAGACATTGGCCCCAATGGCAAGAATGGAAGCTATCAGGATGTTTTTAGATTTTGTAGCACATAAGGATTTCAAAGTTTATTAGATGGATGTGAAGTCTTCTTTCTTGAATGGAGAGTTGGAAGAAGTATACATGGAACAATTAGAAGGATTTCAGTTATTAGATAAATCTAATATGGTCTGCAGATTGAAGAAGACATTGTATGGATTCAAGCAAACTCTTAGAGCTTGGTATGCAAGCTTGGATCATGTATTTGATACAACAAGGATTCAAAAGTTACCACAAATAGTAATCTTTACTTTAAAGTTGAAAAAGATCAAATTTTGATATTAGTTGTGTATGTTGATGACATAATTTTTGGGGGCAATGAAGCTATGTGCAAGAAGTTTGTAGAAGATATGCAAAAAGAGTTTGAGATGTCTATGTTTGGGGAGATGAATTTCTTCCTTGGACTACAAATAAATCAGACAAATAAAGGTTATTCATTTCACAATCAAAGTATGTCAAAGAAATGTTGAAGAAGTTTGGAATGAAAGACTCCAAATTGGTATGTATTCCTATGGTTACTAGTTGCAAGCTGAGCAAAAATGATGAATCCCCTTGTTGATGTTGTAGCGACGAGAGATATCTTTCTCCCTTTAAAGTTCGAAGCAAATAAATAAGTCAAAATGCCAACTCAAGTGAAGAGTCATCTTTTTTAATATTCTTATTTTATTCAAATAAGGCTGACCAAATTAAAGAGACGCTTTGCTTTGTGAAGAAGCCAACCTTTCATGAAAAGACGTCTCTACTTGTATATATTCAAGGCGATTCACATTCATTAGATAATTCAATTCAATCAAGACAAGTTCGCACTACTAGAAGAAGATCGTCATTTTGCAACAGATCGACATTTATTCATCAAGCTGATTGTGATTAAGGAGATATCATATTCTTTGTATAATCACACCTAGGAGAGGTGCTATCTTCATTGCTTCAGATTGGCCTAGTGTTTGGCCAAGGTGTAAAGCAAATTTCTTCTCTTTTATTCAATATATAAGTGATATATTTGTGGCTAGGTTTTTCTCCCTCAAGGAGGGTTTTCCCAGGGTATTTGCTGTCTTATTGTTCATTATTTCTGTATTGCTGCTTATTTCATTTTTGATCCTAAAATTAACATGGTATTAGAGCGGGTCTAAGAAAATATCTAATCAGATTTGTTAAGTAGTTAAGTCAACTTTTCATCTAGGGCAGATCTTGAAGGCAAAAGGTTGCAAATTATTTCAAACCTAAGGGCAGATCTTTGAAGGTGAATTTGTGCAGAAAAAGATGGTGATCGGTGTCAAGGTAGAAGATAGACTTGATGGAGCCACAAACTTTAACTCTTGGAAACCTAGGGTACTCATTGCATTAGAAGAAAATAATCTTGATTTTGTGGAAAGTGATATGGCCGAGCCTTCTGATGATACTGAGAAAATCCAGTGGAAGAAAAACGACACAAAGGCTAGAAAGATCATGATAGACTCTGTGATGGATCACCTAGTACCGATCATCTCTAAGTTGAAGACAACTAAAGAAATGTTTGATACCCTAAAATGATTGTATGAGATCAACAACACTAGTAGAGCCCTTGCTTTGAGACAACAACTTCACCATGTAAAAATGGATAAAGATGATTTAGTCATCTCATTCTTTATGAAGATTGCTGATTTGAGAGATCAATTGAGCACTATTGGGGATATAATTGCAGACCGAGATCTTGTTATGTTGGCACTAAATGGTCTTCCTCAATCTTGGGAACCCTTTATTCAAAGCATCAGTGGGAGATCTAAGTTGCCCAAGTTTGATCATCTTCGAGCTGATTGTATTCAAGAAGAATCCAGGTTGGCATCAAGAGGAATTGGGCATGATGTAGAAAATCAAGTTCTTGCTACACACTTCTAGAGAAAGAGGCAAAGGAAGAAAGAGGAATAGAGACAGAGAACTAGATTCTACTCCTGAACCGAATAAGAAGGATCTCTCTCACATTCAATGTTACAGGTGTGACAAGTATGGTCATTTTGCTCGAGATTGCAAATTAAGGTCTACTCAACATGCTTCTATTGCGGAAATTGACATAGGGAAATCTCAGAAGGATCCAAGTTCTAAAGTCAATTTAGAAGGTTTCTTATTCTAAAGTCAATCAGTTTCTTCGAAGAGGAGGAAATAACATTTAGAGGGAGTTTGACATACCAACATAGGCAACCTTGGACGAGGAGGTCAGGAGGTTGATGCCAGCTTCAGAAGGAGTCACATCATCATGAAGACTTGTTGTAATGTATATTTCTCTGAGATGGAGAAGTATGAGGTGAAAGCCCTTGTAGTGTATATTTCTTTGTGATGGAGAAGTATGAGGTGAAAGCCCTTGTAGTGTATATTTCTCTGTGATGGAGAAATATGAGGTGAAAACCCTTGTAGTGTATGGAGAAATATGAGGTGAAATCCCTTGTAGTGTATATTTCTTTGAGACAGAGAAATATGAGGTGCGAGCCCTTGTTCATCTCTGAGACTGAGATGAGACGTCATGTTGAGAGACTCCATGATGACATCACGTTGAGAGAATCCGTGATGAATCCTTTGTACTTGTGTTTTTCCACACATGGGAGTAGCCATGGTGGACGTCATGTTGAAAGACTCCATGATGACATCACAGTGAGTGACTCCGTGACGGGCACTTGTGCACATGTTTCTTTCCACACATGGGAGTAGCCATGTTCGACATCATGTTGAGTGACTCCATGACGACATCATGTTGAGAGACTCTGTGATGAACTCTTTTCCACAAATGGGTGTAGCCATTGTGGGTGTCATGTTGAGAGAATCCATGACATGGATATCTAGAAAGATATCTCCCTAGCTAAGAGGGAGTGTTGATGTTGTAGTGGTGGGAGATCTCTTTCTCCCTTTAAAGTTTGAAGCAAATAAATAAGTCAAAATGCCGACTCAAGTGAAGAGTCGTCTCTTTTAATATTCTTATTTTATTCAAATAAGGCCAACCAAATTAAAGAGACACTTTGCTTTATGAAGAAGCTGACCTTTCATGAAAAGAAGTCTCTACTTGTATATATTCAAGGCGATTCACATTCATTAGATAATTCAATTCAATCAAGACAAGTTCGCACTACTAGAAGGAGATCGCCATTTTGCAGCAGATCGACATTTATTCATCAAGCTGATTGTGATTAAGGAGATATCATATTCTTTGTATAATCACACCTAGGAGAGGTGCTATCTTCATTGCTTCAGATTGGCCTAGTGTTTGGCCAAGGTGTAAAGCAAATTTCTGCTCTTTTATTCAATATATAAGTGATATATTTGTGGCTGGGTTTTTCTCCCTCAAGGAGGGTTTTCCCAGGGTATTGCTGTATCTTATTGTTCATTATTTCTGTATTGCTGCTTATTTCATTTCTAATCCTAAAATTAACACGCCGAAGGCTGATCAGAGCAAGTACAAATCATTGATTGGTGGGCTGCTATATCTAACTACTACTAGACTAGATATCATGCATGCAATCTGTCTTGTGGCTAGATTTCAAGAAGATCCTAGAGAGTCACATGTTGTAGTAATAAAGAGGATATTCAAATACTTAAAAGGCACTCCGAATCATGACTTGTGGTATCCAAATGATACTAATTTCACATTGAGTGCTTATACAAATGTAGATTAGGCTAGTTGTGTGGATGAAAAAAAAAGTACAAGTGGTGGTGCATTCTTTCTTGGATGTAGATTGGTGTCATGGCTAAGTAAGAAACAAGATTCTGTTTCTTTATCTGCTGTAGAAGTTGAGTACATTGCAACAACATCTTACTGCACACAGGTGTTGTGGATGAGGCAAACATTGACAAATATCATAGTGGTGTATGATGAGCCTATTTCTATCTTTTGTGACAATACAAGTGCAATAAAAATCTCAAAGAATCTAGTGATGCATTCAAGAACAACATATTTCAATCATATATCACTTTATAAGAGAGAAGGTTGTGGAGAATGAAGCGAAGCTTGAATATGTGCCTATAAAGGATCAGATTGCTGATATATTCACTAAAGCTCTTCCTAAGGATAATTTTGAGTATCTCCGAGAGAAGTTGAGGGTTATTGTCCCTCCTTTGAACTAGATGCATTAGTCTAGTGGATCTCAAGACTCATTCTTTTTCTGGACTGATATTGGTGGCTACCTCTCAGGGGAGTAGGTAGTGGCATTGTTGAGTTAGTATAGGTTGGTGTGTGCTCCTAAGGGGGAGTATTCATAGCAGTAAAGGAAAGGTGTTGCAGATAAGTTGTAAGTAGGTTGTTTGATGACAAAGGAAAATAATAAAACAACACAAACATTATGTCCTTTGCCATTGATGTCAAAGGGGGAGAGAGAATCATGAGAAAAATCATGAACACAGGGGGAGAAAGAATCATATGAAAGGGAATAAGGCAAAGAGTCATGAGAAAGGGGGAAAGAACAATGCATGAAGGATAAGTTATTTAGAGTGAGTGAAGAGAAAAGAGAAAATGAAACAGGTATGTTCAGAGTTGTGTCTTTGATGTTTTTTCACATCATGTGTTTCCATCAATGAAAAAGGGGGAGATTGTTTCAAGTATGTGTAGATTGGTGTTGTCATTGATGTCAACAAGCTTGTGTTGTTATTGATGTCAACTGTATGTGTTGAGGGAGATTGGTGTTGAAGATGAATAGTTGGTGTTGCCTATGCTTTGATTTTTTGCATTATGTTGTCATTAGTTAAGCTACTGGTGTTAATATTTGGTGTTGATTTATGTATGTATGTAGTAGTTCTAAAGATGATGTTTATATGTCTTTGGTGCTTGGTTTCCAAGTGATTTTGAGAAATTTTGATAAAAAGTGAAAATAGTGTGTTGCAGTGTTGTTTTGGGTTGCAGAGAGATGTTTTGGTTTTGCTCCGCATTTCTTCTAGGTTAAAGATCCACCTATGTAATTCAAATATGTTGGTGAGAGGTGTTCATAGGTGTTATATTCAAGAGATGGTATGCTAGATCGCCGTTCAGTAGAAGTTGTGTTCACCAGTGTGTGACTGTCGATTGCAGATGTGTTTGGGAGAAATGTTTCTACTTTTTGTTTCTCCGCAATTATGCTTTAGGTCTTGTGATTCTAAAGGTGTATTGATGGTGTTGGTAGTTTACCTCAGTCAAGCGGATTTGAGGTTTGGTGCTTTGGAAGATAGCTTTTCATGTAACAACATATGGTAGAGTTGTTTGAGTGTATTGGGCTTGTACATTCTTCAGGTGGAAGTTGTTGCGAAGGAGTTTTCTGGATTTTAGGATGTTTGAGGAATATTCTAGATCATGTTCAAGCATGGTGTGTGGTTCACAAGTCATCCTTGGGTTTGAGGAAGCATGTACTTCAAATTTTAATGGTGTTTGCATGGATAATGACCGACTTGGTGTTTACACTACATGTAAAGGATAAATATTGTTTAAAGAAGAGTGTGGTTGAGTGGTGTTGTTGATTTGGGTCCCAATTAAGTTTTGATGTGGTACGCATTCACTTCTATCCACCACAAAAGTGTTTTGGTGTCGACCTAATTTGAATTTGCACATTTGAGGTGCATAACTGACCTTGGAGAGGGTTTCAAGGTTGAGAACGGTATATGTATGAGTTGAGTTGTTGAAGGAGGATAAAATAGATGAAAGATAAATGTGTGTGATGTGAAATGATGTGAAGAGCAGTGTGTTAGATTATGAAATTGAGCAAAGCAGTGAGAGCTTTCAAGTGTTAGTTTACTGGATGTAGTGAGCATAAGGTGGCTACAATTCTTCAATTATACTACGAATTTGTAGAAGTCATTGTGGTAGATTCCTTCTTGCATTGAGATACTTTTCTCTATGTAACATTCCTTCTCTATCTTCTTTTCTATTCCGGTAGTGATCCTTTTGGCAACAAGCCTTTTTTCTTTGGGCAATGAGCCCTACTGGCATTGAGCCCTATTGTATTCGGTGTTGATATTACTTATATTGTGATCTAATCCTCACTGTGTTTTTCCCTTCTTGGGGTTTCCACGTAAATTTGGTGTTCTCTTGTGTTTGGTGTTGAGTTGTTTGTGTTTATGTTATTTTCTTTTCATGCTAATTCATCATAACAGATTTAAGGGTTTAATGAATGAACGTGGATCTGAATGTTAATGAGAGTTTTGAAGTTTCAAGTAACAATTGATTCATCCCCCCTCTCAGTTGTCTTGTGCATTTCAACATAGTGGTTCACAAGAACCCATCTCTCATGATGATGAATGGTCTATATAACACATATTGCATTTAGGTGATGCTCACAAAGATGAAGCGTTGGGATTTCCCGAGAGGTCACCCATCCTAGTACTAATCCAACTCAAGTGCACATAACCATGGAGTTTTCCCTAAGGTTAAGCCCACTTAGCTTGCAACCCCATTTGCAAAACCTCCAACAAGTGTTGTGGCTTATGAACCATTCATTATAGAGCACCTTTAGCTCAACAATTGATAAGTAGGAGTTATTTTTCCATAGTGAGTCAAATTATGATATTCCTACCATAATTCAACTATGTAGTTTTTCAAGTCAAACTCATTGACCCATGTTTCATGAGTAGTGGTTCACAAGAACTCATCTCTCATGATAATGAATTGTCCACATAGCACTCATTGCATCGAGGTGACACTCATAAAGGTGAAGCGTTGGGCTTTGTTGGGAGGTCACCCATCCCAATACTACTCCAACTCAAGCATGCTTAACCATGAATTTTTCGCCAAGGTTAATCCCACTTAGCTAGAAACCCTATTTGTAAAACCTTTAGCAAGTATGAACCATTCATTATAGATTCCCTTTAGCTCAACAATTGATAAGTAGGAGGTATGATACCAATGCACCTAACCTTGGAGAGTTGTTTGAGTACATTGATAGTATGCTTGGCCAAATGAGGCTTGTCATGTGAGAGGAACCCACATTAACATTCTACAATGAGAACATTTAGCAAATCATTCATCGAAGATGGGAGAAGCTCAACACTTCCTTGCACATGGTTTCCTATGCATTGAAATCCAAGTGGTACAAGCAAAGACCTAGTAGAGTTACACCCATACATGATGTTGAGGTGAAGGTAGGGTTCTTTAGGGCCATCAAAAATATCTATGATCTTGTAGAGGTTAACATCATTTATATCGAGTGGAAAAAAATTGTCACTCTTAGGGGTTATTCTGAGGTGGCCCAGATGAATATGACAACTATAACACACAAGGACCCAATTTTGTGGTGGAATTGCCACGGACCAATTTATTTGACTACCACTCTAGCCATTTAATTTCTATCTCAGGTTTCTAGTTCTTCAACTGTTGAGAGAAAATAGTCTACTTATAACTTCATCCATTCTCTTCAGAAGAACAAACTTACCACTAGGAGAGCAAAGAAGCTTGTAGTTGTGCATAATGCTTTGCGTCTCATTGACTGCAAGACACTTGTGTACAATGAGAGTCCAACAACATGGTGGGATGTAGAGCTAGAGGAGCCAACACAAATTGATGAGGATGCTATAGTTACACATGTAGGGCTGGTTGGTATTAGTTTGGCGGAGCTTGACCATGTGTCCACTTCCAACAGTTATAGTGAGTTTGGGGATGATTAGAGGCCTCACTTCGCTCCATTATTTTATTTTGACATCATTGTACTCATTGTAATCATCATTATAAAATCTTGAATATAAAAATTCGAATTCAACATTTTCATTGTTCAAAATTCAATGTTAATTGTTAAGTAATATTAATGATATTATAGTATTTAAGTATTTTTATTTTAGTATTTACTTTTAGTTTTACTAATTTTCCAAAGTTTCATTTGTAAATTCAACATTGTAATTCTATTACATCTTTTTATAACTATTTTTTCAAGTACTATATGTATATCAATCATGCACCCCCCCGCCCGCCACCATCCCCTCGCCATCCCCAAACTTAGGCCCTTCGTCCCCCATCCCCAAAACCCATCCTTGCATCCCCCTATTAGGAAACTTCGTGGAACATTGTATTAGATTGAACTTAATAAATTTTACAGTAGCACTTAGTACATATAAAAGAGCCTACAATTAATTTGGAAGAGTCAACCATCAATTTGAAGAGGTATTTTCCTATTTTGCATTTTTTCTTTTTTCTTTTATTTTTTCATTTGATATGTTTTCTACATTTTCTTATTTTTTTTACATTTGTAGATTCATAGGTTGAAACAAAGAGAGAACATTGTTTTTTTTTTACTTCATAATGGATTTTTTCTGTTTGTTATCTATGAACTCAAATTATTTTTTTCTAAATTTATAATCCCTTTTAATCTAGAAATCCTAAATGTTAATTTTCCATTGATTTGTTATTGCAGCATATTTGAAATTTATAAACTGTTCTAATGTTAGCTCCAATTAAAAATATTCTTGTTGGAAAGATGCCATCCCATGGGTCAAGAAAGGGGTGTTAGTTTAAAAATTCTACAATATGAATTAGTGGGGAAGGCATTAATTGATTCAAATAGTACTTCACAAAAATGCCAAATCGAGATGTAACTTTGTGCTCACATGTGCTTGGTGATTTCAGTCAGTAAAAATATTAAGTAGAAACGTTTGATGAGGAAAAATGAACTAAAGTGAGGCAAACAAAAGAGATAACAACCATTTGAGGAGGTTATTCCTCTTCAATTCTTTCATTCTCTTTAATGTCGAGCATTAGTGGTAGTGTTAATGTTCAGACTAGAATCTATAGATCTAGATTAGATTCATATATTGCACCATGCACTACTATAGGTTCCCAACCATCACTTGAGAGCATGGGTTGGAATAAAGGTAAGCATAAAAAAATGAGTGTAATTGGAGACTTTTAGTTCTATTGTTAAATTCTATTTTGCATCGTAAGGTAAACCCTTTTTATTTTTGTTTTAAAATATATATTTTAAAATTAATGAACTTTAAAATTTAGAATACTTTTTATATTTTTATTTTTTTAAGGTCTCTTTATTGAAAAAATCTAGTAGATACTATTGCTATTATTGGGGTGTAGTTCAAAACCCTTATTGCAGTCTCTGCTTCCACATTCACCAAATCCTCTATTGGTAGTAGGAGCTCCAACCATTTCCTCATCTCCATCAACAACACAATATGAGGGAGTTTATTAGCAAAGTTTTCCAATATTGATGTCCACAACCTAAGTAAATCATTGTTTACCAAAATTTCCTCCCTTAGAATTATTTTTTCCAAATTTATTAAGATAACATTATTACAACTAAAAATTGTTTCAAGTGATGGATTGTCGCTCCTCCATGTTGTAAGGAGTCCTTGAGAGGATCTTTATGGTTGGGAGCTATGAAACATGCACCAAAACCACCACACAACCCCAAGACCAAAAGGCATGCTACATTGCTAACAATGAACCTACCACAAAAGGTACAAGACCAAAACCCTACCATTATCTATTGACAAACCAACACAATATAGACTTGTTAGCAAGATACAATCGACAATAGAGAAAGATTCATTGCAAAGAGACTGTACACCAATTATCAAGCCATAAGACAAAGAGACACAAAATTTAGTTATAGTTAGGTATAAGTAAAGGTACCACAAAGAGAGGAAAACATATAAAATGATAGAGATAGTAGTATAGAGAATAAGAAAGAGTAGAGAATGATAGAATAGAGAAGAAAAGTGAAAGATGTTGGGATTTATGTCTCAAATTATTGGCTTGTCATTTTCCTTTGAAGTTCTCTTGTCGACCTGACTTCCTCTTATTGGCGGGACTTGGTTCTTTGTTCCCTCGATACTCCAAAAACCTTCACGGTTTGGTGCTAACTGCTTTGTTCTATCTGCGAAACTCTCTTATCGGTGAGATAGGCTGGTGTCAAAGGGAGTTGTCCTAAAGTCTCCCTGATGCCATGATAAGTTTTCTGAACAATGTCGGCGAGAGATGGTTGCATCGGCGTGAGGTTCCTGAATGTCTCTTAGACATTCCAACGAAAGAGTGTCGGCAAGACATGGCATGATCGACATGACTTCAGAAGATGTCTCCTTGACATTCTGGTAGAAGGATGCAAGGACCTTGTCAAGTGACTTAACATTGTTGCTAGGACGTTGGATCATGTCTCTTCGACATGTAGGTTGAGTCTGGTGGAACCTTGTCGCTGTGACCTTGTGCAATCACTAAGACATTGTGAGATGTCTCTTAGACATGCCGATTGAAGACTTGTTTTTTCCTGTCGATGAGACTTCGGGAAGTTGCCGTGAGTTGGTGAAAAGTCTCTTTGACATGCAAGTGGAAGTTAGGGACTTGGTGTCAGTGTGACTTCAAGGTGTCACCGAGACTTTGGTGAAAGTCTCTTCAATGGACCAACAATACAATGAGCTGTAGGAACTTGTTGATGTGACATCAGGTGCTCGAGGAGAGATGGTCAAGTGTCTCTACGACACTCCAATGACTGAATGGTTGGCGAACTAGATGCTTGTCGATGTGACGATGTGAGTTTGGTGTGAGATTGTTTGATGTCTCTTCGACACCCAGTAACTGAAGTCTTGGTGAGTCTGATGGAGTAGTGACTTGCATGGCGATAAAGACTTGTTAGTGGGAGATGACATTGTTGGTGGGAATCTGTAAGATGTCACAACAAAAGCTTGATGTGTAGCATTGGATCCTCATCGGTGAGAAGTTGTGTCTTTGGTGAGACACTAAAGCTTGTCTCACCAATGAAACGATGCAGTGGTGAACTCACTTGTCTCTGGGATAGTGCTTCATCGATAGAACTCTGAAGGTGCTCTCCCTGATATGACGATGGCTGACTTGGTGACCTGTATAGAATGTCTCAGTGGGACCCGACGGATGTTGAGGTGGAAAATAGTGTTCGGCTAACTTGTTGGTTGTGACAGTTCTGAAATACTATAAGCCCAGAATGAGAATGCTGTTGTGAAGGATGCGAAGAATGTGAACTTGAGAAGCCAAAGGGGTGGGTTGGCCGAGAGGCTGGATGGGAGAGAGTGGACTGGTTAGAGGAGATGGATCTGCACTGTATGCTGTGCGAGGATTCTGAATAGTTATGGTTGTTTTCCGTATTCTCCAGATGGACAAGATGTGTAAACTCCTGTAAAGGCTGTAAGCCTGAATTGTATTATAACTCTTTTGTTGCTGAATAATGCAATAGATAAATATTTTGGAGTGTGGGGATTTTTACCTGTAAGGGTTTTACCCACGTAAATTTGTGTTTTTCTTTCATGTTGGTTTATTTTGCAAATTTGAATCTGTGCATAGTGTTGAATTTGGTTAATTCTGCATGTGCTTTTCTCAAAAGGGTTAATGCGGGAAATC
Organism: Sequoia sempervirens; assembly: GCA_007258455.2. Taxonomy (NCBI): domain Eukaryota; kingdom Viridiplantae; phylum Streptophyta; class Pinopsida; order Cupressales; family Cupressaceae; genus Sequoia; species Sequoia sempervirens. Next base: position 409,632,010 of record VDFB02270651.1, on the reverse strand, counting down.
AACTGTGCTTGTTTCCACTTTATGGCATAGTAGTTGTGTCTTTGAGGCAATTTGAAGGAATTAAAATCACTGAAGGCACTGCTGTTCTTAGATGTTTCTATCTGAGATGACTCGATTTCCCTTACAAGTGGTATCAAAGCCTTTTTTTTGGGATTTGCTTCTGCTTGCATGTGCAGGTTTGTGTGTTGCATGTACTTGCATGGACTCGCATGTGTCTTGCATGTGCCTGCATGTTGATGCATGTAGGAGTTCCTGGTGTTTTGGTTGTATGGATTCCTTTTGTAAAGATTTCTTAGCCTGGAAAGCTTGAGGAGATTTGAAGGAGTCGGTTGATGATCGATCCTTTGGTGAGTAAAATTCCTTGCTCTTTTGAGACAACATGCAGCGTGAAAGAAATTGAATGTGGAGAAACTAGAGTTGATCATATTGTAATGATGTGGTCTGAGGCTTCTGGTTGGCAGCGAATGATCCTGATGCAAGGGGTGTGAGTTTATACTTATGGTTGTGTTGTAGCAGAGTGTAGTTCATACTGGGTGTACACGTGAGAGGTTCCCTGATGGTATGGATATGCTTGGGTTGTTATTTAGCCATGGAGTACTGTGCTTGTGTTGGGTGCTTTGACCTAGTATTGAAGGCATTGTTCTCTGTTACCTTGATTGCATTTAGGCTATAAAGTTGATCTCTGGGTGGTTTGAAAAATTCTAAATAGCCTGGCTCTCTCATATGCATGTGCATGCTGGTGGTTCTGGAATTGGTCTAGAATGGGCATGGAGTTCATGTACTACTTGTTCCTTTTAAGGATACCTTGTACTTGCATGGCTCAGATTCATGTTCTTTGGTTCTGAAGGTTTTATAGATTTTCCTAAAAATTCTATGGTGATGCATATTCATGTTATTTCATTGTTCTAGTTAATCATGATGGTTGTGTGCAGACTCTTGAGACGTCTAGATGTGCAGTGGATATGGGTGTGCATGGGTGTTTTATAAACACGGTGATTTTGCAAGTTTTACACGGTCAAGAAAACTTATAGTTTTGTGGAGCTTCTTAAGGATTCCCTTGACTATGGTGCTCATTGTGGACATGATTGGAAAATCAAATTTGAACTTGATCTGGTGTTTGAGTCAAGTTGTCTACGTTGTTATTCTCCTTGAGTTCTCAGTTTTGTAGTTTCTAGTGTGATGATGGATTTGCATGCTTCATTGATTGAATCTACAGGTTGACCAATGTTGTGGGATGTCTTTACGTACATGTTTGTTGTGGGACAACTCAGAAGTGGACTGTCAATATCCATGAGGTTTGATTATGTGTTGGTGCAGATCTGTTAGCTGGCCTTGTCTTTGGTCACTTGTGCATTGGCATGGTTGCTTTTGGATGAGAGGAAGGATGGCGTTGAGTACTTGAAGAGTTGACTATAGGGACCTGTAGCGTGTGTATCATGATGTCATGAAGAGCTTGATACACGTTTTAGTGTAAGCTTTTGATAGTGATGGTGTTGTCTGCTTGGTTTGGAGATCTTGGTGCTGCTTGGCATCATTGTGAGATGGACATGTTGATTGGACCTAGAGGGTTTTTAGATCAGTAGATGTTTGGTCATGATGCTTGGAAAGCTCGAGTGTCACGGTTTAGTGGGAGCTTTAGTAGTGACTATGGATTCATCACTTGGTGGTGAATGATCTTCTTTAGTGTTGTAGATGTTACTAGGAGGAATTCTTAGATCCTATTGCTGTAGAAGAGTTATTTCGTATTTGCATGGACACTATTTGAGGATGTGCAACATCTTGGAACCATGGAGGACGTTTGGAGTCTTTGGCTGAGGTGTTGGTGGTGCTTGACGGGTGATGTTGGTTTATAGTTTTGGCATGATGCATTGCTCTTGAAACCATGGTATGTTCACTTGGAGCATGGTATCAACTTAGGGGGATGGTAAGATCATGATGTCATGATAAGTTCCTAGTTCAAATGTTTGGAGCTTTGATAGTGGTCTGGAGATTCTCTGTGTTTTCAATGCATTGGTCATATGCTTGAGAAATTCATGATAGTGCAGTAATACAGATTGGAGTTCAACATGGGATGATCGTTTGCAAGTGCTCATGGATACATGGAGAACAAGTTGAGGTTGGAATTCTCTTGAGATGAGAAAGGTGCTATTGATAGTTACTCTTGATGAAGACTTCAACAAAAAGTTTGAGGAGCCTATACCTCAGTTGGACGTGAGTTCAACAGAGACCAATGAGGAGATTTCTCTTGGATGAGTCATGGTGGCTTGTATATCTTGGAGGAGTATTCTCATTCCCCACTCTTGGTCTACTCAACAGTGAATTCTATTTGAGAGGTATTTTCCCATTGTATCTTTTAGATGTGTTTTATGCTTTCTTTCATGATACGGATCTTGAACTATTGTTTGATGGCTCTAGAGGATTCATAGTGGAAGATGGATAGCTGTAGACACTCAAATTTGTCCTCATAATCGTCACGATATTCGTCTATTGATTAAATGGATATTATTATTTACTTAATCAATTCACTCAATACTTTCTTCTATTCATGCATATCATCAAATCATTAAACCATCTCATGCTCGTTCACTATCCGTTTTCATAAAATATCATATCCGTCCCATGGTCATTCACTAACCGTTTGCATAAACGATCATTCCTGTTCATGATTTGTTTCATAAATGTTCATGTCCGTTTGCATTATCGTTCACGTTTGTTTCCATAATAAAGCATAATCGCTCATTATCATTCATATCATAATAAACCCGTTATCATAATCATCAAATATCATTTCATAATAAACTAATGATCATAATATTTACATTTCATTTGCATGAACCGTTCACTTAATATTGCATTTCATTAAATCATTAGATCATTAAAATATTAAATAATTATCATCTCATTATCATTCATAATGCATTTGCATAATAAATCATAATCATTTCATAATTGTTCATAAATTGTTTCATGATCAGTCATGAACTGTTTCATAATAAATCATTAATCGTGATTATCCATATATCGTTTTACATTCATTCTCATCCGTTCATAGCATAAATCATTATCCTTAACCACCTTCATAGCATAAATCGTTTGCATAAATAATTCTACATATTTATATTTCACTAATAATTAAATCATTAAAATCATGTCACATTAATCATTTACATACCCATATTTCATTAAATCAACATTAAATCATTATTAAGCATTTTCTTTCTTCATTTAAAATCCATTTAATCATTTTATTTAATCTCATTATTCATAAACCCTTCACCATGCATTTGTCTCTCCTCTTTTATCATTCTCACTCACATGCATTTTGTTTAATCAAGGAATGTGGGATAAATTTGCATTTTCAGCTAAAATCTTTAATCCCACATTTCCCTCTCAAACACCTCTCCATCCTCAAAACGCCTATTTAAATGGGATTCCTCTCTTATTTTCACTCTCACGAATTTGCATACTCATATCATCTTTACATCTTTGCATTAATCCATTCACCAACTACCTCTTGATGCACCTATGCTTGCCAAATCTGAGAGAAAAAGTGCATGAACACGACCTTGGTGTTAGGATGCCAATGGAGATTGATTTCTTTTAAAATCATTTTGTTTTTTCTACAGTTTAGAAGTTTGTATTTATGGTTTTGCTTTTAATTAGAATGGCTCTATTGATGTGGGCATGAAATGGTGATTCTTGTTCATAGAATCATGTATTTTTATGGCTCTACAAATGGTGAACCCGACGTGAAGGAATCTGTATATGATCATTACTTTATTCTGTAGATTTGAGGAAATTTTAGAATGTAAGCTTTCATCTTTGCGCAGGCAGGAATAATGCTGATAGTATGTGCAAAATGAAATCAATGAATCATACTACTTAATACGTTATATTTCTATTATTCTGATCGTGGCATCTTCGCATGATACATTGTTCTCTCTACAGAGAATATCAAGACACCTGCGTTATTGTTTCTACAGAGAGAATATCATCATACATGAGAAGTTATATCTGCGGTATTCTGATCATGGCATCCTTGAATAACACATTTTTTTGTTTAAACGCTTTGTTTGAATAAAAGATCATCCATATAAAAGCTCGTCCATATTCATGCTTTAAATGTTTTCAAGGATTCTAATGTTTTAAATGCTTTTATTATGGCACAGATAGGTTTCTAACGTATTTTCAACAAAATCCATTTTGGCTTGAACGTTTTCTAACGTCTTTTGAAAGTTTCTAACGTATTTTCAACATATTTATTTTCGGACCATTGCTACACCTGGATTGTGCTTATTTTGCATGCAGCCTTCTGCCAAACAATTCTGTGATCATTATGTTTCATGGGGCGGCATCTATTTTGAGGCGGCCTTTCAAACGATTCCTGCGTCTTGTCTGAGCTTTAATGCATTCCCACCTGGCTGGTTCATGCACCCTTGTCTGAGTTTCACCCTTGAAACACAGTCAAACAGATATTCCACTCTGCCATCTGCAAAATTTCTAACGTCCTTTCAAATAAATCCATTTTGTGCACGACCTGCAATCATTGCGCATCTTTCAGCTAGTCTCTGTCAAACGGTTTGTGCCTTGTCTGTGCTCATTTTGCATTTTGTGCGTACCCTGCAATGTGCAGTGCTCTGTCAAACGTTCATGCGCCATGCAATTCGCAGTGTCTATTCTGAGGAATTCTGTCAAAGGATTCTATACAAGGCGACGCCTATTTTGAAATGTTTTGTCGAACGGTTCCTCTGCGTGTCCATGCATCGGTTATTCGGAGGCTTTTTTTTTCTGAAACTTTTCTGCCCTGTCCATGCGCCGCTTATTTTATTCTGAGGTTTCTGTGTGAAACATTCTGTCTATGCTTCCAAGTAGCTGCTGATTCATTTTTAGATTTAGGTTTTAGTTTTTTTAAAAAAAATTAGGTTTTCTAAATTAAGTTTAGTTGGTACCTTTTAATCTAGTTTTAAATTTAGTTTTAATTTAAATTTACATTTAGTTTAAATTAGTTTCTAATTTTACATCGTAGATTAGTCTTTAGTAATTAGATTAATTTTTTTAATTTTAGAATAACTTTTTAATTTCTAGATTAGATTAAACTAGTTTTTTAATTAATTTTAGATTTTAATTAGATTAATTTTTAGAATAGATTAAATTAGATTAATTGTAATTAGATTTTGATTAGAATAATTTTAGATTAGATTAAATTAGATTAGATTTTAATTAGAGTTTAATTAGAATTAATTTTGAATTTAAATTATATTTTAACCCTACTTTAGATTTAGATTTTTAGATTTAAATTTTAACTTAGATTTAGCTTTTAGTTCTTAGTTTGGATTTAGCTTTTTTAAGTTAGATTCTATTTTTTTTTTAATTTAGAATAGTTGTTGATTTAGAAATAATGTCTTTTTCCTTCATAAGTTAATTGTCGATTTGTGGGCTAATCTTGGGCTTTTCTTACAAGGTTGTTTGGCAGAAAATTGAAAATCAAAACATACGCTTGTCAAAGAAGGGAGGCATGAAACTACTAATGAGATTTTGATGCAGGACATTCGTCGAAGACATGATTTTTAAACCAATTGTCTTTTAGATTAGAAAACACATTTCAATTGGTGCTTTAAAATGAACAATTGTCTTCTCTCACCTAGATTTAACTAGGAGGTCAATGAAAATTGTTTGCTATGCTTGAGATGGTAGGGAGTATGCTCTCACCTTGTGCAAACTTGGTGATCAGAAACCAAACCCATATGTTTTTGTGTTTATAACCTTAGAGGGGCTTGCCTCGAAAGAGGGAACGACTTCGAATGGTTTTTTGCTCGGGCCAGTATATAAAATGATGAGACTAAACTATCAAGTTCTCACGGTATGTAGGCCTTAACCATGCAGTGCCATTTGAAAACGGGTACCTGCCTTTACTTTTAAAGGTATAAGAGCCCCTAGTAGAGTGGTTCAAGCCTTAAGTGGCTTGCTGTATGCTTGTGAGGTGCCATGTCCCCGAGTATTCACTAGAACCCTCTTATTTTAGAAGCCAAAATCCCTTCTATTCGCTGGTGCAGCAACAGTCATTGCCAAGGCATCCACATTCTCATAGTTCTTAGTAGAGGTGAAGAGCCTGTCATGGGAGATTTATGAGGGCTCGAAGCTTGTTGACCCAAGAAGTGAGTGTCATGGAGGGGATCTAGTGTGGCCAAGCTTCTAAGTCACCCGCTAAGAATAAGTGTGGCTGGGGAAACCCACGTGGAATCCAGTGAATATAGTCCTTTCCAACCTTAGGATTTGTGCTTGTATTGTTAAAATCAAACATTTTGTTTGCTATGTCTTGTGTGTGTGTTCAAAAATAGACCTCAAACAAACATCACACCTAGTAACTTGCAACATCTCAAACTTCACAAACCCCAAAACGTTAAAAATAAACACTATCACTTAGATTTCTTGGGGCCATCATCCTTCAGTTCTGATCTTTCAATCCTTGCATTTCACCTAGCCCTTGCATATTCATGGTCCTTACATATTCATATCCCTTTCATCCTAGTCCTTGCATATTCCTAGTCTTGCATACATAGGTCACATTACATAGTCCTTGCATACATATATCATTCCACCTAGTTCTTGCATATTCAACCCATTTGCATTTCAATACCATCTCACCTAACCTTTGCATGTTCCAAGAATTTAGTCCTTTGCATATTCATCATCAATCAAATAAAACCTTTAGCTTGCACTTAGGCTACTCATCCTAGGTCTTGAAATCAAACCATTGGCTATCTATCACCCACATCACTTGAGGTTCATCATCCTTGAGCTAGGGAGCATACCATTATCCTTGAGTAGGGAAATCATTTTGGAGTCCATCATCTCCTACATACCCTCTCTTGATCATTGGTCCTTGTGTCTATCCCTCATAACACAAGTTAAAGCCTTTACATTATAACCAATTTTCGGACCTAGAGTTGCCTTTGAGCTCTTGCATTTTTAGCTTTTCATACCATACCACACCATTTTCATATCCCATCTTAGAATCATATCCTTTTCATTGCATCCTAGTCTTAGGTCTCATACATTACCTTGGATTGAAAATCAGAACAATCACCTATGACCCCTAGAACAAGAGCAAAATTGTTTCAAGAGGAAGGGAACCCTTGGGGAAAAGACTTTGATGGGGAAGATCACATTAGTGTTGAAACTAGTGAAACAAGTGAAATTGAGGATGAAGAAATAAGCCAATCCACCATAAATGAAGCTCTCAATGATAATGGGTTCACTAAACTTCTTACAGAGGTGGTCAAACGTAACCCACAACAATACTTCAAGGCCCTTGTTGATGAAGGAATCAAAATGCCTCCTGATTTTGACATATCATTACTCACAATGAATGACCAACCTAAATCTAGTGAATCTAAGCATCCCAAAAAAACAACAATGGTAGAATCAAAGATCACAAACCCTTTTACCTACAACTAGGTTACAAGCAATCTTCAAAGACATCAAAACCTGCACCTACAAACGATCCTATTTTGGATGAGCTTAGAACATTGAGACAAGAATTGGATACTCTCAAGAATAGTAAAACATCATCTTGCAAGTTCTCTATTGAAGACATATGTCCTTATCCGTTCGATCCAAGCATACAAATGCCAACTTTTCCTAACCACTGGGACATGCCAAAACTTGACAAATATAATGGAAAAGGATATCCTAAGGACCATTTAAGACAATTTTGTGCCACTACCATGGAATTTGTAGTTGATGAAATGTACCTTATGAGATTATTCCCTTGCAGTCTAGGAGGAGAAGCTATGGAATGGTTTTCATGATTACCCCCGACCATCAAATCCTTTCAAGAATTGGCTAATAAATTTCTCTCCAATTATAGTTTCAATTGTGACCTTAAAGTGACTATGAAAAACCTTTTCAACACCAAACAAAAACAAGGTGAATCTTTTGTGTCATTTTTACAAAGATGGAGACATTTGACAAAACGATTACCTTATACCATTTTGGACAAAGAATTGGTTGACCTCTTTTGTCAAAATTTGAACAAAGAAATTGGAAGAGAACTTCACCTCAAATGCTTGGATTCCTTTGATGAAGCCATAGAAATGGGATTTCGAATTGAACAAACTATTATCGATGATGGGACTATTAAACTTAATAATGAGAAAGATTATAAATTGAGTTTGAACAACAAGACACCTTTTTGGGTTAAGAATAGAATGTAGTCAATGACGAAGTGGTTGATGCAAAAACAACTAAAATATCATCACCTATCTACAATCTCAAAGGTCCATCTTCAGATAAAGGAAAAATAAAGCAAAGAAGTTTCCCTAAACAAAATTTTACACCATTGGGACAATCACTTGAATCCATATTAAAAGAACTTCTTGAAAATAATATTATAACGCTACCCGAAATGAAGGAATATAATCCACAAGTTAAACTCCCATGGTGGAATGAGGATCAGTTTTGTGACTATCATAGGCAAAAAGGACATAAGACTAATATATGCAATAAAATTTGACATTTAATACAAGACCTTATTGATGACGGTAAGATAATAGTTGACAGAGAAACTCCTTCTAGTAACCTTGATCATGAGGTGTTTAAAAACCCTCTCCCTAAGCATGGCAAGGATAAAGGAAAGGCTCTTGAATCTGGTGATGGTGTAAACTATACTAGTGCTTAGTATGACTATACCATACATAACATCAGTGAGGTCGATAATCATGTCAACACTTTCATCATAAAAGGAAAATAATCTAATTGCAATGTTACTACCTGTAGAGGCACAGTTACCCTTAGAGGTCCTAATTCAAAAACCGCTACGCCAACTTCACAATATAACCTCATAGAGCACTTAGGAAAAACACCTGCACAAATTTCTATACATGAGCTAATACACCTATCTCCTGAGCATAAAGCTATCCTAGATAAAGCACTTGCTACTGCTACAGTGCCTACAAACCTACATGCAAATCAATTCCAAGCTATGGTGGGACACATCACCTCTCCTCATAATCTCACTTTTGTTGAAAACGACGATTCATCCCTTCGAAAACCACATAACACAACTTTACACATTGACATCCTCATCCATAATGTTAAGATCAAGTGAGTTTTGATAGACGGAGGAGCAGGCCTTAATATTTGTACTCAAGAATTGATCACAAAATTAGGGTTCTCTAAAAATGCAGTTGATCCAAGTAAAAAGATTACCATAAAGGCATATGATGAAGAGGAATGCTTGTCTAAAGGATTAGTTACTCTACCAATAAAATTTGGCCCTATGGTAAAGGATGTGGTTTTCCAAGTCCTTGATCTCCCACTGACCTATAATATCCTCCTTGGAAGACCCTAGATTCATGCAATGCAAGAAGTACCTTCTACATACCACCAGTGCATTAAATTCCCACATAATGGTGTTGAAATCACAATACGAGGAGATCCAAACCCTTTCATGTATTTCCATAATCTAAGTCCTAAAACTTAAATCACAATCCCAAGAAACTGTGAAGCATTTCCTTCCCAAGCATATGTTGATCCCGAGTCCTTAAAAGAGTCCTCAAAATCCAATGAAGTTGAGATCAAAATACAAGTAAAAGAACAAGGAGTAGGGGAATATACCTTGAATCGTGCCATTTGCATTGGAAAGCTACCTTTATCTCCCCACACCTATGGAAAATCACATATGACTAGGACCACATCAGATGCAAATACTACAATGATTTATAAATCAACTACTTTCAAAAAATGGGGAGCCCTTTATAATGAAACAAAAGAAGCTGATCTCCTGAAGTGGTTATACAAAGATGAAGATACAGAAAGAGAACAAACTGAAACAAAGATACCTGTTGAATAATATGGTAAAGGATTTGATCTTATGAAACAAATGGGATATGATGGTAAAAGTCCCCCCAGCTTACAAAAACAAGGTATCTTCAAACCAATACAACCTACTCGTACGTAAAAAGTCCCTGGTTCAGGATATGATGCATAGAAAGATAAGACCTTAAGTACCGTGTGTACTTCAAGTAAGGAAGTAGAGTCTTCTAATGCTACACAGGAAAATGAGGAAAGTGCCATCGATGAATTCATTGACATTTATGACTATGCTAGTGTCCCTACCCTCAAACCGGATCATAATATTTGTACCCTTGAATCCATTCAAAATATTGACTCAAATAATGATCCTTTACCCCTGGTTCACCCTGAACTCATTAATTTCAATCAGAAGGGACTGCTACAACTGGATGTATTTGAAAGTGATGAGGCAATTCATAAAATTTCTGGGAGCACAAGAAGACACACCTCTTGAGGATCATAAACCGGGATTCATCATAGAACTCAATAGCACAGCTTACTTTGGGGGGAGTGCTAAGCCTTTTAGTCACAAAATTATTGAAAATATAAATAGGTCTTCTAGTGAAACCGCTCTGTGGTGCTATTAGACCCAAAAAAAGTAAAAATAAAGGATTTATCCAAGGGTGAAAACCTCTCTAAGGCACTTGAGGATGGAAGGCTTGACACACTTCCCTTAGTAGTATATCATGAAAAGTCATCTATGCTAGTGGAGAAGAAAGTACCAGCAAATCTAGGCACAAAAGAAAAACCAAAAATAATTCATCTAGTAGAGTCATTAACACCTGAAGAGAGAACAAAGCATATATAGTTTTACAAGGAAATACAAGTTAAATTTGTGTGGTCCTATGTAGATATGCTAGGACTTGATCCAGATCTAGTAATGCATCATTTGTCTTTGCCACCGGGGGCAAAATCTGTTAAACAAAAGTTGAGAAAAATGAACCCGCACATTGCTCTATTAGTAAAAGCTAAATTACAAAAGTTGCTAGATGTGGGATTTATAAGACCTGTTGACTATCCTGATTGGATTTCAAATCTAGTACCAATTTCAAAACCTGATGGGGGCATCCAAGTTTGCATCGATTTCAAAGATTTTAAAAAAGCTTGTCCTAAGGATGACTTCCCACTTCCAGACATTGACATGATAGTGGATTTGATAGCAGGGCATGAAATGTTATCCCTCATGGATGGTTTCTCAGGCTATAATCAGATTAAAATTGCTCTTGAAGATCAAATTAAGGCAACATTCACTTATCCTTGGGGAACCTTCTGTTGGAATGTCATGCCCTTTGGGTTGAAGAATGACAAAGCCACATACCAACATGCAATGACCATTATCTTTCATGACATGATGCATACCTATTTGGAAGACTATGTAGATGATTTTTTGGGAAAATCTTACACGAGAGCTACACATCTAGAGATCATGGATAAAATTTTCACAAGATTAGAATTATATAAATTCTGGCTGAATCCAAAGATATGTGCCTTCAGAGTAACCTCTGGGAAACTCCTTGGATACATTGTCTCATCTAAAGGAATTCAAGCCGATTCTGCAAAAATAAAGGCTATACTTGAAATGCCTCCACCTAAGAATATCAATCAGCTGAGATCATTACAAGGAAAACTTCAGTTTATTCACCATTTTATAGTGCAACTCGTAGATAAATGTCAACCCTTTCAACATCTGTTACAGAAGAATGTTTCATTTAGATGGGATGACAAGTGTGAACAATATTTTTAGAAAATCAAAGAATATCTAATGACACCACCAGTATTAGTACCCCCTATAGATGACAAGCCTTTACTTTTGTATATATCCACAACCATCACAACATTGGGGGCACTTTTTGCACAACATGATTCTGAAGGAAAGGAATGCACAATCTATTACATTAGTTGTACTCTAGTGGGATATGAGCTCAATTATAGTCCTATTGAAAGAGCATGCCTTGCCATGTAGTTTTTGCATCATAAAAGTTGCGACATTACATGCTTACACACTAGACCAAGCTCATTGCAAAAATTGATCCTCTTAAGTACCTCTTGAAAAAAGAAACACTCACAGGACGATTAGCTAAATGGGCGATTATTCTTAGTGAGCTTGATCTTGAGTACATAGAAAGAAAAGCAATCAAAGGACAAGCTATAGCAGATCAACTTGTCGATGCTCCTGTGACATATAATCATCCTCTTATTACAGACTTTCCCGATGAATCAATCTTCAACGTGGAATTTACACATCTTTGGACTTTATATTTTGACGGATCCTTCACACAAGGTGGTTCAGGTGCTAGCATTCTCTTTGTTACTCCGCAAGGGGATTGTATACCTAAACCTTACAAGATACAATTTCCATGTACTGGTGACAATATTGTAGAATATGAGGCATTAATTTTTGGGCTTCGTATAACTATGCAATGGAAAATCCTTGAGTTATGTGTTCTTGGTGACTCTTAGTTAGTGATCAGACAAGTAAATAATGACTATAAAAAAAAAGATGAAAAATTGATGCCTTACAAATGAATGGTGGATGACTTCAACATAAATCTCTTTTGAGCAGATTCCTTGAGATAACAACAGAGCTTCTGATGCAATGAAAATAATTGGTTCACTTGTGGAAATGACAAGTAGCGCCGCCTACTGTGAGTTCTTGGTAGAATCTCTTTTGGAACCTACTTATAATATACCACAATCTAAAATGATCTATCTTATTGTTGGTCCTAATTACCAATGGTATGGGGATATTTATACCTATCTTCGGGATAACACCTTGCCATCTGACCTATCCAATAAATCTCGTAAAATCTTTATCCATCAAGCTTCCCGATACATGATCTTAGCCAATAACCTTTATCGTTGAGGTATCGATGGTACTTTACTCAGATGCCTTGAGGATGACGAGGTCAAAACTACTTTACGAGAAGTACATGAAGGTGTATGTGGGGTACATTCTAGCAGTCCTACCTTAGCTAAGAAACTCTTATGTATGGGTTATTATTGGTCTAGAATGGAAAATGATGCTTATCAATTTGTTAAAAAATGCAAGCAATGTCAACAACATGTAGACTTGATACATGGTCTTGCACATGAATTGCAACCTCTCGCTACACTGTGGCCCTTTTATTAGTGGGGACTCAATCTCATGGGAAAGATCCATCCACCTTCATCTAATGGTCATAAGTTTATTCTCGTTGCCATAGACTATTTCACGAAATGGATTGAAGTTGTTCCTCCCACTCATATCATTGGAAAACAAATAGATACTTTCATACTGAACTACATCCTATGTCGTTATGGCGTTCCTTTATCCATCATCATAGATAATGGTTATCCGTTCAAGAATCAGGACGTCTGTGAACTTTGTGAGAAATTCCATTTACAAGATCATTTTTCCACACCTTACTATCCTCAAGGTAATGACCAGGCTGAGGCCTCTAACAAGACCATTCTCAAAATTCTCAAAAAGATAGTCAATGAAGTTGGTCGAGATTAGCATATTCAATTGAATCCTACCTTGTGTGCTTACCACATGAGTTCCACACTCCCAAAGGCGCTACCCCCTATGCCCTTTTCTATGGATTTGAAGCCATCTTTCCCATCGAGGTCGAGCTACCCTCTTTGCATGTCTCCTTGCACAATCAAATCAGTGATGAAGAATACTGAGTTTCCCGTTTGCAAGAATTGGAACTGTTGGATGAACGACGATGAACTACTTTCAATCATCTTAGAGCATACCGGCAGTGGATGTGCCGAAGTTATAACTAGAAAGTGAAACCACGTACATTTGACAAACCTAAAGGATATGGATTTTCACAATTTTAAAAAATATAATGTAACACAGAATGAGAGGAGTAAAATTGAGGAAGGTTCCTTTAAATAAAAAACAAAGGTTTGTTGACACATGTATGAGAGAGTAGGAGCATGAGAGAGTAACTATTGGTGCTGTAAATAAAAAATTGACAAGAGTTATGTTGGGTATAGAGGGTTTGTGAACAAAATTAAAAAAACAAATATTCAAACCTTGTAATAGCAAGGATGAATCAATGTACTAAAAATTGTGGCATGGATAATATGACCAAAGATTTGACTTGTGAAAGAATTTTTGACTTATATTGATGAATCATTTACATAGAAATGGAGGAAATCGAATGTGAAATATAGAGAAGGCATGTGGACTATTTGACAATGCATTTGAGAACTCATTTTCTGCAAAGATGTGGACATATGAAAAAACATTAAGCCTAAGAATTGTATGTGACAACCCTCATAAAACTGTACCAAAATATGGAAGCATACACAAGGTGAGCGAGTTATCTGGTACCCAAAGGGCATAATTGATTCTGTTTCTCTCCATTTCTTGAATCAATTTGTGAAACCATGGATGGAAAATGGCTACAAAATGTGTTGCTTGATGCAAAGCTTACATTGACATACACAAGGAACTTCATTTGAGTCAAATTATTAACACAGTGCTTTGTATGGAGAAGATTATTTCAAAGATCATCAGTTTGGATGAGGCATTTAATTTATGAATGAAATAGATTCCAAAGGCTAGGGACACCAAGAAGGCCAAGCATTGTGAGTAAAAGGATCGAGGTGTTAGGTGACTGCATACAAAATTATCATTTCAACTCAATCATGGGGTTCACTTCTTGGTTGTTGGATAGGTGAAGTGATAAATAATAAAAATCAGGTTTGGATGAGGGCATGTAGGAGGGTACAAAGAGGATGAAACTGTAGATGATCGATGAGGGAAGGCAACAGATGAATTTTTACTGAGAACAATTTGAAGATATCCAAACAAACCTTGCATTCTTAGGGAATTCACGGGACTCGAAGCCAATGAACAATGCAAGTGAAGGCACGAAATGAGATCCAACTAAACTTAGAATTGATTTGGGATGCACTTAAGCTGGATAAAAACTCATCAAATGCTTTATCTACGTTGGACAACGTGGAACTAAAAATAGATGATAGGCTTAAAAAAAAAGAAATAATTAAATCTAGCACAGGCTTACTTTGCACAAGAACAGTTTGCGCTTGCAATGAAGATGTATCAAAATTGTTTGAGGGAATTCTATTTTGGCATTGACACCCAAACTTTATCATATTTAGCTCGAACACATTATGAAGTAGAATGATGGCAAGATTGTAAATGAATATTATTAAGAGCAGAAGTGAGCGAGGAAGACATTTGACAGGGCTAGAGGAGAGGTTGGTCAGCCTGTTGATTTACTCAATGAAGTAGCAGAGGCTTCTAGAGGGATTTGAGAAGTAAAAACATCTGATGGAATCTAAAAGAAGGATGAATTGTATCACCACCAATGCAAAGCAAAACATGTGCGGTGCTGTGGTAAACCCTAAATGTTTCGCGCATCCCCACTAAGTAGCCCCAAGATTTGTGCGAGAGAGTGATGGTTCCCACAGTCCCACCAACAAACCCTAATGCCTATGCCGGTGAATGGTGTGCACTCCTGTGTTCCCATAGGGGGTCTCAAATCTATGTGCGGGAGGGCGGTGAAATTGAAGACCCTTCGCACATTACCGTGGATGCTCCCAAAAAATAATGCGGGTGTGCAGTGAAAGAAGAAGCCCTGAAAGAATAGAGTATAAAGTAAAATATTTTACAAATGAAGATATGGTCAAATATGACGTTCACTGGAAAAGGAAAAGATAATTTGGGGTAATAAATAAAAATATATGGGATAAGTGATTTTAAAAAGTGAAAATAGTGGTTTTGTGAAAACATTTTCACCTAGGGAAAATGGGTGATTATTTCACCGTATAAATATTTTGAAGATAATTATACTAGTGAAATATGAATTTGTAGAGAAGGGGATATCGAAAATATTTTTATGGAAATGCAATTGAACAGGAGAAGAAAAATCTAACTTTTTGAGAAATAAATATGAGTGTTGAATATATAATTTTGAAAAGTGAATTTGTTGAAATACATTTTAGTGAGGAGGTTAAGGAATGGGTAATTATTTTACTCAAGGAATACTTTTAATTATGAAGTGAAATACTTTCACTAAGAGATTTATAAGTAGGTGATTATCTTTAAATGGTGAAAATACATATAAATACGAGTGTGAAAATTTCCAGCAAAGGAAAGATTTGATAATCATTAAGATTATTTTCATAGAGTTCGAATATCAAAGAGATTAAAATAAAAATATTTTAATTTGTTGAACACAATTAATTAAATGAAGAGATGCAACAGACAAACGTGCAAAGGGTCATAACCCTAATAGTGCAATGCATATATGTGACATAAAATTGTATCATCAATCATTAGAACTAGGGAGTAGGTTAGAAAAATCACCAGTAGTAGATAGGTTCATCCATTCCACTCATCCATTTTCACATTTAAGAGACTTCTGCAATTAATGTACATATTTTGAAGCAATATAATGGAGAAGACTAATCTAAAAATGGTGATCTATTTTCAGTGTTCAACTGTTGTGTTGATTTTCATGCTTATATGTTGACATGTTGTCTCCAAAGTGGTTCTCTTAAATTATTCAAATTTATATAAATTTTCAGGACACATTTGCTATTGTTGTGTGGTTATTTTGATTGGTTTTTGGTTGGAGCGAATTAAACATCCTTTCAAATAATTCATTTTGGTTGGTTCTTTCCAAGGATTAAAATCCTTTTAAATTGATTATTATGATTGGTTTCCCTTAGGCTGAGAATTAAAAGTCCTTTCATGAGATCACAGTAATTTAGGAGAATATCACTGGGGTTACTAAAGAAGAGCACAATAGCTTACATACCTGCACGTTTGTACAAGGTGCAAACATTTCAAGTGCCCAAAAAGTTGGAGTTAAGCTACAAAATAGACATACCTATCTTTCAAATCTGTCACCATCATCATCATCCACCCATCGACTCCATTCACCCAATAGATTAGGAACTAGTTAGTTTTAGAACATTTTATATAAATTCAATTCACATTCTTGATTATTCAAACATTCTTAGTAGGAATTAGTCATCAGAATCTTTCATCTACTTCACTCCCATGTGCCATTGTGAGTAGATTGCCTAAAATAGGATCCATTTTAAACTCTCAAATCTGCCTTATCATTCAGGTACACCCACCTAGGTCTAGCAGAGCCTGAAGAGTAGGAGGTGACCAGCTAAAGTCGCCTTGTTCATTGGATAAAAATGTATTAAGAGACTGACACCCTCTTATGGTCTAAAAACCTGCGTTTTTGAGACCTAACATGATGGATGTCAATCCAACATTTTTGAATGGTGAGCTAGAAGAAGAAGTCTACATGGAACGACCAGAAGGATTTTAGTTGAAAAATCAACTAGATATGGAGTGCAGATTGAAGAAATATTTATATGGATTGAAGTAAGCTCCTAGAGCTTGGTATGCAAGGTTGGACATGTATTTGATTCAACAAGGTTTCAAAAAAGGTAGGACATATAGTAATCTGTATTTTAAGATTGAAAATGACAAAATATTGATTATGGTTGTATATGTTGATGAAATTATCTTTGGAGGAAATGAAAAATATGTGCAAGATGTTTGTAGAAGAGATGCAAAAATAATTTGAAATGTCTATGTTTGGAGAGATGAATTTCTTTCTTGGGCTACAAATCAATCAAACAAAGAAAGGAATCTTTATTTCATAGTCTAAGTATGTAAAAGAGATGTTGAAGAATTTTGGGATGTATAGTTTCAAAATGGTATGTACTCTTATGGTGATTGGTTGTAAATTGGGTAATGATGATGATTCACCTAAGGCTGATCAGAGCAAGTATATATCTATGATTTGTGGACTATTGTATTTGAGTTCTACTAGACCAAATATTATGCATGTTGTCTATCTTGTGGCTAGATTTCAAGAAGATCCTAAGGAAACACATGTTGCTACTATTAAAAAAAATAGATATTTGAATGGCATTTTGGATTATGGATTATGGTATCCTCGAGATACTGAGTTTACACTTAGTTCTTATACAAATGCAAATTGGGCTAGATGTGTAGATGATAGAAAAAGTACAAGTGGTGGTGCATTATTTCTTGATTTTAGATTGGTGGCATGGTTGAGCAAAAAGTAAAATTTGGTCTCCTTGTCTACTACTGAAGATGAGTATATTGTTGTTGCATTTTTCTATACATAAGTTTTATGGATGAAACAAACATTGAAAGATATCATAGTGATATATGATGATCCTATTTCTATCTTTTGTGATAATACAAGTGCAATTAACATTTCAATTAATCTTGTGACACACTTGAGGATGAAGCATATATCTATCAAGTATCATTTCTTGAGAGAGAAGGGCAAGGAGAATGAAGTAAAGCTTGAGTATGTTCTGCCGAAGGATCAGGTGGATGATATTTTCATAAAGGCTCTTCCTAAAAATACTTTTGAGTATCTCTGGGAGAAGTTAGGGGTCATTTCCCCTCCTTTATTGGACTAGATACATATGAGATGCATCAGTTCAGTCAATCTATGGATCTATCTTTCTTTTGGATTGATGTTTTGGTGGCTACCTCTTAGGGGGAGTAGGTAGTATCAGGTGTTGTCATTGTGACTATTCTATTTTCTATGTCAAAGGAGAAATCAATGTAAAATATATTTTTCCTTTGTCATTGATGTCAAAGGGGTAGAGGAATCATGTGAAAAAGGAGAAGAATCATGTGAAGAAAAATAGGAATAATACAAGAGATTATCTACTAAGGGGGAGAAACAAAAAGGAAAAGAAAGAAAAATCTTGAGAAGTGTATTCACAGCTTTATAGTGTCTTTGATGGTTTTTTACATCATGTGTTACCATCAATGACAGAGGGGGAGATTGTTGCAAGAATGGAAAGATTGAAGGTGTTGTCATTGATATCAATTGATCAACTAGTTATCAACTAGTTGCTATTGGCTATAAATATATTGAGGATATTGAGAAAATTGTAATGAAGATATGTTGCAAGTGTTTAGTGGTTGCTCTATGTTTTGCTTTGGATTTTCTCCTATATTTGTATGATTCAGATATGTTGATCATGGATGTTAGAAGATGCTATATCTAGATTTTAAGATGTTGATTCATTGTACATTGCAAGTTATGTTCACCAGTTGTGAACTATGGTTTTCTGTGTTTTTGGTTGAGGTTTGAGAGAAATGTTGTTGGTCTGGATTTATTTTTGATGAAGTATTATGACCTGCAATTCTATAGTTGAGTTTCCTTGATCGTGTTGAAGATAATTTCAGCATATGAAAGATTTGTGCTTAATGGTTCTATGTGTTTTACACTGGTTTTCCTGACCTTGTGTTGAACACTACTTTCGAAGTTGATAAAGCATGTTGGTGTTGGAAAATGTGCCTCAACTTGCTGGCTTGAACCTCAGTTAAAGAATTGTCAAAATTCCCTTTGTTGGTCTTCATTATTAGCCTATTGCCCAAAACTTGAACCTTGAAACCTAAGTTGTAGGGTTCTGGAAGTTTGAAACCGGGTGATAGTGTGTTAGTCACGAGAGCCTCATAACAGTCTAATGGTAGTGTGGTGTATACTGCCATAACACAGGAGCCCTCTAATTGAGGTGTGGTAGTGCAGTGTATACTGCCATATTGTGGGAGTCTTCTAGATGGCTAGCAGTGGCACAGTATACCGCTATACCGCGAGAGCCTTCTAGCTGTGTGGCGGTAGTGCGATGAGAAGACCATGGGTGAATGAGCACAAACTTGGTTGACTATTGAGGTGTAATTCAAACATTGTGTTGGTTGTGGGATCATTGACTTCTCTAACCTTGGAACCGTGTCACGGTGTTTGGGAGTTTCCTAACCTCCGATCAAGGGGGTTGTGAAATTTGTGGTTTCTCTAACTAGGTGACAAGCTGATGAATGTGGGGACCACTTGAAGGATTAGGAATTAATATTTAAGTCTTTTTTAGAATAAATTTTGAGAATATTGTAGATTCCCAGCTTGATTCTCCAGAATTGCACAAGCGGTTTCACACGTGTCATGGTGGGGACCACAAGGAATGGTTGATAGTTTGGTGCGATAGTCAAATGTGATGGATGAGTGATGTGTCAACATGTGGCATGATTTAATTTGTTGATTTTACATCACTGTTGTAAATCAACAATCATTGGCTGAAAGTTGTATTTCCTGTTAGCGATATGTTTGCATTTATTGCATGAACTAACTCGGGGGTTGACAAAGTGCAAATATGGTAATATTCTCTGTAACCAAATTTAATGTTAGGTAGCTTAATGCATGCTACATGGTGGTGTGTGTAACCAAAGATGAAGAAAGCTTGTTGGTGAAGGAACAAAAATGAAATGAAACCCTAATAGTTGGTGTTGTTTGTAGAGAATTCATTGTATGTCATTTTGAGCATTGAAATAGTGAGTGTGAATTTTGTATGCTTATGAACATTATAACAAAGAGTGAGGTTAACCAAGGTGATGCTACTGTGAGTTAACATCTGAGAGTGAAGTTTGTAACTCTATATGTAATTTATTTATTGTAATACAAAGTGACTTTACATTGGTGTGGTGGGTTTTTTCTCCCGTAAGGGTTTTTCCTTGTATATCTGGCATTATCTCTATGTGAAATATTCATTGTCTGTCCTGTTATACTATGAATGTGCATCTCAAATGTATGTAACTTGTTAAATGAATGTTTTTTCACTTCTCTCTTGAGGATTTGCATTAGGAAGACATTTTTCACACCATTGGTTTTCCTTACAAGTGGTATCAAAGCCCGACCAGTTGTGTTATCCTTGTGAATAGGGCTGGTTTTTTGTGCTAATCCTATTTTTAGTGGGAGTCTTGCAAAAGGAATTTTTGAGATGGAAAGTACATCAGGTAGAGTAGAAATTGAAAAGTTCAATGGTGGAAATTTTGAGTTGTGGAAACTCAAAATGGAATACTTGGTGGATAGAGACCTTTGGATTGTTGTGTCTGGAACTATGCCACAAAGTATGAAACAAGAAGATTGGGACCTTGCAGACATAAAAGCTAGAGGATTGATAAGATTTTATCTAGCCGATTCTATACTCCTGAACGTCCATGAGGAGAAGACTACAACTTCTTTATGGAAGAAAATTGGTGACATTTATTAGGGAACGTCTCTGGTAAATAAGTTATTCCTGAGGAAGAAGTTGTACTCTTTGAAGATGGAAGAAGGTGCATCTATAGTAGACTAGCTGAATTCATTTAGTATGATTGTTGCTTAGTTGGCATCTGTGGGTGTGAAAATAGAGGATGAGGATCGTTGTATGCTTATATTATGTTCCTTACCCAACACTTGGGACCATCTGGTAATGGCTATTGGAAGTACAACAACTACTTTCAAGATGGAAGACGTGGTTGCCTTGCTACTATTAGAAGAAATGTGGAGGAAGTCTTCTGAGATGGCCAAGGAGGCTCTTGCTGTTCGGGGTAGATTAAAATAGAGAGGCAAGAAGAAAGACAAGAAGTCTTAATCCAAATCTAAAGGGAGATCAAAGTCTCATAGTAAAAAGTCCAAGGTGAAATGTTGGAACTATGGGCAAACTAGTCATATCTAAAAGGATTGTAAGGAGGAGAAAAATAAGAAGAAGAATAACTCTTCTGACAATGAATCTTCTAAGAGTGATGAAGAGGCCTTCATTGCAACCTTGGTGAATTAGACATCAAATGATGTTTGGATGATTGAATCAGGTGCATCTTTTCACATGATATCTCACAAAGATTGGTTCACTAAGTATGACAAGTATGATGGTGGAAATGTGTACCTAGAAAGTGACTCATCTATACAGATTGTTGGTTGTGGAAGAGTCAAAATCCAATTCCCTGGTGGAAGAATCAAAGGGATTGATGGTGTACTACACATACCAGGTTTGGCTCATAACCTACTCTTTGTTAGTAAGTTGAATGATGTTGGTGTGCAAGTCTCTTTCTCGAGTGGAGGCTATAAGATGACTAGAAGCGCAATGGTGCTAGCTAAGGGTGCATGCATAGGAACTCTATACAAGCTGGATGCATGCCCTATTCAATGTAATAACATCTCTATAAAGTCAAGCAAAGCTGCTCATGTAGATAAGGAGAATGAAGCTCCTTTGGGTGAAAATTCCTTGGAGGTGAAACTCCTAGCAGAGATGACCATGTTGTGGCATCATAGACTCAGTCACATAGGTGAGAAAGGCTTAAAAGCCTTGAAAAATAAAAATCTTGTTGAAGGGCTTGTTGACTATAACCTTGAGTTTGATTTATGTGAACATTGTATTTATGGAAAGAAACATCATGTTTCATTTTATTCGAGTCCTCATAAATCTTCTGGTGTACTAGATTATGTTCATTCTAATGTATTTGGTCCAGTGAATGTTCCTTCATTATTGAAGTCTAGATATTATGTTTCTTTTATTGATGATTATTCAAGAAGGGAATTTGTGTACTTTCTAAAGATTAAATCAAAAGTCTTTAGTCAGTTTAAAGAGTTTAAAAACTTGGTAGAGAATTAGATTGGAAGGAAAATTAAATGCTTGAGGACGGATAATGGTAGTGAGTTATGTTCTATAGATTTCAAAAGGTATTGCAAAGACCATGGGATTAAAAGGCATAAAACTACACCTTATACTCCACAACATAATGGAGTTACTGAAAGGTTTAATAGGACGCTGATGGAAAGAGTGAGAAGTATGTTGAGTGGTGCTGGCCTAGAGTAGAAGTTTTGGGTTGAGGTTGTGGCTATAACATTTTACTTGGTAAACCATTCACCTTGTTCGGTTCTTGTTGATGAAACACCTTTGGAATCATGGTATGGTAAGAAGCCCTCTCTAAGACATATTCGTGTCTTTGGCTATGAGGAATATGCATATGTGTCGAATGAGAAAAGGTCAAAATTGGAAAACAAGGCTGTCAAATGTATCTTCATTGGCTATGGCATTGGTATGAAAGGATACAAGCTTTGGAATCCTATTACTAAGAAGGTTTTGTATAGCAAGAGTGTAGTATTTCATGAGTTGAAGCCTTCAGTAGCTGGTCTGCAGTTAGAGATAGATAAAAAGGAAAAGAAGGATGATGTAGTTGAAATTCCTCAAACTCTAGATAAAGAGGAACTACATGGTGTACCTAAAGCTGAGGAGATTTTGAGCAGCTCTGAGAGTTCTGAAGAAGAAGAACCACAACCTCATCCTATAAGGAGGTCTACATGTGAAAAAAGTCAACCTGATAGGTATGAGTTTTCTATGTTGGATTCAAACTGTGCCTATGCTTTGATTACTAGCACTGATGAGCCTAGGACTGTGAAAGAGGCAATTAATATGTCTGATTCAAATTCTTGGTTGGAAGCGATGAATGAAGAAATGGAATCATTGAAGAAGAATGAAACCTGGGATTTGGCACCTTTGCCTAAAGGGCGAAAACCTGTTGGCTGTAAATGGATATTTAAGAAGAAGACTAGTTTGGATGGCAGTGTTGAAAATTATAAAGATTGGTTTGTTGCGAAAGGGTATTCCTAGGTGGAGGGAATTGATTATGGAGAAATATTCTCTGCTATAGCTAAGTTGACATCTATCAGATTTCTTTTTTCACTTGCATCCGTGTACGACTTAGAGATCAAGAAGATGGATGTGAAGACAACATTTCTTCATGTAGAGCTAGAAGAAGAAATTTATGTCCCAGCCTGAGCACTTCATTGAAAAAGGTAAAGAAAGCCTAGTTTGCAAGTTAAAGAAATCTCTATATGGTTTGAAGCAATCACCTAGGATGTGGTACCAAAATTTTGACACCTTTGTGTTGTCATTGGGATTTGTGAGATTGAAATGTGATCATTGTGTGTATTACAAAACTAAAAAATGATTGTGTGCTTATTATTACCCTGTATGTAGATGATATGTTGTTCACAGGGAATAGTAAGACTATGATTTCTAATCTTAAGTATCATTTGTCCGTAAAGTTTGAAACGAAAGATCTGGGTGCAACAAGGTATATTCTGGGGATGGAAATTAAAAAGGGATAGAGGAAGTAGAAAGCTTTGGCTTAGCCAGAGTAAGTATATCAATACTATCCTGGAGAGATTTGGAATGACTGATTGCAAGCAACTAGTTGTTCCAGTGTTGCAAGGAATGAAGCTATCTATTGAAGACTGTTCAAAGTCTTCTGTTAAGATGGAGGACATGACCAGGGTACTGTATGCAAGTGTTGTTGGCATTTTAATGCATGCAATGGTTTGTAGTAGGCCAGAAATTTCCCAAGTAGTGGGAGTTATTAGTTAGTCTATGGCTAACCCAGGAAGTCCACATTGGGATGTTGTGAAGAGGGTTTTCAGATATTTGAAGGGTACCTCAGAATTTTCTCTGCATTGTCATGGCAACTCGCGAGATCACAAAGATCTCTTAGCATTCGCGGGTATGTCGATTCTGATTAGGAAGGGAATATTGATAGCAGAAGATCCACCAGTGGATATATTTTCATGATGAATGGTGGTGCAGTTAGTTAGATGAGCAAGTGACATGCTGTAGTTGCTTTGTCCACTACGAAGGTAGAATACATGGTAGTTACACATGCCTGTAAGGAAGCCATTTGGATTAGGTGTTTATGCTTAAGTATTAGGTTCAATGTAGGGAAGATTACAATTTGTTGTGACAGTCAGAGTGCTATTTATTTGGCAAAAAATCCCACTTTCCATGCCAGGATGAAGCACATTGATGTACAATATCATTTCATTAGTGATATGGTGGAGGATGGAAAGGTTTATTTAGAAAAAGTGGATACTCTAGAAAATTTTGTTGATGCATTGACAAAGCCCATGGGCACAGACAAGTTCAGGTGGTGTGCCAGTTCAATGGGCCTTGGGGCCTATGATCTTCATTAAGTTTGAGTTTGGAGGAAGCCAGTAAGTCTTCGTCAAGTGGGAGCTTGTTGGAAAATGTGCCTCAACTTGCTAGATTGAACCTTAGTTAAAGACTTAGCAAAATTACCTTTGTTGGTCTTCATTATCATCCTATTGCCCAAAAATTGAACCTGGAAACCTAAGCTTGCAGTTTTGGAAGTTTGAAACCGGGAAGTAGTGTGTTGGTCGTAGGAGCCTCATAATAGTCTAGCAGTAGTGTGGCATATACCACCATACTGAAGAAGCCCTCTAACTGATGTGCAGTAGTGTGGTGTATACCACCATACCTGGGAGTCTTTTGGATGGCTAGCAGTGGCATGGTATACTGCCATACCGCGAGAGCCTTCTAATTGTGTAGTGGTAGTGCAGTGAGCGAACCATGGGTGAACGAGCATAGACTTGGTTGACTACTGAGGTGTATGTCAAATAGTGTGTTGGTCGTGAGATAATTGACATCTCTAACCTTGGAACCGTGTCGCGGTGTTCGGGAGTTTCCTAACCTCCGACTGGGGGTTGTGAAGTTTGTGGTTTCTTCGACTGGGTGACAAGCCAATGAATATGGGGACCATTTGGAGGATTAGTAAATAATATTTAATTCTTTTTTGGAAGACTTATTGAGAATATTGTAGATTCCTAGCTTGATTCTCTAGAATTGCACAAGTAGTGAATGCGTGTCATGGTGGGGACCACAAGGAACGACCGACAGTTTGGTGTGATAGTCATATGCAATGGATGAGTGATGTGTCAACACATGGCATGATTTCATTTGTTGTTTTTACATTGTTGTTATAAATCAACAATCATTGGCTGAAAGATGTATTTCCTGTTAGCTATATATTTTCATTTATTACACGAACTAACTCAAGGATTGATAGAGTGCAAATATGGTAATATTCTCTGTAACTGAATTTAATGTTAGGCAGCTTGGTCCATGCTGCATGGCGATGTGTGTAACCCAACACAAAGGAAGCTTGTCACTGAAGGAACAAAAATTAAATGAAACCCTAATGGTTGGTTTGGGTTGTAGAGAATTCAATGTATGCTATTTTGAGCATTGAAATAGTGAGTGTGAATTTTGTATGCTTACAAGCATTATAACAGAGAGCGAGGTCAACCAAGGTGATGTTGCTATGAGTTAACATATGAGAGTGAAGTCTATAACTCTGTATGTAATTTATTTATTGTAATACAAAGTGACTTTACATTGGTGTGGTGGGTTTTTTCTCTTGTAAGGGTTTTCCCACATATATATGGTATTATCTTTGTGTGTGATATTCTTTGTTTGTCCTGTTATACTATGAATGTGCATCTCAAATGTATGTAACTTGTTAAATGAATGTTTTTACACTTCTCTCCCAAGGATTTTGCATTAGGAAGACGTTTTCTGCATCGTTGGTTTTCCTTATAGTTGGATCTATTTGGGTCTCTATGAAGCATGTGTTTGGGTCAGCCCCCTTCTAATTCCACCCTAGGATGTTTTGGCATCGACCTAATTTGAATTTGAATTTGGATAGCTGAATTTGGATATGTTTCAATGTTAAAGATAGTATAAATACAGGATGAGTTAGTGGTGAAGGATATACAAGAGCGAAGAAGAGAGATAAGTGAAAAGAAAAAGAGTAGATAGATGCAACATTGATGCTATCTAGTGAGTGTGTGTAATGCGAGTGTGGCAGATCAATGCAATGCCTTAATGTCAAGTTTTCAAAAGCAGTGAGCCGAAGGTGAAATCTATCATTCATGCATGTCTACAAGTGATTGTGGTGGAATCCTTTGTTGCATTCAAATTGTCTTCTCTCTGTAACAAGTCTTCTTTGTCTTCTTTGTATCTCAGTGGTAGTGAGCCCTTTGGGTTGTTAGCCCTGTTGGACAAAGAGTCCTCATCTTGACAATGAACCTTGTTTCTTAGGCAGTGAGCCCCTTGTAATCAATTTTGATATTCTCTATAGTGTGAGTTAATCCCCATCGTGGTTTTTCCCTTATTGGGTTTTCCACGTAAATCTAGTGTTATTATGTTTTTGTGTTGGATTTATGTTTCTGCATTAGCATTTGATGATTAATCATTTAAGTTGTGTTAAGAATTAGTTTAGGTGAATGAATTAAAATATTAAATATGTGACAAATGATTCACCCCCTCTCAATTTTCCTGCTCAAAAACTTCCCTAAACTACCTCAAGGAACATGGCAAGAGTTCTAAACTTAAAAGGAGTAAAACATGGAATAAGGATGAAAATGGAATCAGAGAGGTTTTCTGGATAGACTAACGAGCTCTTAGCCAAAGGATGAAAACATGGAATAAGGATGAAAATGCAACGCATTCGATTCCCAGAGGCATGTTAGTGTCTCGTTCATACCAAAAACTAAGTTTATCACAAAAAGCAACATAGTGACCACTAACAATTAGATTACTAAGAACTTACAGAATGTGGGAAGGTAACTGAATGTAATAGAATTGAAATGAATTAAAGTACAATGATAAAGTTAAAGAGGATGAGAGATAGAAGAAGCTCACAAAAACCCAAGTAATGGAGCTTCCAGCAAATGAATGTCTTCAATAGTTGCATGTATAAGATCTAGAAAAAATGTTGGGGCTGTATAGGGTTTTTCCTTAATCAAACCCACATTTTGGTGTTCCCACCTCCACAGAAAATTAAATAGATAGAGAGAAATGAACAAAGGAGTGATAAAAGCAATCCCTACTCGAGGAGGAGAAATCATATCACAAAATGGAGATGCAATAGATAGGGGATATGTGAAATCCTAGGATGCTCGCAAGCACAAGGTAAGAGAGATATCTGTTGCAAGGCTTAAGGAAGCCAAAGATAGAGAGAAATCGCTACAAGAGCCAAGGGAGTTGCAAAGAGTGTTGTGAGAACTTGAGACCTTGAAGCTGCTATAACAAGCAAGATAGCAAGAGAAAGAGAAGAGGAAAAGGCAGGATCCAAAGCTAAAAAGATTCAAAAGACCCAAAGAAGGTTGAAATGATAGCATATAAAGAGAAAAGAGGGGGAAAACAAGCTTCACGAATGGTTACAAGGCATCCCAAGCTGTTACCACTGATAAAATTAGTTGACAAGTTGCAAATATGCTTGAAAATAGCTATTTAATTGTCAAAATGTCATGGGATGCTAGTGTGGCCAGCAAACGTTTGCGCACCATGCTAGTGTCCATACACATCATGCTACAAAACAATGAGAATGGGAAAAATACAAGGTTTGATGCAAAGCTGATGCACGAAGGTAACTGCTAAAAAGGGGTCTTGAGTATCCTAAGAGGGGAAAAAGGCTAGTGCAGGGGCTAAAATGAGCCTACACAAATGCTAGGGGAGTGGACACTAAAGTGAATACAAGAATGTATATGAAATTTCAAAAGGTGCAATTTTATGACATTACATTTTGCACCCACTTTAGCGGGAATATGAATATACACTAATATGCATGCTAAATGAAATCTACAAAAAAATTAATAAAATCATGATACCAAAATGATACTATAGATGAAGCAGCTAGCTCTTCAAACCAACTAATCATACCCCTAGGCTGAAGACCTACATAATAAATGCATTAGACAAGAAAGACTTGCATAAGACAACAATGTTAGAACATAAAAATATAGTACATGAAGGGGTTAGAACATAAAAGAACACACACAAAAACACACAACAAACTAAAGGATTTGAGTCAGCAAAGTGAAAGAGATCTCGATGTAAAAGGTTGTCTCAATACTATGTGTCATCCCTAAATTAAGAAATTACACATAGAAGAATTCTTAAATTAAGAGAAGAATGTAAGGATTGATTGCTTCAAGAGAAGAATATACCCAAAAGTTAGGGAAGCAACCAATATCAAAGAGAGAAAGAGCATATACTCAAGATGAAGACGATGCATATCTTTGATTAGGTGTACACAATTGAGAAGAAAGATAATTTAAGAGAGAGATGGAGAAGCTAGAAAGGAATGAAAATTTCAAGAGAGATGGCTCCATAGGTCCTTAGACCCAAGGAGAGTTGAAAAAATGCACCATAGACCTACATAAGGTGAACAAAAGGCTCTATAGGTACTCTCTCCTATAGAGTTGAATAAAATGCACTGGAGGCTCGCAAACCAACAATGAATACATTTCATAGGATGCAAGTGCTTTAAAATTCCTCAGACTTGCAAAGAAGGCACCCCAAGTAATCTAATCTGAGGGAAGCCCAATGTAGTGGACTCCGTAGAGTCGGATTAGGTCCTCATAGGTGCTCGGTATTGCAAGGTTGGTTGAAAAGTAGCTTCATAGGTGTACCTACAAATCAACATGTTAATCTACAAACTAAACATGTTAGGAAAGCTTGATGAAAAGGAGCTTTATAGGTTCTTAGTCCTATAGTGAAATAATAATCATAGAAGCTTGTGGCTACTACAAGCTGCATTGTAGGATAGTCATAGAAAAGATAGGTCTAGTCAGGTTGTGCCCAAGCTAGACGCTGATGAATTCATTCAAGGGAAAAGCTTCCAAAAGGGGGATCCCTCAGGAACCCTTCAAAAGAAAAGGGGTTCACTCAAGGGATTCTTCAATTGAAAGATAGAGAGAAGAGAGAGGGTCCCTTAAGGGGCACACATCTCTAGAACAAGTTATCATTGCCCCCAACATATAGGGGAGGAGAACCATGCAAGATACTTAGAACATAAAGGATATAGGTAGACCTCAATATCAGTTTTCATGCAAAGAAAAAAGAGAGGTGCATCAACAAAATGGATGAGTGATGAGACAAGAATCACAAAGTTGTTGTATTTTATCCTTCAAGGCCTTACATTCACTAGCAAAATTGCCAAGCACTCAATGGTATTCACAAAAAGAATGTGTTTCTCTATCATTTTTATGAAATTTCTTATGTGTGGGAAGAGGAAGAGTAATTAAGTGGGATTTTAGAAGCCTCAACAAAACACACTCTTGCTCAAATAAAGAATGAGGAGAAGGAAGCAACCCTTTCTCTTGTGGATAAATACTTGACTACTCAGAAGAAGAAGACACAAAGATAGAAGACAATGGAGGATGAATCAATCCACGAGAATGAGGTTGATCAAAAATCATGTCCACATTCAACCACAATTTTCATTTATATTTTTCATTCAAGCAAACAAGTTGCAAATTATGCATATGAGGTAGACATTCTATAGGGACCTGAATGCCTTGTTTGTTATGCTCATAACCTTTACGCCCATAGCCATATTTAGAGACAAGCTTAAAAATAGGGACATAACATGCTTGCAAATATTGAGGAGGATGATCTTCATAGAGACCATTGTTCTAGTAATGGGTATCACACTCTTCTATGGGATCGCCATCATCCTTCTTGATAATACTGCTGACATTAGCCTCTTTAATAGAATTTTGATCATCTTCCTGAGAAGGAGGATCAACATTAAGAACATTACAATTATTGCTCACATTATCCCGCGATACAAAAGAATAATCATCTTTGATGGTGGGTTCAGATGATGTTATTGGAAGGCTTAAGTGGATTGGGTCAACTTTACATTCTCCAATGAAGGATTATGTAAAGTCTAAAGAACCCAAATCATCACCAAGACATGCATTCTCTTGAGAAGAGGTAGAAGGAGCGAACTTAATATTTCTTGCTTCAAAAGGATCTTCTCCAGGGACATCTATTTCAAGTGTATCCTGTGTAATAGGTACTATAGGAGTAGACATCAACACATTGGAAGAAATTAAAGGGATAAGAGATGGTACAATCAAGACATGACCAAAAGCTGCCATTGAGCACATAAGTGCATAGCCTCAGGCTCAGCCCTGATTATGACTATTTGATTATTGCTAATGAACTTAATAGATTTATGCAAGGTAGACAGGACTGCACCCATAGCGTGAATCCATAGTCTACCGAGGAGAAGATTATATGGTAATTTTTCTAACATGCATATACAAGGGTGGCTACGGTATGGGACCCAACCTCAAAGGTAAGACTATCATGCCTAGGGCTTTTCGATTGACATTATCAAACCTATGAATGACAACAGAAGAAACATTAAGAGAAGATGAATCAATATTAATCTTAGGAAATAGATCAATGCTACATTGATGTAGAGAAAAAAACAACTCATCCAAATTCACAGGTTTAGATTACAAGACTCAGAAATCATTTACTCATAAATCGGCAATAAATTGTGTCAATTTAAAAATCGATTACAATTGCACATTTACACATTCAAATTGTTAATAAATCAAAAAACTTTATTTAATCTGATTTCATGAAAATTCACAATACTTTCCAAGCAACCCCTTTTCCTATCTCCTCTCTCCAACTTTTCATCTACCTCACTGGCTTGATCCTCATCTTCCAAAATTTATTTCCTCCTACCAGATTAATCTTTCCTTCCAATTTGTAGCCTCTACTCAACTCTTTAATTCGGTCCCTTCTTCTTAGTGATGAAAAACTTCTACAAAGAAACTCTCTTCACTCCTCATGTTGCCTCTATTTTTTCAATCTGCATTAACTTTCAATTAATGCATCAACTGTTTGATTCCCAGCTGCCTCCATTCCTATTCTCTTTATATCCCTTCAATTTCTTCACACAACAACAATACATATGAAACCATTGCATTTTAATTTTCCATGAAACACATTCCTTATCGAATTTATTTATAGTCTTCTTTGCATTTTAATATTTCTCCAAAACCTCCATTCTCATCAACCTCTTTTCTTGACTATTTCTATGCACAAATGCTCTCTTAGTTTTCTGTCATTGACCTTCTCCTCATCTCTATTTCTCTAAATATTACCAGACCCCACATATCTTAATCTTCTTTGATTTAAACATTTTAAACTTAAATATCTTTTCTGCACAATTTCTCTTTTTTGTTGGCTTCAAACAATGTTTTGTTTGTCTTCATGTGAAAATTCTCCCTCCTTATGTGGCTACCATTACCATTCCACTCAACATTTTTGTTTTCAAACATTTAAAATAAAATCAATTTCTCTTCCTTTATGAGCTCTCTCATCTACTCATCATGCCTTCTAACAAGCCAGTCACCCCCTGTTTTCAATTCACATGCCTTGACCTATACATGGTGCATATTTATTATAGCTAAAGGTTTAAACTCTTAATAAAATACAACAAGAAAATGTCAAAAACCCCCATTATATGTTCTTATTCATGGTATGGGCAAGGAGGAGTTTCCTATTCTTTGAAGTCCTCACTCCTTCCCATCGCCACCCTTCATCTATTGTAATGCATATTTTAAATAAAACTCACTTTGCATTCATCCACCTTTTTTCTTGGTGCATATCTTCCCCTTCACATTCTCATTCCAACCTCTTTCTTTTTATTGTTGCCTTTTCATATCCTTCAAGAAGATAATCAATTAAATGAGTTGATTTATGTTATGAAAATCATATGCATACCATGATCAATTTGATGAAGAAATGCGTTTAAATCAATAAGATATTAAAACACTTTCTTAGATTTTCAAATTTGAAGTGTAACATCAATGTCAACCAACATACAAAATAAACGATGAAATTTCTTGAAGAGAAAAGAAAGCAAAATCAAAATGAAAAAACCAAAATCTCATGGGTGCTCCTGTACCATACTCCTAGGTAAAGAGAAGATTCAAGCTCTGCTTGAATGCAAGGCAGCAACAAAAGAGCCATGTTTGAAATCTTTTTCCGGCTGTCTTTAAGTCTCTATACATTATCTTTTTTAAAACAGTTCCATGCTACAATCGAACCTCGATTCTCACAAAGATTCTATTTTTTCTTTTGTAATTTTCCTTCACACAACACTTTCTTCAGCCCATAACCACCCTCTACCCAACAAATATTATGGAAGATGCTTCCTCTACCCACCTTCTCTCAATGGAGGAACTCTACACCTTCTACTCAACTTTATCTTTGCTGGAGGATAGCAGTTATAGACTCTCTTTCACTCCTGCAATAAACTTTCTCTCACAACTCTCTTGTCCTGGTGCATACCTTGTACTCTTAAGGTCTTCTAGCTTTGATACCAATATAATGCTGAGAAAAACAGAACTCATCCAAATTCATACATTTAGATTACAAAATACTTAGAAATCACTTAACTCACAAAGCAACAATAACTTGTGTCGATTTAAAAATTGATTACAATTGTACATTTACACATTCAAATTGTTAATAAATCAAAGAAATTTATTTAATCTGATTTCATGAAAATTCACAATACTTTCCAAGCAATTCCTTTGCATATCTCCTCTGTCTAACTTTTCATCTACCTCACTGGCCTAATCCTCATCTTCCAAAATTTATTTCCTCCTACCAGATTTGGCTTTCCTTCCAATCTGCAACCTCTGCTCAACTTTTTTATTCAGTCCCTTCTTCTCTATGATATAAAACTTCTACAAAGAAGCTCTCTTCACTCCCCATGTTGCCTCTCTTTTTTCAATCTGCATTAACTTTCAATTAATGCTTCAACTCTCTGATTCCCAATTGCCTCCATTCCTATTCTCTTTGTAGCCCTTCAATTTCTTCACACAACAATGATACATATGAAACCATTGCATTTTAATTCCCCATGAAATAATTCCTCATCGACCTTATTTACAATCTTCTTTTCATTTTAATATTTCTCCAAAACCTCAAACCATCGGCCTCTTTTCTTGACTATTTATATGCACATGTGCTCCCTTAGTTTTCTGTCATCGCCCTTCTCCTCATCGCTATTTCTCTAAGTATTACCAGACCCCACATATCTTAATCTGCTATGATTTAAACATTTCAAACTTAAATATCTTTTCTACATAGTTTCTATTTTTTTTGGCTTCAAACAACATTTTGTTTGTCTTCATGTGCAAATTCTGCCTCCTTACATGGCTACCTTTACCATTCCACTTAGAATTTTTGTTTTCAAACATTTTTATAAAAATCAAATTCTCTTTCTTTATGAGCTCTCTCATCTACTCATCATGCCTTCTAGCAAGTCAACTGCCCCTTGTTTGTAATTCACATGCCTTGACCTATACATGGCATGAATTTATTATAGCTAAAGGTTTAAACTCTTAAGAAAATACAACAAGAAAATGTTAGACGCCCCTATTAAATTTTCTTCTTCATGGTACAAGAAAGGAGGAGTTTCCTGTTCTGTGCAATCCTCACTCCTTCCCATTTCCACCCTTCATCTGTTCCAATGCAGATTTTAAATAAAATTCACTTTACATTCATCAAACTTCTTTCTTGGTGCATATATGCCCCTTCACATTCTCATTTTGACCTCTTTCCTTTTATTGTTTCCTTTTCATATCTTTCTAGCGGATAATAAATTAAATGAATTGATTTATGATATGAAAATCATATGCCTCCCCTGATCAATTTGATGAAGAAATGCATTTAAACCCATCAGATATTAAAACACTTGCTCAGAGAGTCAAATTTGAAGCATGACATCAATGTCAACCAAGATCTGAAAGAAACAATGAAATTTCTTGAAGAGAAAACAAAGTAAAATAAAAATGACAAAACCAAAATCTCATGGGTGCTCCTACACCATACATACATTGAGCACCAAATTAAAATCAATGAGAGTACATGTAATGCTTGTTGGAAATATATTCCTAAATCATCACAGGCTGTAACCTCTATTGGAGCCAAGTCGGTGTGACATCTTTTGTGTTTGGCCGACTAGCAGCTTGAATCTTGTTGAACAGTTCCAAGTCGTTGAGACAAGGTTGGTGTCTTGCCGAATGAACTATCACTATGACATGAAGTATTCAGTGTGACATATTACCGCGTGGAGATCTCTGGCTGATAGGCCATTCAATTAGGCTTTGGGGAGACTCACAGTGACTGGTGTCTTCGGGGTGACTTGAATATCTCGGGAAGAAGTCGCAGTGACCGATGAAGGTCTTGCCAATGGGGACACACTTGGAGGCATCAGGGTAACACTAAGGGTTCACTAAGAACTCTTAGCGATGGACAAAAGTCTTGGAAACCATTCGATGTTCATTATAACATAAAGATATCAGAGTAAAGTCTTAGCAAAGGACATATGCCTTGTCGACTGTTGATGGCTTCAGAGTAACATTAGAGATCTTGATGAAACCTCTTGGCAATAGTAATGTCTTGTTGACTATTGTTTGGCGATCAGTATAACATGTGACTTCAATGTGAAGTCTTAGCGAGAGTGATATGTCTTGCCGACAGAATGAATCTTCGGTGTGACTTATGACATCGGTATGTTGTCTCACCGAAGAGTGGTATTCTTGCCGAAAGGAAAACTAAAGTCGTTGTGACTTGTGAATAGCGATATAACCTCTTGCTGATGGAAATGACTCTTGGTGATATCGAATGTTGACTGTGTTGGCATTGGAGAGACACGGTCAGTGTCTCACCGATATGCCAACACAGCTTGATTGCCGTTTGACTGTTTGACCATCCTATGTAGAGCCTCGTGGAAAAATCAGAGGAGCTGAATGGGAATCGCAAGTAGTTGGATTGTTGTGGAAGTTCTGAGAGGAAGCTCGATAGACATGGGCGACATGGTTATACTATGTGATCATAGATTGTGTCTGGTTTGATAGTTAGATGATTTGAAGGATCGACAGATTGCTATGTGGTTGTATAATTAGAGTGATTTCTATTATGTAAAGAATGTAACTTGAAGGTTCCTGTACAAGTTTGATCATTGTGAAAGCTGCTGTAATTTGGCATTAGAAAGATAAGTCAGAACTTTGTATGTAATTATTTGTTACTGTAATACAAAGTGACATCTCTTAGTGTGGTGGGTTCTTCTCCAGTAAGGGTTTTCCCATGTATATCTGGTGTTCATATGTGTTTGTCAAATACTCTGTTTCTGCTATTTATTTCAAAGTGCATCTTGATTAGACTGTAATTGTAAAAATTAAAAGGTATCTTTGCGTTCTTCCTTGAGGTTTTGACGTTAGGAGAGTTGTTTCCACATCTAGCTTTCCTTACAATGCTGATATTATTAATGTTAACTATAATCATTAAAGGGTCCACTTTTGGGGGAGGAATTTCTTGTAGATATAATGTTATATTCAATGAATCTACAATAATATGATCCATCAATGCATTAACATTTGTTGGCCTAGTAGAGGCAGGCAAGAGGATCTTTTGTAATGTTTCTTAGAGAATACCTTGATAAACTAGAGTAGACTAAAGTAAGTCCCATAATGAGATCTTAGCCGGAGTAACTTGAAGTTTCTCGAAAAGATTATACTCACTGGGTGCTTTAGTTGTAGGTTTAGGAGCTTGAAGAAGGCTTGGTTTCTTATTCATTCTATTCTTATAAGTATGGGCTACCACTCTGTAAGAGGGAGCCATTGAAAGATCAAGAGAATCACTATCAAATGGGAAATCGTTAATAGAACAAATCCTTTTAGGAGAAGGACTAGGTGGAGTTAGATAAATGACCAGTCTCTTAGGCTTTTGAGGGGTAGTAGAGACATATATTACATTCATAGATTCATCACAAATAGTTGAATAATTATTTGAAGAAACATGCTCAACATCTATCTTCAAAGGATTAGATGTGAGTGGAGTTTCATTATTTACTAATACATCATCCCTAAAAGAGAGTGTGTCAGAACAAAGATGGGACTCATCATTCACAAATGCAGCATCTCTAGAAGAGAGTGAATTGGAATAAAGAATAGATTCACCATTCACTAATGCATCATCTCTAGAAGAGAGTGCATTGGAATGAAGAAAAGGTAGAGTAACATTAAGAAAAGTATCAATGATTTCATCCTCTTGTTCCAAAATATTCTTAGAAGGAATCTCATGAGAGGGATCAATAAAGAATAATAAGAAAGGAGACAAGAACTCACTTTCGCATTCTTGTAAGAGAACTTCTTGAAGGTTCTTAACAAATATGGAAAGAGATAGAAGGAAGAATGATAGAAAATACATTTTAAAATAGAGATATAGACACATCGGTCGATCCAGAGCAATCCAGAGGTGATAGAACTGAGAAAAATAAAAATATAGATTTTTTGATTTTTTTGATATTTTCTTGGTTCTAGTAATTTGCATTTTCGAAGGTCTTCAAAGTAGGATTTGGGGTTGAAACTTGCGACAACCCCTAAGATTTGGTTGTCAAAGGCATAGTATTTTAGGGATTGAATTAGTCCTCTTAGAGACCTTTCCAATAGTGTAAACGGTTCTGAATTTTGAGCACCGAGTCAAAATTTATGACCCCACCAAGTTGGGGTAAATAAATTCCCAATTTTTTGAAAAATACTATGATTCACATTGGGTTCACCAAAATGTAGAGAAGGGGAATTCATTACTCATGAGTCTATTCTAAAGAAAATCCCAAGGTTTAATTCCCCTAAACTACCTCAAGGAATAGGGCAAGAGTTCTAGAATCCGAAGGAGTAAAATCACAAAGTTTTTTTGGATAGATTAATGGGCTCTCGACCAAAGGATGACAATGCAGAATAAGGATGACGTCATGGAACGCTAGAGTCCTAAAGGTGTGCTGGTGTCTCATAGGGACTAGAAACTGAGTTTATCATAGAAATCAACAAAGTGACTACTAACAATTAGATTTCTAAGAACTTACATAATGTGGGAAGGTAACAAAATGTAACAGAACTAAAATGAACTAAAGTACAAATGATAAAGTTAAAGAGGATGAGAGATAGAAGAATCTCACAAAAACCCAAGTAATGGAGCCTCCAACAAATGAATGTATTCAATACCTACATGCATAAGATCTAGAGAAAATTTTAGGGCTATATAGGGTTTGCCTCAGTCAAACCCTCGTTTTGGTGTTCTCACCTACATAGACAGCCAAATAGATAGAGAGAAATGAAAAAAGGAGTGATAAAATCAATCCCCGCTTGAGGAGGAGAACCTGTATCACAAAATGGAGATGCAATAGATAGGGGATGTGTGAAACCTCAGGATGTTTGAAAGCACAAGGTAAGAGAGATATTAGCTGCAAGGCTTAAGGAAGCCAAAGAGAGAGAGAAATAGCTACAAGAGCCAAGGGAGTTTCAAAGAGTGTTGTGAGAACTTGAGACCTTGAAGTTGCTGTAGCAAGCAAGATAGGAAGAGAAAGAGAAGAGGAAAAGGTAGGAGCCAAAGCTAGAAAGATTCAGAAGACCTAAGGAAGGTTGAAAAGGTAGCATATAAAGAGAAAATAGGGGGGAAAAGAAGCTTCTTGAATGGTTACAAGGCATTGGGTGATCCCACAGAGCTAGTTTATAATTTTTGGGAGATCCTATTTTTTGCTGAAATCACATCTTTTTAGAAAATATAATGATTTAAGCCTTAAAAAGTACCATTTAAAGGATTCCAATTGAATATGGTTTGATCGAACCACCTTAGATAAAACCCCCTTGGATAGAACCTCACTAGTTTTAAACCATACCTATAACAAAGTCTCCTTTACACCTATCAAAATACTGATAAAAAACCACTTTTGATTTACCTTTTGGGGGGTCAAATGAATTCATTTAAAATTTATTTTTTGTAAGTATGTAGTCCTTATTATAAGCTTCCAAAAAATTATAATTTGAAATAAATTTAATTTTATTATTATATTTATTTTTTATTTCTTGTGAATGTAGTTTTTTCACCAAAAATCAAGCTCTCTATTCTGGACATGTGGAAAAATAGCATATTATGAAAAAATAAATTGAAAAATATGAGTGCACCAGATATTGAATTCCTTGATCCAACAACAAAAAAAATCTAATTTCGATACATACAAAAAAAGGTATGCGTTATACAGTTCATCTATGTCTGAATTGTAATTGGTTTGACTTAAAAGCTTGATTAAGGAAAAAATATTCAATAAAACACTATGAAACCAATTGGAAGCACTATATATCATAGTTGCAAATCAAAATTCAAAAAAAAAAAGAATTTTATCCTTTTTGGAAAAAAAGTTGTGTTATATAGTGAGCATCACTCCTTAAAAATGTTGTTTACTTAAAAAACTAGTTTTCGAAGGTGATGGAAAAAGAAGTGCAACATAATTCTGAAAGTTTTAAAAATAAATAAATTAGAATCTACAGAAAAAAAATCACAAATCACTAGTTTTCATCATGTTCAAATTCCTCATGGTTTAGCTGCTATAGGTGCCCAAAAGTGAAGATTTAGTTAGAAAAAAATATTTCAATGTCCAGTTTGGCCAAAAATTGTAAACCAGTATTGTGGGATCACTCTCGAGCCATTATCACTGACGAAATTAGTTGACAAGTGGAAAAAATGATAAAAAAAAATTGTTTGAATTCCAAAATTTCATGGGATGCTAGCATGGTGCGTGGACATCTGTGTGGCATGCTAGTGTCCAAACACGTCACGCTACAAAACAATGAGAATGGGAAAAACACAAGGTTTGACACAAAGATGACGTGTGAAGATAGCTACTGAAAAGGGGTCCTAAGCATCCTAAGAGGGGAAAAAGGATGTGTTGATGGGTGTTTTGTACACTTTCTCAACACAGGCAATGCATAGATACATCACCTCTCTTGAAAGGAAACCTCCAACGGGCAAGTTGCTGAAAATTTCCCGAAGGTCTCTCGGGTGTCAGGTCATGACTTGCATGGAATTCTTAGTTGATGTTTGATGTGATTTTTCTGGTAATCACAGGGTGGACTTATGTAGCTGGATGTAGAATGGATCTTAAATTTTGAAGTTTCTGAGATGGGAGTTACGATGCAATTTGTTGTAGGTTCAAACAACAATCTAAAACTTCAGTGTTTTCTTTAAGTTTGGCTTTACAATGTGCAATGAACCTTAGCACAGGTTGTTTCTTCAAAAAAAAAAGATAAAAAGAGTAGGGAAGAGAGAAGGTTCTTGGATCTACAACAAGCTATGAACAATAATCATGAAGTTCCTGCCATGGATAGCTTCCTTCAAACATAATTTCATTTAACTAGAAAATTCGCAGTCTCATGAAATTTGTGCTATCTTCTAAGGCCTGCAAATATTTCACCATTCATTCACCATATATATGCATGAATAAAGATAAAAGTGTGGAGTGACTTTGAATTCAAGCCTAGACTAACTTTTCACAACTATCTACCAACGACAAACAACAAAATGTATGGGCAAGGAAGGCATCTACACAACATTAATGTTCACAACTATAGAACAACATTACTAAAATATACTCAAGAAATTTAAATCTAACTTAAAAAAACAATGTAAATCTAGATAAAGCATCTAACAAGGGAGATTGAACCATGAAACATGTGAAGAAATCAGAAAATACACCAAGTCAATATATTTTCATTATAAATTTCAGCAGTATGTCTTTACAACAACTCAACTCCCTTTGGAAATGAGAGGATACCCCCTATTTATAGTGCCCAAAAAGTAGAACGAATGGCCAAGATTCAATCTCATTGTGTGGCCAAGATTCACTACAAACTAGGATTCTACCTACCCCCAATACATTACAATTTAAAATATAGTTTTGTCCATATCCCTATTTCGTCATCTAGTAACAACATTGTAGCATTATGTCTTTTGCTGATTACTCTTTTTGTTGTAGCTATTCCTTTAGGAGCTCTTCACTGATCATAGGGCTGCCTTCTTGCTTCTTCAAAGCTGCATATG
Source organism: Sequoia sempervirens (assembly GCA_007258455.2). Taxonomy (NCBI): domain Eukaryota; kingdom Viridiplantae; phylum Streptophyta; class Pinopsida; order Cupressales; family Cupressaceae; genus Sequoia; species Sequoia sempervirens. Next base: position 409,591,750 of record VDFB02270651.1, on the reverse strand, counting down.
CCATGAATTTTAGAATCATCGGTTGGAGTTTGTCAACCTCTATGATTTCAGACCATAGCATCTGATAACTCCATTCTTTCGAGTTGTCTTCAAGCTTCTTCTAGTCTTCATCATAATTTGTGATGTGATCTCTGAACAACTCCGACTAGGTGAAGGAACAGGAGAAAAAACTCATGAAGTCTATAGTTATCTCATTGGACATCCCATCCTCCATTGCCTTCTGGAAATAAGGCTTTACTTTCTCTAGATCCATTTGCACCGTGGGCATGTCGTATCCCGTTACTAGCTTCAAATACTAGGCATAGTCTGCCCTGATTTCCTTGACCCATTCGATATCTGGATCCACCTTACCTATTATCTGCTCTAGTCTTTCCCTCTGGTTATCAAAATCTCACTTCCACATGTCCACCAGCCAATGGTCATCCTTTTTGAATGCAAGCTCCTTTTCCCACGTGGCCTTTGGTAGCTAGAGGATGGCCTCAATCTTTGGATAGGTGGAATTATATGTTGCAGGGAAGTCGGTGTAGAGCTTCTTGGTTCCCTCTAGGGTTTGCTATAAATCTAAGAACTTGTTAGCCATCCGAACAACCCAACTAATACCCATGTTCCTGACGTACATGATTTGTTGGAACCAACTCTTCATAGTCTTATCCAAGTTCTTCCTCTTTTCCAATTTGTCAATCTGTTCTCTAGAAAATAGTTGGGGTGGAGCTGTGGATGTGGTAGGTATGTCATCCACTGAAGACCTTTGTTGGATGTAATTCATCAAGGCAGCTACTTGTGCTTTAAGCTAGTCTTTTGACACCTTATCTTGTTGTATTAGGTGCACCACTATAGCTACTGAATCTTCAAGATGTTCCACCTTCTGTTATCTGGTAGCAGTCCCCAAGTTAATGGTGTAGATGTTGTAACTTACTCCCTTCTGGCCTACCACTGGTGTTGCTATCTGCATTGTTCAGGATCCGGAAGCATCCATCATTACTGTGGACCTAACTTTAGGCTTCTTCTCTTTCTTGGCTAAGATTTGTGCTCAGGCTAGGATAGCTTCTACCCTCGCTCTTGGGTCCTTTGGTGCAGGAGTCTTCTTTTCAAGTTGCTTCTCTAGTGATTTGGGCATGGTAGATTTTTCCCTGGGAAATTCTTGATCACCCTTGTCTCCCTTTGTCTGAATCTCTGTTTGTTCACCTATGGGAGTCTTTTCTTTCATTTTGGTGCTATCTCCTTCTTCTTCATCAGAGTCTTGGATGAATTTGAGGCGTTTGACAGGAGGCTTAGTAGTCAATCTCCCTCAGGGAATTTCCTTTATCTTGATTTCCTTCCCTTTCTCCTCAGTTTATTTTTCCTCGTGCCCATGCTCCTCGAGCTTGTCCTCGTCAATATCTCCTTCTTCTCTAGGAGGTGGTACAACCTTTAGCTGTTTTTCCCTCGTAGGGAGCTCTATGTCCTCTGCTGCTCTGCCACCTTCTTTCTCTTCTTTGGGAGGTGACCCTTTTGTCTCTTCTTCATCATGCTTTAGTTGTCTGGCCATTTCCTCTTTGAGGTCATCATTGAAGGTCTGCACAATAGTTCTACCACCTGCACCCTCCTCTTCGTCTCCACTCTCGGAAGACCCCATTCCTTCTTCTTCATAGACCACCCTATCGATTTTCCAGTGTTCATACTCTGGGTGTTCATGGTACTCTTCGGCTTCCTCCTCCATTGCCTTTGAGGCTTCTTGCTCTTGTCTCTCCCATTCCTTGGAAATTAACATTGTGGCCTCCATTGTTGGTGGTCCTATTGGAGGTTGCGAGGGTGCAGCAGTGGCGAGGACCCATGCTAAGGCAGTCTAAATGGGGGGGGTCCATGAAGATCTGGGAGATCTCAGAGGGGATATTTTGCATGTGTCACGAGAAAGCCTCCGGTAATGCAAGCATGGGAATTGGTGCTGTCACTGTTGCTAATGGGAGTGATGTGGTGGGTGACATGGTGGTAGAGGAAATAGGAGTAGTCATGGTGGATGAAGAGTCAATCATTATGATGGACCCAATAGGGGGAGAAGAGGTGAGATGGATTGAGATATCCACCGCAGGTGGGGATGTGGTGACCATGGCCTGGGAAATAGATGGCAGGGCAGTCAGAACAGGGGGAGTCAGAAGGAGTTCTAGCTGATCTGCCCTCTCTTCTTCACCTTCTTGAATTGTCGACTACTCTGTGGCACTTCCTATTCGCTTGGGACTCTTGGAGGGTGAGCCTCCTAAATCTTTCCTTGCATAGACCTTAGGATCTAGAGATTGCTCTGTTTCAGTCCCTTTCCTCTTTTTTGATCTGGTGGGAAAAGAAGATTTGGATTTACCACCCACCGAAGTTGTAGCAGCGAGATCCTCTATGGCACTAGGCTCACTCTTGAGCCCTTCATATGTCAGGGCAACCCCTTTTTTCTTTAATCAGGCTACTTGTCCATCAATCCATTGTTTGGTTCAGGCCATGATTGGTTTAGTCACAATGTTGAGGTCATCGACCTCCTATTCATCCCAATCTACTATAGGTAGTGGCAAGTTGGAGACTGCATTATACCAGGGATCCATGATAGTGTTCTCATCCTCCTCAACCTAGTACGGTATAGGAAACAACTGCACCCTTTTCATGAAGTATGCGGTCATCTGCATGTAATGCCTCGTGCACACCTCTTTGTCATCTTGGCAGTCTACCCAGAAATATTCAACATGATGTAGGTGGGAATATTTTGGTCCCAGTGCCTTTCTTACGTGCCCATAGGGGTCTACCCGCGGACGAGCAATGTGTAGGCGAAAGTGGTACTCCACCAACTCCTTTTCTGAATTCCCAACACACTAGGAAGTTTTCAATTTATACATCCCCTGAATGAAGGTTAAGGGATAAGGAATCCCTGCCAAATGTTTACTGCTAAGGACTAAGTGTATATGTTGTAGCTATCGGGAGAGTTCTAGTAGTATAATCTAGTCATTAGGGTACTGGGGTGGCTTATTTAGCCTTTCTGTGAAGCCTTGGGCACAAATATATGTGAATTTGGGGAATTTAATAAACAGGAAGGCATACGGTTTCAGGAACGCTCGTGCACTGTGAGAGAACCTTCTCTCAAAATACCCTCCAAGCAATTAGATGATGTGGCCATTGAAGGCGTCATTCACCGTGCAATACTCCTTCTTGAAGTTTCTAAATTGTAGCTAGGGATATCTATCGTATGCTTTTAATCTTCGGCCCTGCTCCTCATCAGGCGCCATGAATAATCCACTGTACTATCTTTGCTCTGCCAGTGAATAGACCAGATAGGAGGTCATGTAGAATTTAGAGCTCTTTTTCACGTTCATAAACTGCTCATGGAAGTAGTCGCTTATGATGCCTCTGTAGTAGAATGTGGCCTTTGTGGTAACATCTTCGTCCCCACGGAGGATTTGTTCAACAAAGTATACCATCCATTCTTGAAAAAATGTAGCAGAAGGGAGGCCCATTATCCAACTCAACATGGTTACTAGGTCATGGTAGTCTTCATAGAAATCACTGTGAAAGAGTTCTTGGGGAACCTTCGCAGTGCTGCCTCTTTTCTTCTTGAACCAATATTGATTTATCAACTTTTTGCAGCCCATCAGGTTTTCATCCCAAGTTGCCTTTCCTTCCTCCATAGTGGGCACCACCATTTCCTCAAAGGTGGGAATGTGGAAAGTTTTAGTAATTCCCTCGACTGACATGTTAGCGAGGATGTTCCCATCTCTGTCAACGATGGTTCTTGTTTGGGGCTGGTAGGCTTGCCGACAGGCCATGACCAATTCAGGGGCAATGAGAGATGGGGGAAAACCCACCGATTTCGCAATCCCACTCTGCCTAATTGATCTTGCATTATCATTCTTTGGGTGGACTCTAACCCTTTGCTTGAATTCATTAATATCGACGTGGCCGATATTGCTGTCGATGATCTCATTCTAGTCGGTGAGGATTTTCGAATGTAGAGGCTCACCTTGAAACTAGTATTTCATCTGATATTTTTCTTCTCTTCCATGAGGAGTTTTTCTTGCTTTATTTCCTTTGTCTTTCTCTATAGCTATCCTCAAGGGTCCTGCACCTGATTCCATATAGCCTGCAAACACGAACATAATGAGTACAACTAAATACCAAAAGCATTATCATTAGTCAAAATATGGTGGACAAAATCCAATTAGACATCATATGGTTAACGAAGTTAAATTTTCTCTTTCAGATGCCATTAGTCTCTTTCTGAAGGGCTGTTGGACAATCCGAAACCAAGGGGCCGGATTTCCCTGGCAGGAATGCTATTTTGGAAAGGGCGAATAGGTTAGGGCAATCCGGGTGGTTTCTCCTGTCTTCACATTTTGATGGTTTGAAAGACTTATGTCGAAGAGGGCTGAATTTTAGCATGTGGGTCGAGATTGGTTTTCAAGTTTGAGGTTATTTTGACCACTTTAGGAGCACCCAGAGGTTTAGGGTCAGAAAGCTGCTAGGAGTTCACTGTTTGTAATGGCCTGGAAGGAACAAAATTCTGGGGTCGGAAATCTGAGAACCAGGACCCAGAAAGTGAAAAGCTGGACGACAATTTTCTATGGACTTTAAGGAGTTCAGGCCCGGGGGTGCGGAAAGGTGGTGGGATTTCACTGTTTGAAAATGGCAGATGTGGCACAAAAGTCCGGCGAGAGCAGCCCGACAGATCAGAGCTAGCTCCAGACTTGGATGTCAGATTTACTCATGAGTTTTCTTTTGGTGACCAAGAGAGCGGGCCTCGAAGGTTGGGAAGACGCGCATGCTTTTCCCTTGTGAGACGGTGAATGCGGGATGAAATCCCGGAGGGCCGAGCTCGGCGAGGGAAAGGATGTCAGAATTCATTATTGTTTGTTTCTCATGGAAAATGGAAATTCGGGACTCGAGAGGGGGGAAGGTCGCCATCAGATGGCCATTTGAAACGACAAAGCTGCACCAGAAGTCCGCAGATAGTAGTCTGTAGACTGGGACCTGACAGAGCATTGGCACAGACCTTGCAAATCTGATTCTTCGGACAATAACCAGATAGACAGACCCCGGAGGGTGGAAAGGTGCACCCTCTTTTCCATTTGGAAATGACAGGGGCGAGGCAGAATCCCAGGGTCAGAAGTCTGACGGGATGGGCCTAGGATGGGTGAGAGTAGTCTCAAGGTGGCACTATTTTATTGGGTAGAATTCAGTGAACTGGGGCTTGGGGTTTGGGAAGGCGAAAGCCTTTCACCGTTTGAGAATGGAAAACACCCAGGGGAATCCCAGGAAAGGAGTCCCAGTGAGGTAGGCCCAGGATGCGAAAAGGGAGGCGATCTGAGATGGTGGGCCCGGTAGGACAATCCGTCGTCTGAAAGTTCATCGTTTTCAAATTTCTCAACCGCAGAGGGAGGGGTTGGGCCTGGAGGGCGCGAACGCCCTGTGCGACGAATGGCAGCAGTGGTGTTTGGTTCTGATTCAATGTTAGGAGGCCAATTTAGAGTTTTTCAAGATTCCAAAATGTGAGTTTTGTGGGTCTCAGTGTGTTCTATCAATTGAATTCATTTTTTGTCCATGTTGTTCATTATTTTAAACATAAAATCATAAAAAATTCTCAATGCAATGAATGGCGAACCTACCTTGAAAGCCCAATAGCAGAAGGTGTGGAATCGACAATGGGTGGCCAAATGGTGATCTCAGACGTGAGGGCAACAGGAAATGGATGCACCAATCTCTTCTGACAAGGACTCTGATCTTCTTCTACAAACCTGAAAAATGAAAATGATAGGTTGGGGCCCAATATTTATACCCCCATCTGCATTTAATGGCCTCATTTAGTGCCAGTACGGGTGATCAAGAGTTGGTGGATTTGAAATCAGCAGACGATGGCGGGTGGTTTGGGGGCCAAGGTCTAGAAGGACGTAGCGAAACGGTCATTGGAGACCTGTTTTTCACATCAACAACAAGAAGGGACCCAAAGTCTGGAGGGTGGAGCACCGGTGAGGTTTTTCCGCTGGAAACGGTGAAGATCGAAGGGAATTCTGGGAATGGCAATCCAGGGGACTGGACCTGGCGGGGGTGAAGGAAGCCCGTAAACTTTGCAAATTTTAATCGGGAGGAAACTAATGATCTAGGACCCAAGGATTGGGAAGGCACAAACCCTCCATTGTTTGGAAATGGTGAATGCCCGGCATAAACCCGACGATGAAAACTTGGAGATCCAGGCCCGACGGGCCCCAGGGCTGCTGGTTGAAGAAGACTGCTATGAAAAGCCCAAAAGTGCCTAGGACCTAACCGGGATGAAGGGGGAAAAACACAATCAACCAAAGATAGAAGCTCGAAGGCACGTTGACCATTTGGGATACCAAAATGGGGGGAACGCAAAATGAGGCAATGAAAGAATGACCTGGCAAGGCGAAAGAAAAGAGGGTCCTCGTTCCGAATGGGGCGTGTGTGCAGGGGGCACAACAGGATGGTGTAGGGGCTAAAATGAGCCTACACAAATGCTAGGGGAGTGGACACTAAATTGGATACAATAATGTATGTGAAATTTCAAGAGGTGCAATTCTACGACATTATAGTTATAACGTAAGTGACCCACAACCTCCATCAAGCAGTCAACTAAAAAATAGAAAGAATGTTAAGGCACTATGACTGCAAACACTAGGGTTTAACCCCTAAACTATAATTTTGTCCAAGGGAAAAAATAATTCTTTTATGAGCTCATCCTTCACCCTTAAACCTGTAGAACACATTTATGAGATGCTCTTAGAAAATCCATATCGAATCTGGATTCAAATTTTACTTATGACACTTGAAAGAATTTACTACAATACCATGACAATGTTGCATGACAATAATGTAACATTTGTGCAATATTTTCAACATACACTCCACCTTCTAGAACTAGATCCAAAATACACCATCCTTCTCAAACATCAATGACAACATTCTGAAATTAATGCCAACACTCCTTTCATGTAGGATCAATTCCATCTCACACCTGATCCCCTTTTGACATCAATTACAACAATATGCTAACAACCTCCCCCTTTTTCATTGATGGAAAAACTAAATGCTCATACCAAATGGTCTGAAATGGTCTGATACCAATTTAAATCAATTGAAATTTGTAACATTAGAGCTCTATACCAATTGGAATTTCTAATAAAATTTACTCACCTTGCTCCTCTTGCTCATATTTCTCTATCTTGCTCACCATGCTCCCATTTAAGCATTTGCACATATTTCTCCCCCTTTGATATGGATCTCTACCATACTCATCTTGCTAAATTAAGAATTTTTTTACTTTCTCCCCCTTTGACATCAATGGCAAAGGGAAGACTCCCCCTAACACTATACCCCCCCTTTGACAAGCAATTTAAAAAGAAAATGGGAATCTTTTATTATACAACTATCAAGTTGTTAGAAATTTGTAGAATCATTTCCAGGGATGAATGAAGTACAAAGGAGGCTCCCCATTTGTTTACCTGACTTGATCTATCTTTTCCATTTCTAGGGATGAATGAAATACAAAGGAGGATCCCCCTAGACTCATTCCCTATTACTAGTGACTAGTGATATGATGTGGGAGAAATGAATCCCAAATTTTTCCTCAGATATTCAAATTATTCCTTGGGAAGAGGCTTGGTAAAAATGTTAGCTACCTATTCTTTGGTTGGAACATACTCCATGCTAACCTCCTTATCTACAAACTTCTCTCTTATGAAGTGACACTTAATGGATATGTGCTTTTTTCTAGAGTACATCACTGAATTCTTTGATATGTTTATGGCACTTGAATTATCACAAAGAATTGAGATAGGTTATTTGTACTCTACCTTGATGTCCTTAAGTGTCTGCTTCATACATAGGACTTGAGCACAACATGTTATTGCCACATTCTCTAATTCTATAGTGGATAGGGTGACTGATTCTTGCTTCTTGCTCATACAAGAAACTAACTTATTTCCCAAGAAGAATGCTCCACGACTGGTGTTTTTCCTATCATCTACACTTCCTTCCCAATCAACATCTATATATGCGGTTAAGGAAAAATCATTTCTTTTGGGGTACCATAACCCATAGTCAACAATACTTTTGATGTATCTGAAAATTATTTTCACAACATTGACATGAGACTCTTTTGGTGTAGCCTAAAACCTTGCAACCAAACATACTACTTGCATAATTTCTGGCCTTGATGTAGTTAAATATAGTAAGCTTCCTATTGTTTACTTATACAAAGTCTAATATGCATCTAGTGATTCATCTGATTTAGTCAACTTGTAGCCAATTATCATGCGAATATTGACTGGTCTACTATCTTCCATTCCAAATTTCTTGAGCATCTCCTTACCATACTTTTTTTGAGATATAAATATCCCATTTTTAGTTTGTACAATTTGTAAACCAAGGAAAAATGATAACTCTCCTAACATTGACAACTCAAATTCATCTTGCATATGTGTAGCAAATATTTTACACATGTTGTCATTGATACCTCCAAAAATGATGTCATGAACATATACAACAACAATAATCATGTAAATGTTTCTTACCGTATCAAAAACAACAATAATTATGTGCTCATTTTTTTATTTGAAGTACAAATTACTATCTGCACATCCTTTCTTGAATCCTTGTTGTTGCAAGTACTAGTCTAATCTAGAATACCATGCCCTTGGTGCTTACTTTAGACCATACAATGCTTTACTTAATCTACACTCATAATCATCATCCTTTGATAGTTAAAAACCTTTTGGTTGTTCTATGTAGACTTCCTCTTCAAGGTTTCCATTCAAGAATGCATATTTGACATCCATTTGATATACTTTGAATCCCTTATACACTAAATGAAAGAAACATTTTGATTGCTTCTAATCTTGCTATAGGTGAAAATGTCACTTCAAAATCAATTCCTTCAGCTTGTGCATACCCCTTGTACACTAATCTTGTCTTATATCTTACTGCAGCTCCATCTTCATTCAACTTGTTTCTAAACACCCATTTTGTGCCAATGACATTTTTGCTTGGGGGTCTAGGAACTAGTTCCCATGTTTTATTCTTATCAATCTGATTTAACTCTTCCTCCATGGCTTTTATCCAACTTTCATCCTTACTATCTTCAAAGAAGCTTTTCGGTTCAATCTATGATAGGAGAGAAAAAATTACTTGTTCCTTATTCTTTGCAAGTTTTCTCCTAGTAAGAACTCCTTCATTCTTATCACCAATTATTTTATTTGGTGGATGATCCTTTTGTACATACCTTGTAGGTACTCTTTCATTCTATTGTTCACATACTTCTTCCTCATTTTCTTCATCAACAATGACCTCTTCTTCATCTTCTGATTCAATCTCAAGGTTAGTCCTGCTGGGCTTTACCTGATTTATGTCCTCACCAATCTTGACATTGATGCTTTCAACAATCTTGTGTAGCCTCTTCTTGTAACATTTCATAGCCTTGCTTTGGGTGGAACATCCTACGAATATACCTTCATCACACCTTGAATAAAAGATTCCCAAATTTTCATCTTCTCTCTTTATGTAGCATTTGCTGCCAAATACCTTAAAATTCTTGAAAGATGTAGGTCTACCATTCCATAGTTCATATGGAGTTTTGCCACTATTTTCTCTTAAAAGAGCTCTATTTTGAATGTATATTGTAGTGTGAGTTACTTCCTTCCAAAAAGTATCTGACAATTTGGCCTCACTGAACATTGGTCTACCCATGTCTTTACCTATTCTGTTTCTTATATCTACAATTCCATTTTTTTGTGGAGTTCTTGGTGTAGAATGTTTCCTCTTAATTACATGGTCTTCAAAATACCTATTAAATTCACTTGATGTGAATTCTCCTCCTCTATGTGATCTTAAGCACTTGATTCTCCTGTTAGTTTCCTTATCAAAAAGCTTCTTGAATATCTTAAATTTGTCAAATGCCTCAACCTTCTCCTTTAGAAGCGTTACCCATACCATTCTAGTATAATAATCAATTAGTAGCACGAAATATCTCAACTTGTAGCCCTCTTGTCCTCATGGGATCACACAAATTATTGTGAACTATTTGCAATGGTTTGTGGTTGAATAGTCCTTAGTTGGAAATTTGACCCTTGTTTGCTTTCCTTCCTGGCATGCTTTGCAGGTAGTGTTTGTAGGCTTGGTTATCTTTGGAAGATTTCTTACAAGCCCTCTTGAACTTATTTTGACCAAATTGTATAAGTTGACATGATCTAATCTTTTATTCCACAAACAACTCTCATCTACATGACTTATTAGACAGTTGTTGCCTTTTAGTTCACAAAGGTTGTATAGATTGCTATCAATCCTAACTCCTTGTGCAATTGTCTTACCATTCTTCCTTATCTAACAACCTTCAAAATTAAATGTAACTTTATAACCATTATCACACATCTAGCTGACACTTAGAAGGTTATGTTTCAATCCTTTAAAATAAAGAACATCTTTTTTCTTGTTATTTCCATCCAAGCTCAAGATTCCTTTACCGCAAATCTTGATAGTAGTATTGTCTCCTATGCTTACTGAACCTTCTTTACACTTCTTAAGCTCAATAAATTTTCTTTTTTCTCTAGTCATATGCTTGGAGCAACCACTATCAATTACCCATAGGATTTGTTTCTTTGCATGTAGTGCAGTTTGGGCAATCATGGATTGAGTAGAACTCTATCCTTTTTATTTTCACAATTTCTTAGGTTTCTTTTCAATATTCTCACCCTCCTCCTTATGAACCTTAGATTCATTTTCCATTTTTGGGTTTTTTTCTTCTTCTTCTTCTTAGACTGAACATTTGGTCTTATGAACTTTACTCTACAATTTCTAGCTATATGACCAAAATTGCTGCAATTGTAATAGATTACATTGTTGGATGCTATGGATGTGTTGCTGATATGTGGTTTTCATTGATGTTAAAACTATTAGCATTTGGTGTATTGAAGGTTGTATATGTCGAGGATATTGAGAAAATTGTAAAAGAAAGTGTTCTAGGTTCCCACTAGAGCTGTGTAGGTCATGAAGGCATCTTGTTCTATACATTGAAGATCAACCGTTATGGACTAAAGGGTTTATTTTTTAGAGTATCTAGATCATCTACCAGAAGTTTCAGAGGTCCGCATATAGATTTGATCGTGTTGTGGTCTAATGGTATTTCTGTGGTCTCTATTAGTGTTCTTGAGTGAAGTTTGTGTGATCTTGATAATCTTAGTTGTGGTTCTCTGTTAGTTCCTAGTGTTTTTGGATGTTTCTAGATCATGCTATATCTTTGTGGTACATCCACATTGTTCAGTGTGCTAGTGATTGAAGATTTTTCTCTGTATGTTCCATTTTTCATGTTCTTGGCTGACATGATGGGTGTAACGTGTGGTGGATCTTTGAGGTGAAATTAATTGAAGCATTTTCATATTGGAGTTGTTAATTTGGGTCTCCACTATGTTGTGGCTGACCTTGGTGGATTTGCATTGAAAATTTAATTATAAATTTTGGTCGACATTGCAAATATGTTTATTTTTCTGGATAACTAAGTTGTCGATGTAATCTCATGTTGCAAATATATAAGAGCGATTGTTTCATTGGGGTAAAGTGTGCTTTGTGTGTTGGGTGTTCTCATATGTGTGTATGTGAAAATATCATTCGATTATAGAGCAGAGTATGAAGAAGACCGAGCAAAGTGTGAAGTAGTTTGAGTGAAAAGTGAAGGAGTTTTTTGTGCTTAATTAGAATTGTAATCAGGCTTGTGTAGAAGCTATTTTCTCAATTCGTACCCTCCAGATTTAATCCTATTCTATATTGTTGGGCAATGATCCCCTTTTATAACTAAGCAGTGAGATCTAGGAAGTGTGCCTGAATACATGTGCATTCCCCTTAATTGTTTTCTTTATAATTTTAATAGGGTATAATATTGTAGACTAACATCCATCGTGTTTTTTCCCCTAACAGGGTTTCCATGTAAAAAATATTGGTGTTCTCTATCTCTCTGATGTGTTAATTACTTATGGTTAATTGCTTATTCATTAGATTTGAGATTAAGATAAGTAAAGTTTGAAAATTTTATTATTTTGTGACAACCGATTCACCCCCCCTCTCAGTTGTCTATCCTTGTTTTACCAACAATTGGTATCAGAGAAGGTTCCTCTAAAGAAGTATAAAAGCTTGAGGTGATCTGAGATGGAACATACAAGAAGGACAGTCATAGATTTGATGGAACTAACTACTCACTGTGGAAAATTAGGATGTAATGTCACCTAAGGTGTATTGGTGAATCTTTCTAGAAGATTATAAAAGATCCATATGTTATTCCTTAGAATGGTCCCTCCACTACTGATGAGATCAAAGAAGCTAAAAAAAATATCAGGGCTATTGAAGCTTTGGTGAGTGCTTTGACAGATTCAGTGATGGAAAATGTGATAGGACTATAGATAGCTCATGAGATTTGGATGAACCTGGAAAATTTGTATGAAGGATATGCACAGGTGAAGATGGCTAAGCTACATAGTTTGAAAGGAAAGTATAAGAATTTGAAGGTGGGTGAAGATGAAAATATCACTTCTTTTATGAAAAGAGTAAATGAAATAGTGATGGGTATTAGATGTACCAGTGGTTCTCTAGATGAGGATGAAATTGTGGCTAAGATACTCAGATCCTTGCCTCCCTCCTACAAAGTGAAGGCTCACGCTATTGAAGAGATCAGATCAGTAACAAAGATGACAAGAGACACACTGGTTGGTAAACTTGTTGCTTTTGAATTAAGTGAATTTGGTGAATCTATTTTGAAAACTAAATCTGCATTCAAGGCTACTATATCTGGAAGTAAAAAGAAAAAATATGGTCTGAGAGAATGTTCCAAAAAGATATCCAAGTATGATGAAGAACTAAAATAGCTTGAAGATAAATAAAGAGAGGTAGAAGAATTCGAAGCACTGATTGTAAAGAAAGAAGGCAGAGGAAAAGGTAAGTATGAAGGAGTGTTTCCTATTAAATGTTTTTCTTGTAGTAAAATAGGTCATTTTGCATCAAGATGTCCTGAAAGATTTCCCAAATCTAAGCCTAACAAGTCTAGATTCCAAAAGAAATGTTACTTTGCTGAAGGAGTGACTAATGATGAGTCTAATAAAGATAATGGAAATGAAGATGAATGGGTTCTCATTGCTACCATTGAAAATAGTCTTGTGGCTACTAAATTTGCTAAAGATGAGAAAGGTCTTGCAACCTAAGTTCAAGAAAAGGATGAGTGGGTTATTGAAAATGGATGCTTAGATCATATGACCGGTGATAAAAACAAATTTGTAATTCTGGAGAAGTATGATGGTGGTGTTGTAAGATTTGGAGACAACAATGTTGGTGTGATTCATGGTAGGGGTTCTATTTTTATGTTGAAGTCTTGAAGCACAATCTGTTGAGTGTTGGACGAATGGTGGACGAAGGCTATGATCTACAATTCAAAAATGGAAGATGCAAGACATGTGAATGTTCTGGGAATATGATTGCTATAGGTAGAAAGATAAAAGTTAATATTTTTCACCTGAATATTGCTAGTGGGGGTTGTTTAATTGCTCAAGTAGATGAAAGATGGTTGTGGCATAGGAGGTTGTGTCATGTAAATTTTGATAATATTATCAAGGTAAATTCCACTCAAACAGTAAGAGATCTAACTAAGTTAGTGAAGCTTGCTAACACAATTTGTAAGGAGTGTCAGATGGGTAAACATACTAGAGTCTCCCTTTGGAGCAAATAGTTTCATTCAAATGATCTGCTGGAGATGCTACATACTGATCTCTAATCTCTATAGTCCCTCTAGAGTTAGACGTATTCATGTAGAAAGGTACTTTATGTTGATTATTGATGATTACTCAAGCATGATATGGGTTTCCTTCTTAAGAGAAAAATGTGAAGCACTAGAAAAGTTAAAAAGTTTCAAGGCTATGGCAGAGAATGAGAAAGGTCTGAAAATCAAGTGTCTGAGATCTGACAGAGGTGGTGAGTTCACCTCCAGGGAGTTCAACTCTTTTTTTGAAGAACATGGAATCAAAAGACAATTATTTACTCCTCAAACCCCTCAACATAATGGAGTTGTAGAGAAAAGAATAGAACAATTTTTGATACTGATAGAACAATAATGATAGAAGGAAATGTGCCCCAGATCTATTGGAGTGAAGCTGTAAGTACTATTGTGTATACTTTAAACCAGGTAAATGTTAATGGTAATTTTGGTAAGACCCCTTTTGAGCTATGGTTTGGTTATAAGCCTACTATTAAATATTTCAAGATCTTTGGAAGTAAATGTTATATCAAGAGATATGATGATATAGGAAAGTTTGATGCAAGAATCAATGAAGGAATATTTTTAGGTTACTCTACTAAAAGAAAGGCCTACCGGTGCTATAACAGAAGACTGAGAAAGATGGTTGAGAGTGCAAATGTCAGAGTTGATGAGGACTCTGCCAAATCATCCAAATATTATGGTTATGATTCAGATGAAGACAATACAAGCCAAGGGAAGAATTCTCAAACATAGAACTAACTTCAGATTATTCCATATGTTTTGGTAAAGCAACCTCAATTCATTCCAGTAAATCAAGTAAGTCAGGAAGCACAAACAAGTGCAATTATAGAAGAAAGATCAAAAGAACCAAAAGCTTGTGGAAGTCCTAAAACTCCAAGGTATGTAAATCTAAATCATTCTGAAAGTCAAATTATAGGAGAAAAGAATAAAGGTGTGCAAACTAGAAGAAAGATTATAGAAGAGTATTGCCTGATTTCCAAGATTGAACCTAAAGATGTCACTGAAGCCTACCAAGATGAACATTGAATGGAAGCTATGAAGGGAGATCTGAAATAGATTGAAAAGAATGACACATGGACACTGGTTCCCAGACCTAAAGACAAAAATGTGATTGGTACTAAATGGGTGTTTCAAAACAAGCTGAATGAACAAGGTGAAGTGGTTTGGAATAAAGTAAGACTGGTATGTAAAGGGTATTCTCAAACGGAAGGTGTTGATTTTGAAGAAAATTTTTCCCCTGTTACCAAAATTGAAGTTGTTAGATTATTTATTGCTTATGTTGCATACAAGAACTATAAAGTCTATCAAATGGATGTGAAGTCGACATTTATGAATGGAGAACTAGAAGAAGTATACATTGAACAACTAGATGGATTTAAGCTAACTGACAAGGAAGATATGGTTTTCCGCTTGAAGAAAGCTCTATATGGACTTCAGCAAGCCCCCAGAGACTGGTATGCTAGATTGGACAAATACTTATTGAAGCTTGGATTCACTAAAGGTACTACTGATAGCAACTTATATTTCAAATTGGATCATGATAAAGAGTTAATTATAGAAGTCTTTGTCGATGACATCATTTTTGGAGGAGATGCCAATCTATGTATGAAGTTTTATGATGAGATGAAAGGTGAATTTGAGATGAGTATGATTGGAGAGATGAAGTTCTTTCTTGGATAGCAAGTTACCTTGTTAGACAAGGGGATATTCATATCTTAGTTCAAATATGTGAGAGAGCCATCAATAGGAAATTTGGGATGGAAGAATCAAAGCCCGGCCAAGCATCTCTACATGGTGACCGTGATGCAAGTTAACATGGGAAAGATGATTCTCCTGAAGTGAATAAAAAATAGATATAGGCCAACCGGATCAAAGTGGACGGTTCTCTATTTAACCTAGACTAGACCAAATATTATGAATGTTGTATGGCTGGTTGCTAGATTTCGTGCTAATCCAAAAGAATCATAATATGTGATCGCTGTTAAGAGAATCTTAGATATCCTGGAAAAGGAATAGTTGACTTTGACTTTGGTATCCAAAGGCTGATGATGATCTCACTTTGAGTGCATATACTGATGATCATTGGGCTGGAGATGTAGATGACAGGAAAAGTACTAGTGGCGGTGCTTTCTTCCTAGGGAAGAAGCTAGTGTCCTAGTTGAGAAAAAAGAAGAATTACATTTCTCTATATATTGTTGAAGCAGAATATATTGTTGCTGTAAATAATTGTACTCAAGTGATATGGATGAAACAAATGTTGAAAGATATCAAGGTGATATATGAAGAGCCTATTGCTATATACTGTGACAATTCAAGTACAATAAGTATTTCAAAGAATCTGGTGCTACACTCTAAGACTAAACATATATCAATCAAGTTTCACTTCTTGAGGGAGAAAGTGAATGAGAAAGAAGTTAGATTGGAGTATGTGCTTACCAAAGAATAGATTGCAAACATCTTTACTAAGCTATTTCTGAAGAATACTTTTGAGTATCTTAGAGGAATGCTAGGGGTAATTACCCCTCCTGATAAGAACTAAAAGATGCATTTACTTGCATCAATTTGTGAGCTACATTGCTATATTTTGATCCAGATTGATGTTTCCATGGTTGCTACTTATGGGGAGTAGTTAGATGTACAAATATGTGGTTTAGAGCATGTATATGGAAAGGTCATGGTTACCTTTTCCATTGATGCCAAAGGGGCAGAAGTGCAATGTGAATTTTTTTTTGAGAAGAGCCTTGTGGGAGAAAAGTAGTTAAGAAGCAAGAATGTTGGGTTGATGGTATTTTTCACATCATGTGTTGCCATCAATGACAAAGGGGGAGATTTTTGGATGTTGTGGATGTGTTGCTGATATGTGGTTGTCATTGATGTCAACACTATTAGCATTTTGTGTATTGAACGCTGTATATGTCGAGGATATTGAGAAAATTGTAAAAAAAAGTTTTCCAAGTTCCCAGTGGAACTATGTAGGTCATGAAGGTGTCTTGTTCTATACGTTGAATATCAACTATTGTGGACTAAAGGGTTTATTTTTGAGAGTATCTATATCATCTACCAGAAGTTTTAGAGGTTCGCGTATAGATTTGATCGTGTTGTGATCTGACAGTATTTCTGTGGTCTCTATTAGTGTTACTGAGTGAATTTTGTGTGATCCTGATAATCTCAGTTGTTGCGGGTGATTCTCTATTAGTTCTTGGTGTTTTTGGATGTTTCTAGATCATGCTATATCTTTGTGGTATGTCCACATTGTTTGGTCTGCTAGTGGTTGAAGATTTTTTTCTGTATGTTCCATTTTTCATGTTCTTGGTTGACATGATGGGTGTAACACACGGTGGATCTTCGAGGTGAAATTAATTGAAGTATTTTTGCATTGGAGTTGTTAATTTAGGTCTCCACTATGTTGTGGCCAACCTTGGTGGATTCACATTGAAAATTTAGGCCGACATTGGAAATATGTTTTATTTTTCTGGAAAACTAAGTTGTTGATGTAATCTCATGTTGTAGATATATAAGAGTGATTTTTTCATCAGTGAAAAGTGTGCTTCATGTGTTGAGTGTGATCCTATGTGTGTATGTATGAATATCATTTGATTGCAGAGTAGAGTGTGAAGAAGACCGAGTGAAGTGTGAAGTAGTTTGAGTGAAAAGTGAAGGATTTTTCTGTGCTTAATTGGAACTATAATCAAGCTTGTACAAAAGCTATTTTCTCAGTTTGTACCCTTTGGATTTAATCCTATTCTATATTGTTGGGTAGTGAGCCCCTTCTATAACTGAGCAGTGAGCTCTAGGCAGTGTGCCTGAATGCATGTGCATTCCCCTTTATTGTTTTCATTATAATTTTAAGAGGGTATAATATTTTGTACTAACATCCACCATGTTTTTTCACCTAACAAGGTTTCCACTTAAAAAATCTTGGTGTTCTTTGTCTCTCTGATGTGTTAATTACTTATGGTTAATTGCTTATTCATCAGATCTGAGATTAAGATAAGTAAAGTTTGAAAAGTTTATTATTTGGTGACAACTAATTCAAACCCCTCTCAGTTTTTTGTCCTTGTTTTTCCAACATACATTCATATCAACTAAGGGAGAAAATGGATTTTTGCTTAAATATTTTTTTCTCCCCTTAGGAACAACTCTACATTCTCTAGCCCTATGACCAAATTGATTACATGTATAACAATATCCATGAAAATATGAAGAATACATAGTCATAGCATTTCCTTGAGTTGGATGAGGTGGTCTTCTTTGTATTTTCCTCCTTTGATCATGTACTCTTGTAAAACCATCAACATATGTTATTTTCATGTTTTACTTCTTTGGTTATTTTTCTTGTTTACCACATACTTATTTGCTTCATCTAGTTTCTTTAGCTCAACAGACTCCTCCTCTCCTTCAACAACTTCCTTACATGTTTTTTCACTATTTGAGCTTGAATTTTCTACTACGCTAAGCCTTTCATAAAGTTTTATAGACTCATTGATAAAGGAATTCTTTTCTTTTTCCAGCCCTGAACCTAATTTTTCCTTATTAGAGGGTTTCTGAGTGCTTAATAGCTCATCCAAAATTTCTAATCCACCTTTTAGCTTTAGACCTTTTTTGATTTGCTATTGGGCTTTCTCCAAATCTTTTCTTAAATCAAATACTCCTGCCTCAAGCTTCATACATCTATCTATCTTAGATCTACACTTTGGATTTGATCACCTTTTCCATTCTCTTGACTTTCTCTACTTGAAGTTTTAGATTCACCATCATCTGATTTGATTCCTCAAGCTCTTTAGATAGCTTCTTATTCTCCTTTTTCAGTCATTTAGCTTCATCTCTTAGAACATCAAGATCTTCTAAGGAAAAAATAAGTTCTCCCTCCAAATATATTTCATCTTCTTCATCACAAAGATGCTTACCCATACCATGATTTTGCTTTAAAGAGTCTTCTTCCATGACGATAAATTCTTCCTTTTCCTCCATTACAAGAGAATGACCAAGTTCATCATCTAAACTATCATGAACATTAGATGAGTCACTTCCTTCTTGAATATATAGGCTCTTCTTTTTCTTTCCAAAGTTTTTCTTTTTGGGGTAATAGGTTTTCTTCATCTTATGGTCTTCTTCTTGTTCAAGCTTATCCTTTTTGTATGGGAATTTAGAAGCAAAATGTCCTACTTTACCAGAGTCAAAGAATTTGAAAGGTAACTTACCTTTGCACTTGCTAGATCCTCTCCTTAATCTTCTAATGAAGTTTGCTTCTTCTTCATTAGTTTCTCCTTGTTCACATGTGGTGGTTTCAACTTTATCTATCTTAGGTCCTTCATCCTTTACTTTGTTGGCAACCTTGAAGACAACTTCTTTTCTATATTTTTCTCCATCTCCCATCCTCATATCATAAGTGGCACAAATATACCATGCAAATCATTAAGAGTGAGTTTGTCTATTTCTCTTCCTTCCTTTATTGCAGAGATCTTAGAGTCATACTTGTATGCCATAGATATAAGAAATTTTAGTACAACTTCTTCCTTTACTTCTTCATATCCTCTAATTTATTTCACTATATCATTAACTCTCTAAAGATAGTCTGTAGTATTCTCTTCTTCTGTCATCTTTATACCTTCAAATTTGGCCCTTAGTACTTGAATCTTGGCCAATTTTACTTTGTCATCCCCTACACAGATCTTCTTCAATGTATTCCATACATCTTGTGCATTCTTACAATACATAAATTTTCTATGCATAGACCTAGAAAGGATATTTATAATATCAAACCATGCCTTTTCATTGTTCTCATAATCTTTTTTTCTTCCAACATTAGTAGGGGGTGTGGACGGTGGTATGTATCCATTTACAATAGACATCCACACATCAAATCCTAAAGATCCTAAGTATCTCTTCATTAATAAACTCCAAAAGGTATAATTTGTTCCATCAAACCGGGGTGGCTTGTTTATGGAAGAAATTTCTTGACTTTCCATTATGTTAGAAAATCAAAGAACCTACCTGAGTTGGTTAAATTTCTCCTAGGGAACCTTGATCTCTAATACCAATTGTTAGAACATAATAATCTACTAAGAGGGGGGTGAATCAATAGATACTAAAATTTTAACCCTTTACACTTTTGAGTAGACTAACCTCTAAAAGATTTAGTGTGCGGATTGAAATACAAATTAAAAAATATAAACAAGCACACAATCAAGCATCACATAACACACAATATTTATGGAAAACCCAAGATGGGAAAAAACCATGGTGATAAAATGCTACTAGGAGCTACAGTCTTAATTCAACCTCACAAATAAATCCTTTTGTTACGACCTTTAAGGGCTTCAACCCTAAGGAGACACAATCCCTTGAACTGAGTACCAACTTAGTTATTTGATGACATCAACCTATCAAATTTACAACATAAATGAAGTTATAATGTAAAGCTTTTGGATTCAACTGTGTAAATTTTTGTATCGACATTTTGGATCACACATAGTGATCCATCATCAAGAAGAGGAACACTATGTGATCGGAAATGTTGATACACAAATTTACACATTTGAATCCAAAATATTTACACTATAACTTCTTGGACTATGGAAAACTCATACCAGCAACATAAATGAATATTACAACTTGTTCCTAAGGAACTCAAATCACTGTTACAACTTACTCTGCAATTGCTCAATTTTATGTTTCTACCAAAACAACTTTCTTCTTTGCTCTACACCCCATTGGTTCAACTCTATTCTTCTCCTTCATCTTTAGTGAATTCTTGGTCCACCTCAATGCATCACCATACAACTTCTACAACTCTCCTTTTCTTTACAGTGCATTCTCTGTCTATCTCGAGAACTTAGAATCACTTCTGCTTTGTATACCCCTCTCCTTCCTTCACTTAGTTACTACACTTAGAAAATATTCTCATCTCTTTTGTGCAGAGATAATTGATGATTATTACCTTAGGATTATCCACCATCCATAGATCTATTGTAAGGGTTTAGAATATCTTCTCCTTTTTCATGCAATTGTATTGTATTGAGCGGCACAACATTAAATTTTGGTGCAGAGTATTTTCCTTCATCCTCTCTCTGCCAAACAATAAGGTCAGCTATGCAATCAATGCATCCTTTTGATCATTTGATCTAATCTTGATCCTTATCTCTATAGCCATCTATTCCACTATTCTATGCATCAAATCATATTACATCTATCGATGTAGGTAGAAAATTTAATTTTCACCTCTAGGCGAAACCCTATTTGCATGAAGTTAGCCATTTGTGATCACCTCATTCAAATCTAGGCCATCGATCAACTGAATTCACACCACTATCTTGCATTATACATTCACCATCATAGCTTTAAAATGTGACCATCAGATAAATGGTCTTTAGATCTCCATCATTGATCTTATCCTTCATTGAAATCACACCCATTACATATCACCATATTACTCATGACTTTCACATTCATTTTTGCGATGCAACAACATCATACGATCGCCTTCCTTGAATCTCTATCGTCCATTGTATATCACTGAATTTCTATAAGAACCACCATTCCTATCCACAATGTAGCAATCATCATTGGATCACCTATCAATCAATGTGTTCCATCCTCTGCTATCCCGTTAGCTCTGAAAAATAGGCCCACAAGATCTTCATGAGCTGGTGGGATTATGCCATTTGTCTTCCTCTAACATCATACTCCACTTCCACTCATCACTTATCACTCATTGTTGAAGTCTTCATGTTTCAAGGATATGAAAATGTGATGCACCAACACTAAGTGATGCAATAGCATCCTAACACTTGTTCCTATAGATGTCACTTTCCACTATCATTACTCATCACCAAAATCTCCAACTGCTTCGCTTCACAAAAGTGATGTGAAGCGATAGGGTGATATGATTTCATGTGTCACTGATCACATGAAGGCACTATCATCTATCATCATGATCCATCCATCAAGGAAAGTTTGATCACAATTGTTCCCCACTTCCTCGCGAGGCTCAATTAGGACCCACCATAAGCATAGTGGGCTTATAGGAACTATTCGATCAACTTGATTGTGACCATTAAATGAATTCCATCTCTCATCATTGGAATAAAAACCAACTTTGAAGAGCTTTTTCATGATGCACGAGATCTAGCGATAGCCATAAAATCTACAAAATTTGAATGTGCATTGTTCGATCTCCATGGGAACACATTAGTGACAACAACTGGGTGACTAGGTGAAGGGTCCAGTCATTGAAAAAACTTGAAGGACATAAGATATAACTTAAGTGACCTACAACCTCCATCAAACAATCAACTAAAAAATAGAAAGACTATTAATGAACCATGATCGTGAACACTAGGGTTTAACCCCTTAAACCTAATTTTGTTCAAGGAACAAATAATTATTTTTTGAGCTCATCCTTCACCCTTGGATCTGCAAAACACTTTCTTGAGATTCTCTTAGAAAACCCATGTTGAATATGGATTCAAATTTTACTTATGACACCTATAAGAATTTACTACAATACTGTGACAATGTTGAATGACAATAATGTAACATTTGTGCAATATTTGCAACATACACTCCACCTCCCAAAACCAGATCCACAATACACCATCCTTTTTAGACATCAATTAAAACATTCTAACATCAATTCCAACGCTCCTTTCATGCAGGATTAGTTCCATCTCACACTTGATCCCCTTTTGACATTAATGAAAACAATATGCTAACACTTAAGCTCACTGAGAGGTTATTTATACTTGTCTCACCTCATATGCAAATGACATATGTCCTCACACTTGTCTCAAGTGATTCTACATGTGTCACATCTTGGGGGGTAGTCAAACTTATAGTCCTACCAGCTCACCTTCTCATACTTTCCTTCACATGTAATTTATCTAGTATAATTTTGAGACACTCTTTATTTTTATTGAGAGACATGATTTTGTGTTCATTATTCACATGTGGAAGATATCACTGGATTGTGCTTTTAGATCTTGGATTCTGCAACAAAAATAAATGTAAATATTGAACTAGAAAAAATGTTAGCATGAGGTAGGTATTATCAAACTTGTGGAAGATGTAAAATAGATAAGCACCATGGTAGTTAATTATAAGAAAACCAAATAGATAATATTATGCATTGAATTTAGGGAACTAAATAAGGCTTGCATCCATGAACCTTTTCCCACCCCTTTTATAGAATAAATACTAGTATAGTAGTAGGAAGAGAGATCTACTCATTATAGATGGATTTTCAGGATATCAACATGAAAAATTTCAATAATAAAACCAACCAAAATTTATATCTACAACTAAATGAATATCA
>VDFB02270651.1:409490576-409568569 GCA_007258455.2 Sequoia sempervirens | reverse complement strand
CTACCATAGCCTCCCAAAACATGTGACATGCATCCATGGGGATGATATCACAGAGTACCTCATCATGGTAGCTCGCGATCTTGAACTTTACTAGGCACTGCTCATTGACCAAAACTTTGTGGTCTTTCTGCAACCAAGCAATTCGATACAGATGTGGGTGCCTTTCCCTCTTTAGCTTCAACTTTGTGACCATCTCCTCTGACACCAGATTATCAGTGCTCCCGCCGTCAGTAATGACATCACAACATTTTCCTTCACACTTGCACCCTGTGAAAAATAGATTCTTCCTTTGTTTTGGTTCCTTTCCCTATGTCACTAGGGCTCTCCTAATCACTAGGGCTTCTCCCCTTTCAACACCATCTGAATGTTCAGATTGGGCCTCCTCATCTGCATGCGCAACCCTTCCATGACCTTCTAGCCTTTTGTCTGCCCTGCCTTAGTGTTGTGGGCATTCATAGGCTCGATGCCCTTCTTCACCACACTGGAAACACGTTCCTCTGAAACCACCTCTTCCAGATCCTTGTCCATATCTCCCTCATCCTCTACCTATTTGATCACCACTGTTTTGATCATGAAGGTGGTAGAAGTTGTCATTTCTTTGGCTTCGGCTAGTACCCACATCTTCACTTTTCTTTTCATCATCATTTCGGCTTCCTGAAGGTCTTCCATTGCCCCTTCCGCTTTGACCTCCTCGTCCTTTTTGCTTGCCATCAAATATTTTGTTATTCTCTTCCACCTTGAGCAAATGATACATCCTCAATGGTGGTCATTAAATAAACGCTCCTCATGGTACTCGGTCGTAACCCATTAAGACTATAGGGATACCTTCTTTATTGGCCTACGTAGCTGACTAGTTCGTGATTATCTTGCATGAAATCTTGATTATATTCTACAGATCTGCTTCCTTGCTTCAACCCTTGCAATTTCTTCAACAGATCTAACTCGTAGTCCACTGGTATGAACTGCTTCTTTAGTTTCTCTACCATGCGATCCCATCTGGTGATCTTTCCTTTTCCTCTTTGATTTCTTTCCAACTGAACCTCTTTCCACCAAATACTAGCATGGCCCTTTAGCTTCATTTTTGCAAACTTAACCCGATCTAGGTCCTCTATTTCCTCATACTCAAAATATTCTTCTAGCTCGTTGATCTAGTCAATCAACTCTTTCGGGTTCAAACTTCTGGAATAACTGGGGACTTCTGCTCTGGGTCTTTTTTGATCTTCGAAATGGCCCTTATTAGCCGCATTTGGTCTTGATCAATTGCTTCTTCTTCCTCTTCTACATCTGAACCTTCCTTCTCTCCTTCCTCCTCACTTTCCTCCCTCGAGTTTAACCCTCTTCTCAACTGCTCTTGTAACGCATCAATTTGTCTTTGGAGGGCTACCAGTGCATCTCTTCCACCAGCATTTTTGCCGCCTTGACCACCTCTGGCACCACCACGCCTACCAAGCATCACTCTTGGAGGAATCTTTCTTGACCTCAACCCACAACCACAGTCCTAGTGTGAACTGCCTCACGATTGGTGATCTGTCCACACGCTCAAGAAAACCCGCTTTGATACCACTTGATGAGGGAACAGCCCGAGACACAGAAAATAACCCACAAACAAGAGAATAATTTTATTATTCAGAAAATGGAGCTTCTTACATGCAGAGGATCTCAATCCCCAAGTTCTACAACACATGCAAGTTACAGAAAGCTACAAAATAACCCTTTCGCAATGTCTTGAGCCTTGTCTACAAAAAGTTACCCAAAAATTAGAAACTCGCCCATAAATAGAGCTCCTCATTAGTTTGGAGCCAAAACAACATTCAAATTTGAGTTTAGGCGGTTTGGCGCCAAAAATTTACAACATGAAGTTCAAATTTCAAAAGAGCACTTTGCAATTGTATCTTCTAGAAAGTGAGCCAACTTCTCGGGGCCATAACTTTTGATCCGGGACTCTGATTCGTGAACGGTTTGAACCGTTGAAAAGGTCTAGAAGTCAATAACGCACTCAAAATTTGCTATGCCAATTTCGGCAAGTTTTGGGGCCGTTCCGGGAACTGTAAGTGCCTCAAATCTAACTTGGAATATTTTCAGGTGCAAATCTGGGAAACTAAAACTGCAATATCTTTCAACCTAGGAACAGAAAATAAAAACCATAAATTGAGAATTTCATTATGATGAAAAGGGTATCCAAAAATGTAAAACATCTAAAAACTGAGAAACATGAAATTTAACTATTTTTGGGTGATGCAAGATTGCCCTTACACCACTGGATGCTCCTGCATCACAATGTTTCCAGCTTTTTCTAGATCTCATAAGAAGTCTTCAAATTCATAACATTTGTCATCTCAGAATCAGTAAAGGCACTCAACAATGCTTCCTTAGCCCTGATATTGTACTCAGCATCATCAATCTCAAGAGCAGTAGAAGGACTATTCTATGGGATAATATACCTATTCCTTGTAATATTTCAGAAGGGTTCACCAATGCATCTCAGATGACACTCCATTTGAGTCTTCCATAGAGAATAATTTGTTCCTTCAAATCTTAGACTATCCTTCTTATATGTCACCATCTCGAATCACCTCAAGCTGTTAAACTTCTTCCAAGGAACCTACTCTGATACCAATTGTTGGTAACACAAGGGCAGACAACTGAGAGGGGGGGTCAATTAGTTGTCATAGAAATTTAAACTTATTAACCTTATTCTTAGATCTAATTAATAACCATGAAAGCATAAATCATCAACACATCAGAAACACACATAACACCAATATTTTTACGTGGAAACCCTATTAGGGGAGAAACAATGGTGGAGGTTAGTCCATAAGATTATACCCTATTAAGAGTATAAAGAAGAATAAATGGAGAATGCACATGCATTCAGGCACACTGCCTAGAGTTCACTATTCAATTACAACAAGGCTCACTTCCTAAAGGAAGACACACTATCTTATAGAAACATTTGGATTACATCCATAGGATTTTGAACTGAGAAAATAATCTTCTAATGCTTGATTATAGTTCCAGTTAAGCACATGAACACTTCTTCACACGCTGCTCACTCTTCTTCAAAATCTACTTCTTCTTGTGAATGATTAGGACAATATTCATAGATTTCATACACAAGCATGCTATCAAATGGAATAAACAATCTCTCATATATATTTGCAACCAATAATAACATCATCTACATGTCGAGTTCAATAAAATAATAAAACATATGCAAATTGTTGGCCCAAAACAATAAATAATTTCCCATGTAAATCGACCAATGGCAACCACAACATAATGAAGCCCCAAAAAAAAATCCTTGAATGTGAAACACCTTCAAAAATTATTCCACGAAGATCCACAACACACTACCATCACCTTGTCAGCCATGAACAGGAAAAACATGAACATGCAAGAGAAAATCACCAAGCACAAGCACAACGATCAATGAGGACATACAACACAGATAGAGCATGATCTAGAAACATCCAAAAACATTATGAATCACTAGAGAAGCATCTGCAACAACTGAACTTACTAGAATCACATCATCTTCTTTCAGGAACACCAATTGAAGCAACAGAAAAAATGTCAAAACACAAATACTCACAACTCAATCAAATCTTCATGCGGATCTCTGAAACTTAATGTGGATAAACTAGATATACTCAACAAAAAACCCTTTAATCCACAACCTTTGATAATAAACATACTAAGCTAGCTTACTGAACTTCACTACACCACCAACAACCTGCAACTTACTTTATTACAATTTTCTCAATATCCTCGACATATACAACCTTAAGGACATTAATGCCAATAGTGTTGACATCAATGAAAACCACATATCAGCAACACAACCACAACATCCAACAAGGGGACATTACATACTTAGATTTTTTGAATACTTCCTTTTGGTATTTTTGTCAAAGGGGGAGAATACATGACATTTGACAATGATTTTTTACAGTGATTCAGTGACGAACATTGTTATTTTTTCCATTAAATAGTGTTACTTTTGACAATGGTTCAATAGTTTTCAGTGATTGATAGTGTTATTTTTTCCATTAAACAGTGTTACTTTTGACAATGGTTCAGTGGTTATTTTTTTCACACATTTTTTGCCTCACTGATTTAGTGGCAGTACATATTTGCTTTGACAATGGCAGTACATTTTTTGCTTTGACAGTAGTTAAAATTTTCCCGTGTTTTTACAAGTAGTAAGAAGTTTATCTCCATAGGGGAAGAAGCAAAGTTTGAGGGTTGACATCAATGCCAAAGGGGTAGTTTGTTGGCTTTAGAATTATTTTTCACTAATGTCAAAGGTCATGCATTTCATGGTTTATTCCTTGATACTTGCTTCATTCATGAAAATGACATATTCATGTTCTATGCACTCTAATCCTGTGTTGAGATATTCACTACTCATCCACCATTCAATTCATTGCAATAGTACTTAAAGTTGCTTGAGATTAGTGTTCATCCTAATTTGTGCAAGAGTGTTTAAGGGTGTAGAGATTGCAAAGTGAAAAGTATTGCTTCAAGGTAATTTTTTTAGAATACATTTCAATGTTGTTCATTGTAGTGACAAAGTGTAAAGTGTTTGATTGATTCAAGACCTTGAATCTTAATTTTGTGCCTTCTTCAGTTTCAAGCTTCAAAGGAGTAATACTTTGCAAAATAGTAAATGTGATGAAGATTATGGTTTGTGACATACTCTTGGTTTCACATACATAACCTCTACATAGGGTTTCTTATAAATTAATGGTGACTTACAATAGCAAGTTAAGAAAATTTTTAAAGGTTGTTTGAAGGGTTTAAAATACATGTTTCATCGGCCCCCTCTAGGGTTTACTAACCCAGCAAGTAAACACTTTATGCTTTATCTCTATGAAGGTTTCAGCTTATTGTATGGAATAGAAAAAAGGGGTTTTAAAGCTTATTGTATGAAACGACATGTATCAAACTTTGACAATAGCAAAATATCAGAGTTTCTTTGATAGGATCTTGGACAATGATGGTTATGTACAATTTTTTGAAATATTTGATGATACTATAGTTAGGATTTGTAAGTTTTGAGCTTTGCATTTAGTTACAAACTATCTCTAACAATGGTATGGCTTTACTACAATTAATCAAGTTATTGATAGCAATATATATGTTTCTTATGCATGGCATATTGAGGAGTAGAGTTGAATATTTAAGTTTGTAGACTTATTTTTTTTGGCTATATGATCATAATGAATGTGTAAAGTGGTTTCTCTTGAAACCCTTTTAAATGAATTTCTAAGAATGTTGTTCACAGCTAGATTGTAAAATTTTTTAAATATTGTGAACAATAGGATAGTGTGCTATAATATTTTTGAACTGAAACACAGTGTGGTATAATGATTTTTTTCTTTTTAGGTTTCCAATACAATGAAACCTATAGGACATAAACTGCATTAGGATTGAAATTTGGCATGAATTGTAGTGAAACAGAGAGATCCTCTATCTTTTTTTCTTTTCAAAATTAAAAAAAGAGATGCGAGGTCATGTTAGTGAGACATATATTGACCTATTACCAGTGAGGTTGTGTTTTTCTAGTGAGGTTGTGTTGTGCCAGTGAGGCTATATTTTCCTAGTGAGGCTATAATCAGTGAGATTACTTTTGCGCTAGTGCAGCATAATAAAATGAACTTTCAAAGTTGTTTTTTCTCCTTGTAAAGGGTTTTCCACTCATAAATCACTTTGTTAAGGTTTTTATGGCTTATATGGTCTTCTTGTTCAAACAATTCAGTCCTATTGTTTCCTTTGTGCACTTTTTAGCACTTGAACTTCTATGTTAATCAAGCATTGAGTTTTGCCTATTTCATTGGGTTAATTTTAGAATTTGAACTTCTAAGTTATAACATAGAAACTGGGTACATAAGTCTGAGAAATAATTAAATTGAATTGGTTTTAGAACACTGATTCACCCCCCTCTCAGTTTTTTTGTACTCCAACAAGTTACAATATGATAAATAGGTAATGGCACATCAAATCCATATACTAATTCAAATGGGAAAAACAATTAGTATTTTATAAGTTATTTTGTAATCCCATAATACTTATGGTATCTTTATATTTGTGGTATTTCTATTGTACATTTTTATAAATGTAGTTCCTATAATCTTTTTTAATGCCTCACTTGCTCTATTTCCTTCAGAATGATAGGGGTTGATTATGTTATGTATTGTCATAAAAGTTTCTAATAGCTCCATATTTTTTTGTTAAAAAAATTTCTTCCTTGGTCACTCATTAGGTTTAGTGGACAACCCAATCTTTTGTAAGGAAGCTAAGGTAGTAGAAAACCTTCCTACACTAATCTTGAGAGGAGAATAATGAAAAAAATGTATAGATTGTTAATAGTTACAGAAACTTAAAAAAAAATAAACACAAATATCATGCATTCAACAACACAATGATTTACGTGGTGAAAACCCTTTTAGGAGAAAAAACCCCACACTCCACAAGTCGTCCAATATATTATTCAACAATCACAAAGATTACAATATACTTGCAGAGCAAGCTTCTCACAGGAGTATCACCACTCACAGATCCAAAGACAACACAGCCACTATCAAACTCTAAGAATACATTTCAATACACAGTCGTAATACAACACACTCATAAAAATAGGGTTTCCTTTTAGGGAAAGTCAAGCTAATAAAATATCAGTCGTCAAAAATGAGACATAATGATGAATGGTCTAGATTTACAATAATAAAGTATATAAAAAATTTGGCTTCCAAGGGCGCTACCCCTTGGTCCCCCAACCATGGGGGTCTAGGGGTGTCCTCCCCACACCCCCCCCCCCATTGTCGTTGGCTAAATAGTACCTTATGTATTAACAATAATTGCAATGTTGAGACACATTTTCTCAACATCTTCCAATAATATTTTGGTAAATGAATTTTGTGGTAGTGTAGGAAATGCAATTGTTAATTTCTTCTTCTTTTGTGTATTTTATGAGATAGTTTATCCTTATTATGATAAATATTTCTTTTGAGTTTTTTGTAGGGAGATCAATGGGTCTAATAAAATCAATTTCCCATTTCTCAAATGAGGCTTATGTCAGTACTAGCCATAAGTGCATTTCATCTCTTGCAATAGGTTTCCCTATTATTTGGCATATGTCACATTGTCTTGCATATCTATATGCATAAATGAATGGTGTAAGCTACCATATTATTTCTAGTAACACCTTCATTGTCATTCCTTCATGTGATTTTAAGATTACTCATTCTTTCATGTTCAAGAATAACTCTTCTTATAATTTCATCCTTCCCTATGATATGTAGTTCTTCTTCAATTAGGCTATATTATAATTATATTTGAATAAACCTATATCTAATTATATTTGAATAAACCTATATCTATCATTTTTAAAATAGTGTTCTAGAAAATTTTTTGTGGATAATAATTATGTTATTTCTATAAAAAAAAAATTAGTACTACATTGATCCTAAACAAATATATGTTAGATAGATCTTCCTTTATTTTTATTGGTTCTTCTCCTATGTCAATTCTTCATAGATAGTCTCCTTGGTTTTTCTTCTCAAGTTTTACCATAATTGTAAAATCAAGTTCTTCAAATAGTAGTAGCCATGTACATATTATCCCTTGTTCATTGTTGGTATATTCATCAAATATTTAATTGGATCATGGTCAGTGAAGAATGTATATGGGGTAGCTAAGAGATAGTGTTTGAAATTTTGTAGTGCATAAACCATAGCAAATTCCTCTATTTGTTTGTGATAATTTGTGGCTAGCATATGAAATTGGGTGATCTTTATTTTTTCTTGGTTGTGCTAGTACTACTCCAATTTTGATGCTTGATACATCCACATGTACATGGAATGGAATGTCCCAATATAAAAAATAAAATTGGCGATTCCATAATCTTCCTTTTAAGTACTGTATCAAAGGCTTCTTGATACTACTCTATCTATTACAAAGTTATTTTATTCTTTCTCTTCAAAAGTTTCTCTATTAGTCTAGCTATTGCCTCATATCCCTTGATGAACTTTCTATGATTCCTAGTGTATCCCAAAAATGTATGTACTTTTTGTATTGTCTTTAGGGGTAGTAGATTTAATATTATAGCTATTTTAATAAAATCAACCATCAAACCTTCTTTCCATATTATGTGACCTAGGAGTGTCCCAAAAGGTACTGCAAATTTACATTTCTTCAAATTTAGTGAAATTTGTAGGCTTCTACATTAGTATGAATACTCAAACA
Source organism: Sequoia sempervirens (assembly GCA_007258455.2). Taxonomy (NCBI): domain Eukaryota; kingdom Viridiplantae; phylum Streptophyta; class Pinopsida; order Cupressales; family Cupressaceae; genus Sequoia; species Sequoia sempervirens. Next base: position 409,560,322 of record VDFB02270651.1, on the reverse strand, counting down.
TAGTATTTAATTAATCCATATACTATCCAATCGTCTAGGTACACTTCTAGAAAGTCATGAATAAATTCCTCAAATTCATTTCTATTAATTATTTGAATACTACATAGGCATTATTTAAATCAAATAGCATCATAATATACATGAATGATATTCATTTAGTTGTAGATATAAATTTTGGTTGGTTTTATTATTGAAATTTTTCATGTTGATATCCTGAAAATCCATCTATAATGAGTAGATCTCTCTTCCTACTACTATACTAGTATTTATTCTATAAAAGGGGTGGGAAAAGGTTCATGGATGCAAGCCTTATTTAGTTCCCTAAATTCAATGCATAATATTATCTATTTGGTTTTCTTATAATTAACTACCATGGTGCTTATCTATTTTACATCTTCCACAAGTTTGATAATACCTACCTCATGCTAACATTTTTTCTAGTTCAATATTTACATTTATTTTTGTTGCAGAATCCAAGATCTAAAAGCACAATCCAGTGATATCTTCCACATGTGAATAATGAACACAAAATCATGTCTCTCAATAAAAATAAAGAGTGTCTCAAAATTATACTAGATAAATTACATGTGAAGGAAAGTATGAGAAGGTGAGCTGGTAGGACTATAAGTTTGACTACCCCCCAAGATGTGACACATGTAGAATCACTTGAGACAAGTGTGAGGACATATGTCATTTGCATATGAGGTGAGACAAGTATAAATAACCTCTCAGTGAGCTTAAGTGTTAGCATATTGTTTTCATTAATGTCAAAAGGGGATCAAGTGTGAGATGGAACTAATCCTGCATGAAAGGAGCGTTGGAATTGATGTTAGAATGTTTTAATTGATGTCTAAAAAGGATGGTGTATTGTGGATCTGGTTTTGGGAGGTGGAGTGTATGTTGCAAATATTGCACAAATGTTACATTATTGTCATTCAACATTGTCACAGTATTGTAGTAAATTCTTATAGGTGTCATAAGTAAAATTTGAATCCATATTCAACATGGGTTTTCTAAGAGAATCTCAAGAAAGTGTTTTGCAGATCCAAGGGTGAAGGATGAGCTCAAAAAATAATTATTTGTTCCTTGAACAAAATTAGGTTTAAGGGGTTAAACCCTAGTGTTCACGATCATGGTTCATTAATAGTCTTTCTATTTTTTAGTTGATTGTTTGATGGAGGTTGTAGGTCACTTAAGTTATATCTTATGTCCTTCAAGTTTTTTCAATGACTGGACCCTTCACCTAGTCACCCAGTTGTTGTCACTAATGTGTTCCCATGGAGATCGAACAATGCACATTCAAATTTTGTAGATTTTATGGCTATCGCTAGATCTCGTGCATCATGAAAAAGCTCTTCAAAGTTGGTTTTTATTCCAATGATGAGAGATGGAATTCATTTAATGGTCACAATCAAGTTGATCGAATAGTTCCTATAAGCCCACTATGCTTATGGTGGGTCCTAATTGAGCCTCGCGAGGAAGTGGGGAACAATTGTGATCAAACTTTCCTTGATGGATGGATCATGATGATAGATGATAGTGCCTTCATGTGATCAGTGACACATGAAATCATATCACCCTATCGCTTCACATCACTTTTGTGAAGCGAAGCAGTTGGAGATTTTGGTGATGAGTAATGATAGTGGAAAGTGACATCTATAGGAACAAGTGTTAGGATGCTATTGCATCACTTAGTGTTGGTGCATCACATTTTCATATCCTTGAAACATGAAGACTTCAACAATGAGTGATAAGTGATGAGTGGAAGTGGAGTATGATGTTAGAGGAAGACAAATGGCATAATCCCACCAGCTCATGAAGATCTTGTGGGCCTATTTTTCAGAGCTAACGGGATAGCAGAGGATGGAACACATTGATTGATAGGTGATCCAATGATGATTGCTACATTGTGGATAGGAATGGTGGTTCTTATAGAAATTCAGTGATATACAATGGACGATAGAGATTCAAGGAAGGCGATCGTATGATGTTGTTGCATCGCAAAAATGAATGTGAAAGTCATGAGTAATATGGTGATATGTAATGGGTGTGATTTCAATGAAGGATAAGATCAATGATGGAGATCTAAAGACCATTTATCTGATGGTCACATTTTAAAGCTATGATGGTGAATGTATAATGCAAGATAGTGGTGTGAATTCAGTTGATCGATGGCCTAGATTTGAATGAGGTGATCACAAATGGCTAACTTCATGCAAATAGGGTTTCGCCTAGAGGTGAAAATTAAATTTTCTACCTACATCGATAGATGTAATATGATTTGATGCATAGAATAGTGGAATAGATGGCTATAGAGATAAGGATCAAGATTAGATCAAATGATCAAAAGGATGCATTGATTGCATAGCTGACCTTATTGTTTGGCAGAGAGAGGATGAAGGAAAATACTCTACACCAAAATTTAATGTTGTGCCGCTCAATACAATACAATTGCATGAAAAAGGAGAAGATATTCTAAACCCTTACAATAGATCTATGGATGGTGGATAATCCTAAGGTAATAATCATCAATTATCTCTACAAAAAAGAGATGAGAATATTTTCTAAGTGTAGTAACTAAGTGAAGGAAGGAGAGGGGTATACAAAGCAGAAGTGATTCTAAGTTCTAGAGACAGACAGAGAATGCACTGTAAATAAAAGGAGAGTTGTAGAAGTTGTATGGTGATGCATTGAGGTGGACCAAGAATTCACTAAAGATGAAGGAGAAGAATAGAGTTGAACCAATGGGGTGTAGAGCAAAGAAGAAAGTTGTTGTGGTAGCAACATAAAATTGAGCAATTGCAGAGTAAGTTGTAACAGTGATTTGAGTTCCTTAGGAACAAGTTGTAATATTCATTTATGTTGCTGGTATGATTTTTCCATAGTCCATGAAGTTATAATGTAAAGCTTTTGGATTCAAATGTGTAAATTTGTGTATCAACATTTTTGATCACATAGTGTTCCTCTTCTTGATGATGGATCACTATGTGTGATCCAAAATGTCGATACAAAAATTTACACAGTTGAATCCAAAAGCTTTACATTATAACTTCATTTATGTTGTAAATATGATAGGTTGATGCCATCAGATAACTAAGTTGGTACTCAGTTCAAGGGATTGTGTCTCCTTAGGGTTGAAGCCCTTAAAGGTCGTAGAAAAAGGATTTATTTGTGAGGTTGAATTAAGACTGTATCTCCTAGTAGCATTTTCTCACCATGGTTTTTTCCCATCTTGGGTTTTCCATAAATATTGTGTGTTATGTGATGCTTGATTGTGTGCTTGTTTATATTTTGTAATTTGTATTTCAATCCGCACACTAAATCTTTTAGAGGTCAGTCTACTCAAAAGTGTAAAGGGTTAAAATTTTAGTATCTATTGATTCACCCCCCTCTTAGTAGATTATTATGTTCTAACAATTGGTATTAGAGATCAAGGTTCCCCAGGAGAAATTTAACCAACTCAGGTAGGTTCTTTAATTTTCTAACATAATGGAAAGTCAAGAAATTTCTTCCATAAACAAGCCACCCCGGTTTGATGGAACAAATTATACCTTTTGGAGTTTATTAATGAAGAGATACTTAGGATCTTTAGGATTTGATGTGTGGATGTCTATTGTAAATGGATACATACCACCGTGCACACCCCTTACTAATGTTGGAAGAAAAAAAGATTATGAGAACAATGAAAAGGCATGGTTTGATATTACAAATAGCCTTTCTACGTCTATGCATAGAAAATTTATGTATTGTAAGAATTCACAAGATGTATGGAATACATTGAAGAAGATCTATGTAGGGGATGACAAAGTAAAATTGGCCAAGATTCAAGTACTAAGGGCCAAATTTGAAGGTATAAAGATGACAGAAGAAGAGAATACTACAGACTATCTTTAGAGAGTTAATGATATAGTGAAATAAATTAGAGGATATGAAGAAGAAGTAAAGGAAGAGGTCGTTGTACTAAAAGTTCTTATATCTATGGCATACAAGTATGACTCTAAGATCTCTGCAATAAAGGAAGGAAGAGAAATAGACAAACTCACTCTTAATGATTTGCATGGTATATTTGTGCCACTTATGATATGAGGATGGGAGATGGAGAAAAATATAGAAAAGAAGTTGTCTTCAAGGTTGCCAACAAAGTAAAGGATGAAGGACCTAAGATAGATAAAGTTGAAACCACCACATGTGAACAAGGAGAAACTAATGAAGAAGAAGCAAACTTCATTAGAAGATTAAGGAGAGGATCTAGCAAGTGCAAAGGTAAGTTACCTTTCAAATTCTTTGACTCTGGTAAAGTAGGACATTTTGCTTCTAAATTCCCATACAAAAAGGATAAGCTTGAACAAGAAGAAGACCATAAGATGAAGAAAACCTATTACCCCAAAAAGAAAAACTTTGGAAAGAAAAAGAAGAGCCTATATATTCAAGAAGGAAGTGACTCATCTAATGTTCATGATAGTTTAGATGATGAACTTGGTCATTCTCTTGTAATGGAGGAAAAGGAAGAATTTATCGTCATGGAAGAAGACTCTTTAAAGCAAAATCATGGTATGGGTAAGCATCTTTGTGATGAAGAAGATGAAATATATTTGGAGGGAGAACTTATTTTTTCCTTAGAAGATCTTGATGTTCTAAGAGATGAAGCTAAATGACTGAAAAAGGAGAATAAGAAGCTATCTAAAGAGCTTGAGGAATCAAATCAGATGATGGTGAATCTAAAACTTCAAGTAGAGAAAGTCAAGAGAATGGAAAAGGTGATCAAATCCAAAGTGTAGATCTAAGATAGATAGATGTATGAAGCTTGAGGCAGGAGTATTTGATTTAAGAAAAGATTTGGAGAAAGCCCAATAGCAAATCAAAAAAGGTCTAAAGCTAAAAGGTGGATTAGAAATTTTGGATGAGCTATTAAGCACTCAGAAACCCTCTAATAAGGAAAAATTAGGTTCAGGGCTGGAAAAAGAAAAGAATTCCTTTATCAATGAGTCTGCAAAACTTTATGAAAGGCTTAGCGTAGTAGAAAAGTCAAGCTCAAATAGTGAAAAAACATGTAAGGAAGTTGTTGAAGGAGAGGAGGAGTATGTTGAGCTGAAGAAACCAGATGAAGCAAATAAGTATGTGGTAAACAAGAAAAATAACCAAAGAAGTAAAACATGAAAATAACATATGTTGATGGTTTTACAAGAGTACATGATCAAAGGAGGAAAATACAAAGAATACCACCTCATCCAACTCAAGGAAATGCTATGACTATGTATTCTTCATATTTTCATGAATATTGTTATACATGTAATCAATTTGGTCATAGGGCTAGAGAATGTAGAGTTGTTCCTAAGGGGAGAAAAAACTATTTAAGCAAAAATCCATTTGCTCCCTTAGTTGATATGAATGTATGTTGGAAAAACAAGGACAAAAAACTGAGGGGGTTGAATTAGCTGTCACAAAATAATAAACTTTTCAAACTTTACTTATCTTAATCTCAGATCTGGTGAATAAGAAATTAACCATAAGTAATTAACACATCAGAGAGACAAAGAACACCAAGATTTTTTAAGTGGAAACCTTGTTAGGTGAAAAACCATGGTGGATGTTAGTACAAAATATTATACCCTCTTAAAATTATAATGAAAACAATAAAGGGGAATGCACATGCATTCAGGCACACTGCCTAGAGCTCATTGCTCAGTTATAGAAGGGGCTCACTACCCAACAATATAGAATAGGATTAAATCCAAAGGGTACAAACTGAGAAAATAGCTTTTGTACAAGCTTGATTATAGTTCCAATTAAGCACAAAAAAATCCTTCACTTTTCACTCAAACTACTTCACACTTCACTCGGTCTTCTTCACACTCTACTCTGCAATCGAATGATATTCGTACATACACACATAGGAGCACACTCAACACATGAAGCACACTTTTCACTGATGAAAAAATCACTCTTATATATCTGCAACATGAGATTACATCAACAACTTAGTTTTCCAGAAAAATAAAACATATTTCCAATGTCGGCCTAAATTTTCAATGTGAATCCACCAAGGTTGGCCACAACATAGTGGAGACCTAAATTAACAACTCCAATGCAAAAATACTTCAATTAATTTCACCTCGAAGATCCACCGTGCGTTACACCCATCATGTCAGCCAAGAACATGAAAAATGGAACATATAGAGAAAAATATTCAACCACTAGTAGACCAAACAATGTGGACATACCACAAAGATATAGCATGATCTAGAAACATCCAAAAACACCAAGAACTAATAGAGAATCACCCGTAACAACTGAGATTATCAGGATCACACAAAATTCACTCAGTAACACTAATAGAGACCACAGAAATACTGTCAGATCACAACACGATCAAATCTATACGCGAACCTCTAAAACTTCTGGTAGATGATATAGATACTCTCAAAAATAAACCCTTTAGTCCACAACAGTTGATCTTCAACGTATAGAACAAGACACCTTCATGACCTACACAGTTCCACTGGGAACTTGGAAAACTTTGTTTTACAATTTTCTCAATATCCTCGACATATACAACGTTCAATACACAAAATGCTAATAGTGTTGACATCAATGGAAACCACATATCAGCAACACATCCACAACATCCAAAAATCTCCCCCTTTGTCATTGATGGCAACACATGATGTGAAAAATACCATCAACCCAACATTCTTGCTTCTTAACTACTTTTCTCCCACAAGGCTCTTCTCAAAAAAAAATTCACATTGCACTTCTGCCCCTTTGGCATCAATGGAAAAGGTAACCATGACCTTTCCATATACATGCTCTAAACCACATATTTGTACATCTAACTACTCCCCATAAGTAGCAACCATGGAAACATCAATCTGGATCAAAATATAGCAATGTAGCTCACAAATTGATGCAAGTAAATGCATCTTTTAGTTCTTATCAGGAGGGGTAATTACCCCTAGCATTCCTCTAAGATACTCAAAAGTATTCTTCAGAAATAGCTTAGTAAAGATGTTTGCAATCTATTCTTTGGTAAGCACATACTCCAATCTAACTTCTTTCTCATTCACTTTCTCCCTCAAGAAGTGAAACTTGATTGATATATGTTTAGTCTTAGAGTGTAGCACCAGATTCTTTGAAATACTTATTGTACTTGAATTGTCACAGTATATAGCAATAGGCTCTTCATATATCACCTTGATATCTTTCAACATTTGTTTCATCCATATCACTTGAGTACAATTATTTACAGCAACAATATATTCTGCTTCAACAATATATAGAGAAATGTAATTCTTCTTTTTTCTCAACTAGGACACTAGCTTCTTCCCTAGGAAGAAAGCACCGCCACTAGTACTTTTCCTGTCATCTACATCTCCAGCCCAATGATCATCAGTATATGCACTCAAAGTGAGATCATCATCCTTTGGATACCAAAGTCCAAAGTCAACTATTCCTTTCAGATATCTAAAGATTCTCTTAACAACAGTCACATGTGATTCTTTTGGATTAGCCTAAAATCTAGCAACCATACATACAACATTCATAATATTTGGTCTAGTCATCTCAAATTCACCCTTCATCTCATCAGCAAACTTCATACATAGATTGGAATCTCCTCCAAAAATTATGTCATCAACAAAGACTTCTATAATTAACTCTTTATCATGATCCAATTTGAAATATAAGTTGCTATCAGTAGTACCTTTAGTGAATCCAAGCTTCAATAAGTATTTGTCCAATCTAGCATACCAGTCTCTGGGGGCTTGCTTAAGTCCATATAGAGCTTTCTTCAAGTGGAAAACCATATCTTCCTTGTCAGTTAGCTTAAATCCATCTGGTTGTTCAATGTATACTTCTTCTAGTTCTCCATTCATAAATGTTGACTTCACATCCATTTGATAGACTTTATAGTTCTTGTATGCAACATAAGCAATAAATAATCTAACAACTTCAATTTTGGTAACAGGGGAAAAAGTTTCTTCAAAATCAACACCTTCCATTTGAGAATACCCTTTACATACTAGTCTTACTTTATTCCAAACCACTTCACCTTGTTCATTCAGCTTGTTCTGAAACACCCATTTAGTACCAATCACATTTTTGTCTTTAGGTCTGGGAACCAGTGTCCATGTGTCATTCTTTTCAATCTATTTCAGATCTTCCTTCATAGCTTCCATCCAATGTTCATCTTGGCAGGCTTCAGTGACATCTTTAGGTTCAATCTTGGAAATCGGGCAATACTCTTCTATAATCTTTCTTCTAGTTTGCACACCTTTATTCTTTTCTCCTATAATTTGACTTTCAAAATGATTTAGATTTACATACCTTGGAGTTTTAGGACTTCCACAAGCTTTTGGTTCTTTTGATCTTTCTTCTATAATTGCATTTGTTTGTGCTTCCTGACTTACTTGATTTACTGGAACGAATTGAGGTTGCTTTACTAGAACATATGGAATAATATGAAGTTAGTTCTATGTTTGAGAATTCTTCCCTTGGCTTGTATTGTCTTCATCTGAATCATAACCATAATATTTGGATGATTTGGCAGAGTCCTCATCAACTCTGACATTTGCACTCTCAACCATCTTTCTCAGTCTTCTGTTATAGCACGGGTAGGCCTTGCTTTTAGTAGAGTAACCTAAAAAGATTCCTTCATTGATTCTTGCATCAAACTTTCCTATATCATCATATCTCTTGATATAACATTTACTTCCAAAGATCTTGAAATATTTAACAGTAGGCTTATAACCAAACCATAGCTCAAAAGGGGTCTTACCAAAATTACCATTAACATTTACCTGGTTTAAAGTATACACAATAGTACTTACAGCTTCACTCCAATAGATCTGGGGCACATTTCCTTCTATCATTATTGTTCTATCAGTATCAAAAATTGTTATATTCTTTCTCTCTACAACTCCATTATGTTGAGGGGTTCGAGGAGTAAATAATTGTCTTTTGATTCCATGTTCTTCAAAAAAAGAGTTGAACTCCCTCGAGGTGAACTCACCACCTCTGTCAAATCTCAGACACTTGATTTTCAAACCTTTCTCATTCTCTGCCATAGCCTTGAAACTTTTTAACTTTTCTAGTGCTTCACATTTTTCTCTTAAGAAGGAAACCCATATCATGCTTGAGTAATCATCAATAATCAACATAAAGTACCTTTCTACATGAATACGTCTAACTCTAGAGGGACTATAGAGATTAGAGATCAGTATGTAGCATCTCCAGCAGATCATTTGAATGAAACTATTTGCTCCAAAGGGAGACTCTAGTATGTTTACCCATCTGACACTCCTTACAAATTGTGTTAGCAAGCTTCACTAACTTAGTTAGATCTCTTACTGTTTGAGTGGAATTTACCTTGATAATATTATCAAAATTTACATGACACAACCTCCTATGCCACAACCATCTTTCATCTACTTGAGCAATTAAACAACCCCCACTAGCAATATTCAGGTGAAAAATATTAACTTTTATCTTTCTACCTATAGCAATCATATTCCCAGAACATTCACATGTCTTGCATCTTCCATTTTTGAATTGTAGATCATAGCCTTCGTCCACCATTCGTCCAACACTCAACAGATTGTGCTTCAAGACTTCAACATAAAGAACAACATGAGTGTTATCCTTACCACCAAAGTAAATAGAACCCCTACCATGAATCACACCAACATTGTTGTCTCCAAATCTTACAACACCACCATCATACTTCTCCAGAATTACAAATTTGTTTTTATCACCGGTCATATGATCTAAGCATCCATTTTCAATAACCCACTCATCCTTTTCTTGAACTTAGGTTGCAAGACCTTTCTCATCTTTAGCAAATTTAGTAGCCACAAGACTATTTTCAATGGTAGCAATGAGAACCCATTCATCTTCATTTCCATTATCTTTATTAGACTCATCATTAGTCACTCCTTCAGCAAAGTAACATTTCTTTTGGAATCTAGACTTGTTAGGCTTAGATTTGGGAAATCTTTCAGGACATCTTGATGCAAAATGACCTATTTTACTACAAGAAAAACATTTAATAGGAAACACTCCTTCATACTTACCTTTTCCTCTGCCTTCTTTCTTTACAATCAGTGCTTCGAATTCTTCTACCTCTCTTTATTTATCTTCAAGCTATTTTAGTTCTTCATCATACTTGGATATCTTTTTGGAACATTCTCTCAGACCATATTTTTTCTTTTTACTTCCAGATATAGTAGCCTTGAATGCAGATTTAGTTTTCAAAATAGATTCACCAAATTCACTTAATTCAAAAGCAACAAGTTTACCAACCAGTGTGTCTCTTGTCATCTTTGTTACTGATCTGATCTCTTCAATAGCGTGAGCCTTCACTTTGTAGGAGGGAGGCAAGGATCTGAGTATCTTAGCCACAATTTCATCCTCATCTAGAGAACCACTGGTACATCTAATACCCATCACTATTTCATTTACTCTTTTCATAAAAGAAGTGATATTTTCATCTTCACCCACCTTCAAATTCTTATACTTTCCTTTCAAACTATGTAGCTTAGCCATCTTCACCTGTGCATATCCTTCATACAAATTTTCCAGGTTCATCCAAATCTCATGAGCTATCTATAGTCCTATCACATTTTCCATCACTGAATCTGTCAAAGCACTCACCAAAGCTTCAATAGCCCTGATATTTTTTTTAGCTTCTTTGATCTCATCAGTAGTGGAGGGACCATTCTAAGGAATAACATATGGATCTTTTATAATCTTCTAGAAAGATTCACCAATACACCTTAGGTGACATTACATCCTAATTTTCCACAGTGAGTAGTTAGTTCCATCAAATCTATGACTGTCCTTCTTGTATGTTCCATCTCAGATCACCTCAAGCTTTTATACTTCTTTAGAGGAACCTTCTCTGATACCAATTGTTGGTAAAACAAGGATAGACAACTGAGAGGGGGGGTGAATCGGTTGTCACAAAATAATAAAATTTTCAAACTTTACTTATCTTAATCTCAAATCTAATGAATAAGCAATTAACCATAAGTAATTAACACATCAGAGAGATAGAGAACACCAATATTTTTTACATGGAAACCCTGTTAGGGGAAAAAACACGATGGATGTTAGTCTACAATATTATACCCTATTAAAATTATAAAGAAAACAATTAAGGGGAATGCACATGTATTCAGGCACACTTCCTAGATCTCACTGCTTAGTTATAAAAGGGGATCATTGCCCAACAATATAGAATAGGATTAAATCTGGAGGGTACGAATTGAGAAAATAGCTTCTACACAAGCCTGATTACAATTCTAATTAAGCACAAAAAACTCCTTCACTTTTCACTCAAACTACTTCACACTTTGCTCGGTCTTCTTCATACTCTGCTCTATAATCGAATGATATTTTCACATACACACATATGAGAACACCCAACACACAAAGCACACTTTACCCCAATGAAACAATCGCTCTTATATATTTGCAACATGAGATTACATCGACAACTTAGTTATCCAGAAAAATAAACATATTTGCAATGTCGACCAAAATTTATAATTAAATTTTCAATGCAAATCCACCAAGGTCAGCCACAACATAGTGGAGACCCAAATTAACAACTCCAATATGAAAATGCTTCAATTAATTTCACCTCAAAGATCCACCACACGTTACACCCATCATGTCAGCCAAGAACATGAAAAATGGAACATACAGAGAAAAATCTTCAATCACTAGCACACTGAACAATGTGGATGTACCACAAAGATATAGCATGATCTAGAAACATCCAAAAACACTAGGAACTAACAGAGAACCACAACTAAGATTATCAAGATCACACAAACTTCACTCAAGAACACTAATAGAGACCACAGAAATACCATTAGACCACAACACGATCAAATCTATATGCGGACCTCTGAAACTTCTGGTAGATGATCTAGATACTCTAAAAAATAAACCCTTTAGTCCATAACGGTTGATCTTCAATGTATAGAACAAGATGCCTTCATGACCTACACAGCTCTAGTGGGAACCTAGAACACTTTCTTTTACAATTTTCTCAATATCCTCGACATATACAACCTTCAATACACCAAATGCTAATAGTTTTAACATCAATGAAAACCACATATCAGCAACACATCCATAGCATCCAACAATGTAATCTATTACAATTGCAGCAATTTTGGTCATATAGCTAGAAATTGTAGAGTAAAGTTCATAAGACCAAATGTTCAGTCTAAGAAGAAGAAGAAGAAAAAAACCCAAAAATGGAAAATGAATCTAAGGTTCATAAGGAGGAGGGTGAGAATATTGAAAAGAAACCTAAGAAATTGTGAAAATAAAAAGGATAGAGTTCTACTCAATCCATGATTGCCCAAACTGCACTACATGCAAAGAAACAAATCCTATGGGTAATTGATAGTGGTTGCTCCAAGCATATGACTAGAGAAAAAAGAAAATTTATTGAGCTTAAGAAGTGTAAAGAAGGTTCAGTAAGCATAGGAGACAATACTACTATCAAGATTTGCGGTAAAGGAATCTTGAGCTTGGATGGAAATAACAAGAAAAAAGATGTTCTTTATTTTAAAGGATTGAAACATAACCTTCTAAGTGTCAGCTAGATGTGTGATAATGGTTATAAAGTTACATTTAATTTTGAAGGTTGTTAGATAAGGAAGAATGGTAAGACAATTGCACAAGGAGTTAGGATTGATAGCAATCTATACAACCTTTGTGAACTAAAAGGCAACAACTGTCTAATAAGTCATGTAGATGAGAGTTGTTTGTGGAATAAAAGATTAGATCATGTCAACTTATACAATTTGGTCAAAATAAGTTCAAGAGGGCTTGTAAGAAATCTTCCAAAGATAACCAAGCCTACAAACACTACCTGCAAAGCATGCCAGGAAGGAAAGCAAACAAGGGTCAAATTTCCAACTAAGGACTATTCAACCACAAACCATTGCAAATAGTTCACAATAATTTGTGTGATCCCATGAGGACAAGAGGGCTACAAGTTGAGATATTTCGTGCTACTAATTGATTATTATACTAGAATGGTATGGGTAACGCTTCTAAAGGAGAAGGTTGAGGCATTTGACAAATTTAAGATATTCAAGAAGCTTTTTGATAAGGAAACTAACAGGAGAATCAAGTGCTTAAGATCACATAGAGGAGGAGAATTCACATCAAGTGAATTTAATAGGTATTTTGAAGACCATGTAATTAAGAGGAAACATTCTACACCAAGAACTCCACAAAAAAATGGAATTGTAGATATAAGAAACAGAATAGGTAAAGACATGGGTAGACCAATGTTCAGTGAGGCCAAATTGTCAGATACTTTTTGGAAGGAAGTAACTCACACTACAATATACATTCAAAATAGAGCTCTTTTAAGAGAAAATAGTGGCAAAACTCCATATGAACTATGGAATGGTAGACCTACATCTTTCAAGAATTTTAAGGTATTTGGCAGCAAATGCTACATAAAGAGAGAAGATGAAAATTTGGGAATCTTTTATTCAAGGTGTGATGAAGGTATATTCGTAGGATGTTCCACCCAAAGCAAGGCTATGAAATGTTACAAGAAGAGGCTACACAAGATTGTTGAAAGCATCAATGTCAAGATTGGTGAGGACATAAATCAGGTAAAGCCCAGCAGGACTAACCTTGAGATTGAATCAGAAGATGAAGAAGAGGTCATTGTTGATGAAGAAAATGAGGAAGAAGTATGTGAACAATAGAATGAAAGAGTACCTACAAGGTATGTACAAAAGGATCATCCACCAAATAAAATAATTGGTGATAAGAATGAAGGAGTTCTTACTAGGAGAAAACTTGCAAAGAATAAGGAACAAGTAATTTTTTCTCTCCTATCATAGATTGAACCGAAAAGCTTCTTTGAAGATAGTAAGGATGAAAGTTGGATAAAAGCCATGGAGGAAGAGTTAAATCAGATTGATAAGAATAAAACATGGGAACTAGTTCCTAGACCCCCAAGCAAAAATGTCATTGGCACAAAATGGGTGTTTAGAAACAAGTTGAATGAAGATGGAGCTGCAGTAAGATATAAGACAAGATTAGTGTACAAGGGGTATGCACAAGCTGAAGGAATTGATTTTGAAGTGACATTTTCACCTATAGCAAGATTAGAAGCAATCAAAATGTTTCTTTCATTTAGTGTATAAGGGATTCAAAGTATATCAAATGGATGTCAAATATGCATTCTTGAATGGAAACCTTGAAGAGGAAGTCTACATAGAACAACCAAAAGGTTTTTAACTATCAAAGGATGATGATTATGAGTGTAGATTAAGTAAAGCATTGTATGGTCTAAAGTAAGCACCAAGGGCATGGTATTCTAGATTAGACTAGTACTTGCAACAACAAGGATTCAAGAAAGGATGTGCAGATAGTAATTTGTACTTCAAATAAAAAAATGAGCACATAATTATTGTTGTTTTTGATACGGTAAGAAACATTTACATGATTATTGTTGTTGTATATGTTCATGACATCATTTTTGGAGGTATCAATGACAACATGTGTAAAATATTTGCTACACATATGCAAGATGAATTTGAGTTGTCAATGTTAGGAGAGTTATCATTTTTCCTTGGTTTACAAATTGTACAAACTAAAAATGGGATATTTATATCTCAAAAAAAGTATGGTAAGGAGATGCTCAAGAAATTTGGAATGGAAGATAGTAGACCAGTCAATATTCGCATGATAATTGGCTACAAGTTGACTAAATCAGATGAATCACTAGATGCATATTAGACTTTGTATAAGTAAACAATAGGAAGCTTACTATATTTAACTACATCAAGGCCAGAAATTATGCAAGTAGTATGTTTGGTTGCAAGGTTTTAGGCTACACCAAAAGAGTCTCATGTCAATGTTGTGAAAATAATTTTCAGATACATCAAAAGTATTGTTGACTATGGGTTATGGTACCCCAAAAGAAATGATTTTTCCTTAACCGCATATATAGATGTTGATTGGGAAGGAAGTGTAGATGATAGGAAAAACACCAGTCGTGGAGCATTCTTCTTGGGAAATAAGTTAGTTTCTTGTATGAGCAAGAAGCAAGAATCAGTCACCCTATCCACTATAGAATTAGAGAATGTGGCAATAACATGTTGTGCTCAAGTCCTATGTATGAAGCAGACACTTAAGGACATCAAGGTAGAGTACAAATAACCTATCTCAATTCTTTGTGATAATTCAAGTGCCATAAACATATCAAAGAATTCAGTGATGTACTCTAGAAAAAAGCACATATCCATTAAGTGTCACTTCATAAGAGAGAAGTTTGTAGATAAGGAGGTTAGCATGGAGTATGTTCCAACCAAAGAATAGGTAGCTAACATTTTTACCAAGCCTCTTCCCAAGGAATAATTTGAATATCTGAGGAAAAATTTGGGATTCATTTCTCCCACATCATATCACTAGTCACTAGTAATAGGGAATGAGTCTAGGGGGATCCTCCTTTGTATTTCATTCATCCCTAGAAATGGAAAAGATAGATCAAGTCAGGTAAACAAATGGGGAGCCTCCTTTGTACTTCATTCATCCCTGGAAATGATTCTACAAATTTCTAACAACTTGATAGTTGTATAATAAAAGATTCCCATTTTCTTTTTAAATTGCTTGTCAAAGGGGGGGTATAGTGTTAGGGGGAGTCTTCCCTTTGCCATTGATGTCAAAGGGGGAGAAAGTAAAAAAATTCTTAATTTAGCAAGATGAGTATGGTAGAGATCCATATCAAAGGGGGAGAAATATGTGCAAATGCTTAAATGGGAGCATGGTGAGCAAGATAGAGAAATATGAGCAAGAGGAGCAAGGTGAGTAAATTTTATTAGAAATTCCAATTGGTATAGAGCTCTAATGTTACAAATTTCAATTGATTTAAATTGGTATCAGACCATTTCAGACCATTTGGTATGAGCATTTAGTTTTTCCATCAATGAAAAAGGGGGAGGTTGTTAGCATATTGTTGTAATTGATGTCAAAAGGGGATCAGGTGTGAGATGGAATTGATCCTACATGAAAGGAGTGTTGGCATTAATTTCAGAATGTTGTCATTGATGTTTGAGAAGGATGGTGTATTTTGGATCTAGTTCTAGAAGGTGGAGTGTATGTTGAAAATATTGCACAAATGTTACATTATTGTCATGCAACATTGTCATGGTATTGTAGTAAATTCTTTCAGGTGTCATAAGTAAAATTTGAATCCAGATTCGATATGGATTTTCTAAGAGCATCTCATAAATGTGTTCTACAGGTTTAAGGGTGAAGGATGAGCTCATAAAAGAATTATTTTTTCCCTTGGACAAAATTATGGTTTAGGGGTTAAACCCTAGTGTTTGCAGTCATAGTGCCTTAACATTCTTTCTATTTTTTAGTTGATTGCTTGATGGAGGTTGTGGGTCACTTATGTTATAACTATAATTTCGTAGAATTGCACCCCTTGAAATTTCACATACATTATTGTATCCACTTTAGTGTCCACTCCCCTAGCATTTGTGTAGGCTCATTTTAGCCCCTACACCATCCTGTTGTGCCCCCTGCACACACGCCCCATTCGGAACGGGGACCCTCTTTTCTTTCACCTTGCCAAGTCATTCTTTCATTGCCTCATTTTGCGTTCCCCCCATTTTGGTATCCCAAATGGTCAACGTGCCTTCGAGCTTCTATCTTTGGTTGATTGTGTTTTTCCCCCTTCATCCTGCTTAGGTCCTGGGCCCTTCTGGGCTTTTCATAGCAGTCTTCTTCAACCCGCGGCCCTGGGGCCCGTCGGGCCTAGATCTTCAGGTTTCCGTTGCTGGGTTTCTGCCGGGCATTCACCATTTCCAAACAATGGAGGGTTTGTGCCTTCCCAATCCTTGGGTCCTAGATCATTAGTTTCCTCCCGATTAAAATTTGCAAAGTTTACGGGCTGCCTTCACCCCCGCCAGGTCCGGTCCCCCGGACTGCCATTCCCAAAATTCCCTTCGATCTTCACCGTTTCCAGCGGAAAAACCTCACCAGTGCTCCACCCTCCAGACTTTGGGTCCCTTCTTGTTGTTGATGTGAAAAATGGGTCTCCAACGACCGTTTCGCTACGTCCTTCTAGACCTTGGCCCCCAAACCACCCACCGTCGTCTGCTGATTTCAAATCCACCAACTCTTGATCACCCGTACTGGCACTAAATGAGGCCATTAAATGCAGATGGGGGTATAAATATTGGGCCCCAACCTATCATTTTCATTTTTCAGGTTTGTAGAAGAAGATCAGAGTGCTTTTCAGAAGAGATTGGTGCATCCATTCCCTGTTGCCCTCACGTCTGAGATCACCATTTGGCCACACATTGTCGATTCCACACCTTCTGCTATTGGGCTTTCAAGGTAGGTTCGCCATTCATTGCATTGAGAATTTTTTATGATTTTATGTTTAAAATAATGAACAACATGGACAAAAAATGAATTCAATTGATAGAACACACTGAGACCCACAAAACTCACATTTTGGAATCTTGAAAAACTCTAAATTGGCCTCCTAACATTGAATCAGAACCAAACACCACTGCTGCCATTCGTCGCACAGGGCGTTCGCGCCCTCCAGGCCCAACCCCTCCCTCTGCGGTTGAGAAATTTGAAAACGATGAACTTTCAGACGACGGATTGTCCTACCGGGCCCACCATCTCAGATCGCCTCCCTTTTCGCATCCTGGGCCTACCTCACTGGGACTCCTTTCCTGGGATTCCCCTGGGTGTTTTCCATTCTCAAACGGTGAAAGGCTTTCGCCTTCCCAAACCCCAAGCCCCAGTTCACTGAATTCTACCCAATAAAATAGTGCCACCTTGAGACTACTCTCACCCATCCTAGGCCCATCCCGTCAGACTTCCGACCCTGGGATTCTGCCTCACCCCTGTCATTTCCAAATGGAAAAGAGGGTGCACCTTTCTGCCCTTCGGGGTCTATCTATCTGGTTGTCATCCGAAGAATCAGATTTACAAGGTCCATGCCAACGCTCTGTCAGGTCCCAGTCTGTAGACTACTGTCTGCCGACTTCTAGTGCAGCTTCATCATTTCAAATGGCCATCTGATGGCGACCTTCCCCCCTCTTGGGTCCTGAATTTCCATTTTCCATGAGAAACAAACAACAATGAATTCTGACATCCTTTCCCTCGCCGAGCTCAGCCCTCCCGGATTTCGTCCCGCCTTCGCCGTCTCACAAGGGAAAAGCATGCGCGTCTTCCCAACCTTCGAGGCCCGCTCTATTGGTCACCAAAAGAAAACTCATGAGTAAATTTGACATCCAAGTCTGGAGCCAGGTCTGATCTGCCGGGCTGCTCCCACCGGACTTCTGTGCCACATCTACCATTTTCAAACAGTGAAATCCCACCACCTTTCTGCACCCCCGGGCCTGAACTCCTTAAAGTCCATAGAAAATTGTCGGCCAGCTTTTCACTTTCTGGGTCCTGGTTCTCAGATTTCCAACCCCAGAATTTCGTTCCTTCCAGGCCATTACAAACAGTGAACTCCTAGCAGCTTTCTGACCCTAAACCTCCTAGTGCTCCTAAAGTGGTCAAAATAACCTCAAACTTGAAAACCAATCTCGACCCACATGCTAAAATTCAGCCCTCTTCGACATAAGTCTTTCAAACCATCAAAATGTGAAGATAGGAGAAACCACCCGGATTGCCCTAACCTATTCGCCCTTTCCAAAATAGCATTCCTGCCAGGGAAATCTGGCCCCTTGGTTCTGGATTGTCCAACAGCCCTTCAGAAAGAGACTAATGGCATCTGAAAGAGAAAATTTAACTTCGTTAATCATATGATGTCTAATTGGATTTTTTCCACCATATTTTGACTAATGATAATGCTTTTGGTATTTAGTTGTACTCATTATGTTCGTGTTTGCAGGCTATATGGAATCGGGTGCAGGACCCTCGAGGATAGCTATAGAGAAAGACAAAGGAAAGAAAGCAAGAAAAACTCCTCATGGAAGAGAAGACAAATATTAGATGAAATACTAGTTCCAAGGTGAGCCTCTGCATTCGAAAATCCTCATCGACTGGAACGAGATCACCAACAGCAATATCGGCCACGTCGATATTGATGAATTCAAGCAAAGGGTTAGAGTCCACCCAAAGCATGATAATGCAAGATCAATTAGGCAGAGTGGGATTGCAAAAGCGGCGGGTTTTCCCCCATCTCTCATTGCCCCTGAATTGGTCATGGCCTGTCGGCAGGCCTACCAGCCCCAAACAAGAACCATCGTTGACAGAGATGGGCACATCCTCGCTAACATGTCAGCCGAGGGAATTACTAAAACTTTCCACATTCCCACCTTTGAGGAAATGGTGGTGCCCACTATGGAGGAAGGAAAGGAAACTTGGGATGAAAACCCGATGGGCTGCAAAAAGTTGATAAATCAATATTGGTTCAAGAAGAAAAGAGGCAGCACTGCGAAGGTTCCCCAAGAACTCTTTCGCAGTGATTTCTATGAAGACTACCATGACCTAGTAACCATGCTGAGTCGGGTAATGGGCCTCCCTTCTGCTACATTTTTTCAAGAATGGATGGTATACTTTGTTGAACAAATCCTCCGTGGGGACGAAGATGTCACCACAAAGGCCACATTCTACTACAGAGGCATCATAAGCGACTACTTCCATGAGTAGTTTATGAACGTGAAAAAGAGCTCTAAATTCTACATGACCTCCTATCTGGTCTATTCACTGGCAGAGCAAAGATAGTACAGTGGATTGTTCATGGCGCTCGATGAGGAGCAGGGCTGAAGATTAAAAGCATATGATAGATATCCCTAGCTACAATTCAGAAACTTCAAGAAGGAGTATTGCACTGTGAATGACACCTTCAATGGCCACATCATCTAATTGCTTGGAGGGGATTTTGAGAGAAGGTTCTCTCACAGTGCACGAGCATTCCTGAAACCATATGCCTTCCTGTTTATTAAATTCCCCAAATTCACATATATTTGTGCCCAAGGCTTCACAGAAAGGTTGAATAAGCTGCCCCAGTACCCTAATGACCAGATTATACTACTAGAACTCTCCCGATAGCTACAACATATACACTCAGTCCTTGGCAGTAAACATTTGGCAGGGATTCCTTATCCCTTAACCTTCATTCAGGGGATGTATAAATTGAAAACTTCCTAGTGTGTTGGGAATTCAGAAAAGGAGTTGGTGGAGTACCACTTTCACCTACACACTGCTCATCCACGGGTAGACCCCTATGGGCACGTAAGAAAGGCACTGGGACCAGAATATTCCCACCTACATCATGTTGAATATTTCTGGGTAGACTGCCAAGATGACAAAGAGGTGTGCACGAGGCATTACATGCAGATGACCGCATACTTCGTGAAAAGGGTGCAGTTGTTTCCTATACCGGACTAGGTTGAGGAGGATGAGAACACTATCATGGATCCTCGGTATAATGCAGTCTCCAACTTGCCACTGCCTATAGTAGATTGGGATGAATAGGAGGTCGATGAGCTCAACATTGTGACTAAACCAATCATGGCCTGAACCAAACAATGGATTGATGGACAAGTAGCCTGATTAAAGAAAAAAGGGGTTGTCCTGACATATGAAGGGCTCAAGAGTGAGCCTAGTGCCATAGAGGATCTCGCTGCTACAACTTCGGTGGGTGGTACATCCAAATCTTCTTTTCCCACCAGATCAAAAAAGAGGAAAGGGACTGAAACAGAGCAATCTCTAGATCCTAAGGTCTATGCAAGGAAAGATTTAGGAGGCTCACCCTCCAAGAGTCCCAAGTGAATAGGAAGTGCCACAGAGCAGTCAGCAATTCAAGAAGGTGAAGAAGAGAGGGCAGATCAGCCAGAACTCCTTCTGACTCCCCCTGTTCTGACTGCCCTGCCATCTATTTCCCAGGCCATGGTCACCACATCCCCACCCGCGGTGGATATCTCAGTCCATCTCGCCTCTTCTCCCCCTATTGGGTCCATCATAATGATTGACTCTTCATCCACCAAGACTACTCCTATTTCCTCTACCACCATGTCACCCACCACATCACTCCCATTAGCAACGGTGACAACACCAATTCCCATGCTTGCATTACCGGAGGCTTTCTTTCGACACATGCAAAATATCCCCTCTGAGATCTCCCAGATCTTCATGGACCCCCCCCATTTAGACTGCCTTAGCATGGGTCCTCGCCACTGCTGCACCCTTGCAACCTCCAACAGGACCACCAACAATGGAGGCCACAATGTTAATTTCCAAGGAATGGGAGAGACAAGAGCAAGAAGCCTCAAAGGCAATGGAGGAGGAAGCCGAAGAGTACCATGAACACCCAGAGTATGAACACTGGAAAATCGACAGGGTGGTATATGAAGAAGAAGGAATGGGGTCTTCCGAGAGTGGAGACGAAGAGGAGGGTGCAGGTGGTAGAACTATTGTGTAGACCTTCAATGATGACCTCAAAGAGGAAACGGCCAGACAACTGAAGCATGATGAAGAAGAGACAAAAGGGTCACCTCCCAAAGAAGAGAAAGAAGGTGGCAAAGCAGCAGAGGACATAGAGCTCCCTACGGGGGAAAAACAACTGGAGGTTGTACCACCTCCTAGAGAAGAAGGAGATATTGAGGAGGACAAGCTCGAGGAGCATGGGCATGAGGACAAACAAATTGAGGAGAAAGGGAAGGAAATCGAGATAGAGGAAATTCCCTGAGGGAGATTGACTACTAAGCCTCCTGTCAAACGCCTCAAATTCATCCAAGACTCCGATGAAGAAGAAGGAGATAGCACCAAAATGAAAGAAAAGACTCCCACAGGTGAACAAACAGAGATTCAGACAAAGGGAGACAAGGGTGATCAAGAATTTCCCAGGGAAAAATCTACCATGCCCAAATCACTAGAGAAGCAACTTGAAAAGAAGACTCCTACACCAAAGGACCCAAGAGGGAGGCTAGAATCTATCCTAGCCCGAGCACAAATCTTAGCCAAGAAAGAGAAGAAGCCTAAAGTTAGGTCCACAGTAATGATGGATGCTTTCGGATCTTGAATAGTGCAGATAGCAACACCAATGGTAGGCCAGAAGGGAGTAAGTTATAACATCTACACCATTAACTTGGGGACTGCTACCAGATAACAGAAGGTGGAACATCTTGAAGAGTCAGTAGCTACAGTGGTGCACCTAATACAAGATAAGGTGTCGAAAGACTAGCTTAAAGCACAAGTAGCCGCCTTGATGAATTACATCCAACAATGGTCTTCAGTGGATGACATACCTACCACATCCACAGCTCCACCCCAACTATTTTCCAGAGAACATATTGGCAAGCTGGAAAAGAGGAAGAACTTGGATAAGACTATGAAGAGTTGGTTCCAACAAATCATGTACGTCAGGAACATGGGTATTAGTTGGGCTGTTCGGATGGCTAACAAGTTCTTAGATTTATAGCAAACCCTAGAGGGAACCAAGAAGCTCTACACCAACTTCCCTGCAACATATAATTCCACCTATCCAAAGATTGAGGCCATCCTCCAGCTACCAAAGGCCACGTGGGAAAAGGAGCTTGCATTCAAAAAGGATGACCATTGGCTAGTGGACATGTGGAAGTGAGATTTTGATAACCAGAGGGAAAGACTGGAGTAGATAATAGGTAAGGTGGATCCAGATATCGAATGGGTCAAGGAAATCAGGGCAGACTATGCCCAGTATTTGAAGCTAGTAACGGGATATGACATGCCCACGGTGCAAATGGATCCAGAGAAAGTAAAGCCTTATTTCCAGAAGGCAATGGAGGATGGGATGTCCAATGAGATAACTATAGACTTCATGAGTTTTTTCGCCTGTTCCTTCACCTAGTCGGAGTTGTTCAAAGATCACATCACAAATTATGATGAAGACTGGAAGAAGCTTGAAAACAACTCGAAAGAATGGAGTTATCAGATGCTACGGTCTGAAATCATAGAGGTTGACAAACTCCAACTGATGATTCTGAAATTCATGGCATATGCAGCTTTGAAGAAGCAAGAAGGCAGCCCTATTATCAGTGAAGAGCTCCTAAAGGAATAGCTATAGCAAAAAGAGTAATCAGCAAAAGATAGAATGCTACAGTGTTGTTACTAGATGATGAAATAGGGATATGGACAAAACTATATTTTAAATTGTAATGTATTGGGGGTAGGTAGAATCCTAGTTTGTAGTGAATCTTGGCCACACAATGAGATTGAATCTTGGCCATTCGTTCTACTTTTTGGGCACTATAAATAGGGGGTCTCCTCTCATTTCCAAAGGAAGTTGAGTTGTTGTAAAGACATACTGCTGAAATTTATAATGAAAATATATTGACTTGGTGTATTTTCTGATTTCTTCACATGTTTCATGGTTCAATCTCCCTTGTTAGATGCTTTATCTAGATTTACATTGTTGTTTTAAGTTAGATTTAAATTTCTTGAGTATATTTTAGTAATGTTGTTCTATAGTTGTGAACATTAATGTTGTGTAGATGCCTTCCTTGCCCATACTTTTTGTTGTTTGTCGTTGGTAGATAGTTGTGAAAAGTTAGTCTAGGCTTGAATTCAAAGTCGCTCCACACTTTTATCTTTATTCATGCATATATATGGTGAATGAATGGTGAAATATTTGCAGGCCTTAGAAGATAGCACAAATTTCATGAGACTGTGAATTTTCTAGTTAAATGAAATTATGTTTGAAGGAAGCTATCCATGGCAGGAACTTCATGATTATTGTTCATAGCTTGTTGCAGATCCAGGAACCTTCTCTCTTCCCTACTCTTTTTCTCTCTCTTTTTTGAAGAAACAACCCGTGCTAAGGTCCATTGCACATTGTAAAGCCAAACTTAAAGAAAACACTGAAGTTTTAGATTGTTGTTTGAACCTACAACAAATTGCATCATAACTCCCATCTCAGAAACTTCAAAATTTAAGATCCATTCTACATCCAGCTACATAAGTCCACCCTGTGATTACCAGAAAAATCACATCAAACATCAACTAAAGAATTCCATGCAAGTCATGACCTGACACCCGAGAGACCTTGGGGAAATTTTCAGCAACTTGCCCGTTAGAGGTTTCCTTTCAAGAGAGGTGATGTATCTTTGCATTGCCTGTGTTGAGAAAGTGTACAAAACACCCATCAACACATCCTTTTTCCCCTCTTAGGATGCTTAGGACCCCTTTTCAGTAGCTACCTTCACACGTCATCTTTGTGTCAAACCTTGTGTTTTTCCCATTCTCATTGTTTTGTAGCGTGACGTGTTTGGACACTAGCATGCCACACAGATGTCCACGCACCATGCTAGCATCCCATGAAATTTTGGAATTCAAACAATTTTTTTGTTATCATTTTTTCCACTTGTCAACTAATTTTGTCAGTTATAATGACTCGAGAGTGATCCCACAATACTGGTTTACAATTTTTGGCCAAACTGGACATTGAAATATTTTTTTCTAACTGAATCTTCACTTTTGGGCACCTATAGCAGCTAAACCATGAGGAATTTGAACATGATGAAAACTAGTGATTTGTGAATTTTTGTCTGTAGATTCTAATTTATTTATTTTTGAAACTTTCAATATTATGTTGCACTTTTTTTTCCATCACCTTCGAAAACTAGTTTTTTAAGTAAACAACATTTTTAAGGAGTGATGCTCACTATATAACACATAACTTTTTTTCCAAAAAGGATAAAATTCTTTCTTTTTTTAATTTTGATTTGCAACTATGATATCTAGTGCTTCCAATTGGTTTCATAGTGTTTTATTGAATATTTTTTCCTTAATCAAGCTTTTAAGTCAAACCAATTACAATTCAGACATAGATGAACTGTATAACGCATACCTTTTTTTGTATGTATCGAAATTAGATTTTTTTTGTTGTTGGATCAAGGAATTCAATATCTGGTGCACTCATATTTTTCAATTTATTTTTTCATAATATGCTATTTTTCTACATATCCAGAATAGAGAGCTTGATTTTTGGTGAAAAAACTATATTCACAAGAAATAAAAAATAAATATAATAATAAAATTAAATTTATTTCAAATTATAATTTTTTGGAAGCTTATAATAAGGACTACATACTTACAAAAAATAAATTTTAAATGAATTCATTTGACCCCCCAAAAGGTAAATCAAAAGTGGTTTTTTATCAGTATTTTGATAGGTGTAAAGGAGACTTTGTTATAGGTATGGTTTAAAACTAGTGAGGTTCTATCCAAGGGGGTTTTATCTAAGGTGGTTCGATCAAACCATATTCAATTGGAATCCTTTAAATGGTACTTTTTAAGGCTTAAATCATTATATTTTCTAAAAAGATGTGATTTCAGCAAAAAATAGGATCTCCCAAAAATTATAAACTAGCTCTGTGGGATCACCCAATGCCTTGTAACCATTCAAGAAGCTTCTTTTCCCCCCTATTTTCTCTTTATATGCTACCTTTTCAACCTTCCTTAGGTCTTCTGAATCTTTCTAGCTTTGGCTCCTACCTTTTCCTCTTCTCTTTCTCTTCCTATCTTGCTTGCTACAGCAACTTCAAGGTCTCAAGTTCTCACAACACTCTTTGAAACTCCCTTGGCTCTTGTAGCTATTGCTCTCTCTCTTTGGCTTCCTTAAGCCTTGCAGCTAATATCTCTCTTACCTTGTGCTTTCAAACATCCTGAGGTTTCACACATCCCCTATCTATTGCATCTCCATTTTGTGATACAGGTTCTCCTCCTCAAGCGGGGATTGATTTTATCACTCCTTTTTTCATTTCTCTCTATCTATTTGGTTGTCTATGTAGGTGAGAACACCAAAACGAGGGTTTGACTGAGGCAAACCCTATATAGCCCTAAAATTTTCTCTAGATCTTATGCATGTAGGTATTGAATACATTCATTTGTTGGAGGCTCCATTACTTGGATTTTTGTGAGATTCTTCTATCTCTCATCCTCTTTAACTTTATCATTTGTACTTTAGTTCATTTTAGTTCTGTTACATTTTGTTACCTTCCCACATTATGTAAGTTCTTAGAAATCTGATTATTAGTAGTCACTTTGTTGATTTCTATGATAAACTCAGTTTCTAGTCCCTATGAGACACCAGCGCACCTTTAGGACTCTAGCGTTCCATGACGTCATCCTTATTCTGCATTGTCATCCTTTGGTCGAGAGCCCATTAATCTATCCAAAAAAACTTTTTGATTTTACTCCTTCGGATTCTAGAACTCTTGCCCTATTCCTTGAGGTAGTTTAGGGGAATTAAACCTTGGGATTTTCTTCAGAATAGACTCATGAGTAATGAATCCCCCTTCTCTACATTTTGGTGAACCCAATGTGAATCATAGTATTTTTCAAAAAATTGGGAATTTATTTACCCCAACTTGGTGGGGTCATAAATTTTGACTCGGTGCTCAAAATTTAGAACCGTTTACACTATTGGAAAGTTCTCTAAGAGGACTAATTCAATCCCTAAAATACTATGCCTTTGGCAACCAAATATTAGGGGTTTTCGCAAGTTTCAACCCCAAATCCTACTTCGAAGACCTTTGAAAATGCAAATTACTAGAACCAAGAAAATATCAAAAAAATCAAAAAATCTATATTTTTTATTTTTCTCAGTTCTATCACCTCTGGATTGCTCTGGATCGACCGATGTGTCTATATCTCTATTTTAAAATGTATTTTCTATCATTCTTCCTTCTATCTCTTTCCATCTTTGTTAAGAACCTTCAAGAAGTTCTCTTACAAGAATGTGAAAGTGAGTTCTTGTCTCCTTTCTTATTATTCTTTATTGATCCCTCTCATGAGATTCCTTCTAAGAATATTTTGGAACAAGAGGATGAAATCATTGATAATTTTCTTAATGTTACTCTACCTTTTCTTCATTCCAATGCACTCTCTTCTAGAGATGATGCATTAGTGAATGGTGAATCTATTCTTTATTCCAATTCACTCTCTTCTAGAGATGTTGCATTTGTGAATGATGAGTCCCATCTTTGTTCTGACACACTCTCTTTTAGGGATGATGTATTAGTAAATAATGAAGCTCCACTCACATCGAATCCTTTGAGGATAGATGTTGAGCATGTTTCTTCAAATAATTATTCGACTATTTGTGATGAATCTATGAATGTAATCTATGTCTCTACTATCCCTCAAAAGCCTAAGAGACTGGCCATTTATCTAACTCCACCTAGTCCTTCTCCTAAAAGGATTTGTTCTATTAACGATTTCCCATTTGATAGTGATTCTCTTGATCTTTCAATGGCTCCCTCTTATAGAGTGGTAGCCCATAATTATAAGAATAGAATGAATAAGCAACCAAGCCTTCTTCAAGCTCCTAAACCTACAACTAAAGCACCCAGTGAGTATAATCTTTTCGAGAAACTTCAAGTTACTCCGGCTAAGATCTCATTATGGGACTTGCTTTAGTCTACTCTAGTTTATCAAGGTATTCTCTAAGAAACATTGCAAAAGATCCTCTTGCCTGCCTCTACTAGGCCGACAAATGTTAATGCATTGATGGATCATATTATTGTAGATTCATTGAATATAACATTATATCTACAAGAAATTCCTCCCCCAAAAGTGGACCCTTTAATGATTATAGTTAACATTAATAATATCAGCATTGTAAGGAAAGCTAGATGTGGAAACAACTCTCCTAACGTCAAAACCTCAGGGAAGAACGCAAAGATACCTTTTAATTTTTACAATTATAGTCTAATCAAGATGCACTTTGAAAAAAATAGCAGAAACAGAGTATTTGACAAACACATATGAACACCAGATATACATGAGAAAACCCTTACTGGAGAAGAACCCACCACACTAAGAGAAGTCACTTTGTATTACAGTAACAAATAATTACATACAAAGTTCTGACTTATCTTTCTAATGCCAAATTATAGCAGCTTTCACAATGATCAAACTTGTACAGGAACCTTCAAGTTACATTCTTTACATAATAGAAATCACTCTAATTATACAACCACATAGCAATTTGTCGATCCTTCAAATCATCTAACTATCAAACCAGACACAATCTGTGATCACATAGTATAACCATGTTGCCCATGTCTATCGAGCTTCCTCTCAGAACTTCCACAACAATCCAACTACTTGCGATTCCCATTCGGCTCCTCTGATTTTTCCACGAGGCTATACATAGGATGGTCAAACAGTCAAACAGCAATCAAGTTGTGTTGGCATATCGGTGAGACACTGACTGTGTCTCCCTGATGCCAACATAGTCAACATTCGATATCACCAAGAGTCGTTTCCATCAGCAAGAGGTTATATCGCTATTCACAAGTCACAATGACTTCAATTTTCCTTTCGGCAAGAATACCACTCTTCGGTGAGACCACATACCGATGTCATAAGTCACACCGAAGATTCATTTTGTCGGCAGGACATATCACTCTCGCTAGGACTTCACATTGAAGTCACATGTTATACTGATCACCAAACAATAGTCAACAAGACATATTACTATTGCCAAGAGGTTTCATCAAGATCTCTAATGTTACTCTGAAGCCATCAACAGTCGACAAGACATATGTCCTTCGCTAAGACTTTACTCTAAGATCTTTATGTTATAACGAACATCGAATGGTTTCCAAGACTTCTGTCCATCGCTAAGAGTTCTTAGTGAACCCTTAGTGTTACCCTGATGCCTCCAAGTGTGTCCCCATTGGCAAGACCTTCATCGGTCACTGCGACTTCTTCCCGAGACATTCAAGTCACCCCGAAGACACCAGTCACTGTGAGTCTCCCCAAAGCCTAATTGAATGGCCTATCGGCCAGAGATCTCCATGCGGTAAGATGTCACACTGAATGCTTCATGTCATAGTGATAGTTCATTCGGCAAGACACCAACCTTGTCTCAACGACTTGGAACTGTTCAACAAGATTCAAGCTACTAGTCGGCCAAACACAAAAGATGTCACACCGACTTGGCTCCAATAGAGGTTACAGCCTGTGATGATTTAGGAATATATTTCCAACAAGCATTACATGTACTCTCATTGATTTTAATTCGGTGCTCAATGTATGTATGGTGTAGGAGCACCCATGAGATTTTGGTTTTGTCATTTTGATTTTACTTTGTTTTCTCTTCAAGAAATTTCATTGTTTCTTTCAAATGTTGGTTGACATTGATGTCACGCTTCAAATTTGACTCTCTAAGCAAGTGTTTTAATATCTGATGGGTTTAAATGCATTTCTTCATCAAATTGATCAGGGGAGGCATATGATTTTCATATCATAAATCAATTCATTTAATTGATTATCCGCTAGAAAGATATGAAAAGGAAACAATAAAAGGAAAGAGGTCAAAATGAGAATGTGAAGGGGCATATATGCACCAAGAAAGAAGTTTGATGAATGTAAAGTGAATTTTATTTAAAATCTGTATTGGAACAGATGAAGGGTGGCAATGGGAAGGAGTGAGGATTGCACAGAACAGGAAACTCCTCCTTTCTTGTACCATGAAGAAGAACATTTAATAGGGGCGTCTAACATTTTCTTGTATTTTCTTAAGATTTTAAACCTTTAGCTATAATAAAGTCATGCCATGTATAGGTCAAGGCATGTGAATTACAAACAAGGGGCAGTTGACTTGCTAGAAGGCATGATGAGTAGATGAGACTATCCTCCAGCAAAGATAAAGTTGAGTAGAAGGTGTAGAGTTCCTCCATTGAGAGAAGGTGGGTAGAGGAAGCATCTTCCATAATATTTGTTGGGTAGAGGGTGGTTATGGGTTGAAGAAAGTGTTGTGTGAAGGAAAATTACAAAAGACAAAATAGAATCTTTGTGAGAATCGAGGTTCAATTGTAGCATGGAACTGTTTTAAAAAAGATAATGTACAGAGACTTAAAGACAGCTGGAAAAAGATTTCAAACATGGCTCTTTTGTTGCTACCTTGCATTCAAGCAGAGCTTGAATCTTCTCTTTACCTGGGAGTATGTTACAGGAGCACCCATGAGATTTTGGTTTTTTCATTTTGATTTTTCTTTCTTTTCTCTTCAAGAAATTTCATCGTTTATTTTGTATGTTGGTTGACATTGATGTTACACTTCAAATTTGAAAATCTAAGAAAGTGTTTTAATATCTTATTGATTTAAATGCATTTCTTCATCAAATTGATCATGGTATGCATATGATTTTCATAACATAAATCAACTCATTTAATTGATTATCTTCTTGAAGGATATGAAAAGGCAACAATAAAAAGAAAGAGGTTGGAATGAGAATGTGAAGGGGAAGATATGCACCAAGAAAAAAGGTGGATGAATGCAAAGTGAGTTTTATTTAAAATATGCATTACAATAGATGAAGGGTGGCGATGGGAAGGAGTGAGGACTTCAAAGAATAGGAAACTCCTCCTTGCCCATACCATGAATAAGAACATATAATGGGGGTTTTTGACATTTTCTTGTTGTATTTTATTAAGAGTTTAAACCTTTAGCTATAATAAATATGCACCATGTATAGGTCAAGGCATGTGAATTGAAAATAGGGGGTGACTGGCTTGTTAGAAGGCATGATGAGCATATGAGAGAGCTCATAAAGGAAGAGAAATTGATTTTATTTTAAATGTTTGAAAACAAAAATTTTGAGTGGAATGGTAATGGTAGCCACATAAGGAGGGAGAATTTTCACATGAAGACAAACAAAACATTGTTTGAAGCCAACAAAAAAGAGAAATTGTGCAGAAAAGATATTTAAGTTTAAAATGTTTAAATCAAAGAAGATTAAGATATGTGGGGTCTGGTAATATTTAGAGAAATAGAGATGAGGAGAAGGTCAATGACAGAAAACTAAGAGAGCATTTGTGCATAGAAATAGTCAAGAAAAGAGGTTGATGAGAATGGAGGTTTTGGAGAAATATTAAAATGCAAAGAAGACTATAAATAAATTCGATAAGGAATGTGTTTCATGGAAAATTAAAATGCAATGGTTTCATATGTATTGTTGTTGTGTGAAGAAATTGAAGGGATATAAAGAGAATAGGAATGGAGGCAGCTGGGAATCAAACAGTTGATGCATTAATTGAAAGTTAATGCAGATTGAAAAAATAGAGGCAACATGAGGAGTGAAGAGAGTTTCTTTGTAGAAGTTTTTCATCACTAAGAAGAAGGGACCGAATTAAAGAGTTGAGTAGAGGCTACAAATTGGAAGGAAAGATTAATCTGGTAGGAGGAAATAAATTTTGGAAGATGAGGATCAAGCCAGTGAGGTAGATGAAAAGTTGGAGAGAGGAGATAGGAAAAGGGGTTGCTTGGAAAGTATTGTGAATTTTCATGAAATCAGATTAAATAAAGTTTTTTGATTTATTAACAATTTGAATGTGTAAATGTGCAATTGTAATCGATTTTTAAATTGACACAATTTATTGCCGATTTATGAGTAAATGATTTCTGAGTCTTGTAATCTAAACCTGTGAATTTGGATGAGTTGTTTTTTTCTCTACATCAATGTAGCATTGATCTATTTCCTAAGATTAATATTGATTCATCTTCTCTTAATGTTTCTTCTGTTGTCATTCATAGGTTTGATAATGTCAATCGAAAAGCCCTAGGCATGATAGTCTTACCTTTGAGGTTGGGTCCCATACCGTAGCCACCCTTGTATATGCATGTTAGAAAAATTACCATATAATCTTCTCCTCGGTAGACTATGGATTCACGCTATGGGTGCAGTCCTGTCTACCTTGCATAAATCTATTAAGTTCATTAGCAATAATCAAATAGTCATAATCAGGGCTGAGCCTGAGGCTATGCACTTATGTGCTCAATGGCAGCTTTTGGTCATGTCTTGATTGTACCATCTCTTATCCCTTTAATTTCTTCCAATGTGTTGATGTCTACTCCTATAGTACCTATTACACAGGATACACTTGAAATAGATGTCCCTGGAGAAGATCCTTTTGAAGCAAGAAATATTAAGTTCGCTCCTTCTACCTCTTCTCAAGAGAATGCATGTCTTGGTGATGATTTGGGTTCTTTAGACTTTACATAATCCTTCATTGGAGAATGTAAAGTTGACCCAATCCACTTAAGCCTTCCAATAACATCATCTGAACCCACCATCAAAGATGATTATTCTTTTGTATCGCGGGATAATGTGAGCAATAATTGTAATGTTCTTAATGTTGATCCTCCTTCTCAGGAAGATGATCAAAATTCTATTAAAGAGGCTAATGTCAGCAGTATTATCAAGAAGGATGATGGCGATCCCATAGAAGAGTGTGATACCCATTACTAGAACAATGGTCTCTATGAAGATCATCCTCCTCAATATTTGCAAGCATGTTATGTCCCTATTTTTAAGCTTGTCTCTAAATATGGCTATGGGCGTAAAGGTTATGAGCATAACAAACAAGGCATTCAGGTCCCTATAGAATGTCTACCTCATATGCATAATTTGCAACTTGTTTGCTTGAATGAAAAATATAAATGAAAATTGTGGTTGAATGTGGACATGATTTTTGATCAACCTCATTCTCGTGGATTGATTCATCCTCCATTGTCTTCTATCTTTGTGTCTTCTTCTTCTGAGTAGTCAAGTATTTATCCACAAGAGAAAGGGTTGCTTCCTTCTCCTCATTCTTTATTTGAGCAAGAGTGTGTTTTGTTGAGGCTTCTAAAATCCCACTTAATTACTCTTCCTCTTCCCACACATAAGAAATTTCATAAAAATGATAGAGAAACACATTCTTTTTGTGAATACCATTAAGTGCTTGGCCATTTTGCTAGTGAATGTAAGGCCTTGAAGGATAAAATACAACAACTTTGTGATTCTCGTCTCATCACTCATCCATTTTGTTGATGCACCTCTCTTTTTTCTTTGCATGAAAACTGATATTGAGGTCTACCTATATCCTTTATGTTCTAAGTATCTTGCATGGTTCTCCTCCCCTATATGTTGGGGGCAATGATAACTTGTTCTAGAGATGTGTGCCCCTTAAGGGACCCTCTCTCTTCTCTCTATCTTTCAATTGAAGCATCCCTTGAGTGAACCGCTTTTCTTTTGAAGGGTTCCTGAGGGATCCCCCTTTTGGAAGCTTTTCTCTCGAATGAATTCATTAGCGTCTAGCTTGGGCACAACCTGACTAGACCTATCTTTTCTATGACTATCCTACAATGCAGCTTGTAGTAGCCACAAGCTTCTCTGATTATTATTGATCTATAGGACTAAGAACCTATAAAGCTCCTTTTCATCAAGCTTTCCTAACATGTTTAGTTTGTAGATTAACATGTTGATTTGTAGGTACACCTATGAAGCTACTTTTCAACCAACCTTGCAATACCGAGCACCTATGAGGACCTAATCTGACTCTACGGAGTCCAGTACATTGGGCTTCCCTCATATTAGATTACTTGGGGTGCCTTCTTTGCAAGTCTGAGGAATTGTAAAGCACTTGCATCCTATGAAATGTATTCATTGTTGGTCTGCGAGCCTCCAGTGCATTTTATTCAACTCTATAGGAGAGAGTACCTATAGAGCCTTTTGTTCACCTTATGTAGGTATATGGTGCATTTTTTCAACTCTCTTTGGGTCTAAGGACCTATGGAGCCATCTCTCTTGGAATTTTCATTCCTTTCTAGCTTCTCCATCTCTCTCTTAAATTATCTTTCTTCTCAATTGTGTACACCTAATCAAAGATATGCATCTTCTTCATCTTGAGTATATGCTCTTTCTCTCTTCGATATTGGTTGCTTCCCTAACTTTTGGGTACATTCTTCTCTTGAAGCAATCAATCCTTACATTCTTCTCTTAATTTAAGAATTCTTCTATGTGTAATTTCTTAATTTAGGGATGACACATAGTATTGAGACAACCTTTTACATCGAGATCTCTTTCACTTTGCTGACTCAAATCCTTTAGTTTGTTGTGTGTTTGTGTGTGTGTTCTTTTATGTTCTAACCCCTTCATGTACTAGATTTTTATGTTCTAACATTGTTGTCTTATGCAAGTCTTTCTTGTCTAATGCATTTATTATGTAGGTCTTCAGCCTAGGGGTATGATTCGTTGGTTTGAAGAGCTAGCTACTTCATCTATAGTATCATTTTGGTATCATGATGTTATTTATTTTTTCGTAGATTTCATTTAGCATGCATATTAGTGTATATTCATATTCCCGCTAAAGTGGGTGCAAAATGTAATGTCATAAAATTGCACCTTTTGAAATTTCATATACATTCTTGTATTCACTTTAGTGTCCACTCCCCTAGCATTTGTGTAGGCTCATTTTAGCCCCTGCACTAGCCTTTTTCCCCTCTTAGGATACTCAAGACCCCTTTTTAGCAGTTACCTTCATGCATCAGCTTTGCATCAAACCTTGTATTTTTCCCATTCTCATTGTTTTGTAGCATGATGTGTATGGACACTAGCATGGTGCGCAAACGTTTGTTGGCCACACTAGCATCCCATGACATTTTGACATTTAAATAGCTATTTTCAAGCATATTTGCAACTTTTCAACTAATTTTATCAGTGGTAACAGCTTGGGATGCCTTGTAACCATTCGTGAAGCTTGTTTTCCCCCTCTTTTCTCTTTATATGCTATCATTTCAACCTTCTTTGGGTCTTTTGAATCTTTTTAGCTTTGGATCCTGCCTTTTCCTCTTCTCTTTCTCTTGCTATCTTGCTTGTTATAGCAGCTTCAAGGTCTCAAGTTCTCACAACACTCTTTGCAACTCCCTTGGCTCTTGTAGCGATTTCTCTCTATCTTTGGCTTCCTTAAGCCTTGCAACAGATATCTCTCTTACCTTGTGCTTGCGAGCATCCTAGGATTTCACATATCCCCTATCTATTGCATCTCCATTTTGTGATATGATTTCTCCTCCTCGAGTAGGGATTGCTTTTATCACTCCTTTGTTCATTTCTCTCTATCTATTTAATTTTCTGTGGAGGTGGGAACACCAAAATGTGGGTTTGATTAAGGAAAAACCCTATACAGCCCCAACATTTTTTCTAGATCTTATACATGCAACTATTGAAGACATTCATTTGCTGGAAGCTCCATTACTTGGGTTTTTGTGAGCTTCTTCTATCTCTCATCCTCTTTAACTTTATCATTGTACTTTAATTCATTTCAATTCTATTACATTCAGTTACCTTCCCACATTCTGTAAGTTCTTAGTAATCTAATTGTTAGTGGTCACTATGTTGCTTTTTGTGATAAACTTAGTTTTTGGTATGAACGAGACACTAACATGCCTCTGGGAATCGAATGCGTTGCATTTTCATCCTTATTCCATGTTTTCATCCTTTGGCTAAGAGCTCGTTAGTCTATCCAGAAAACCTCTCTGATTCCATTTTCATCCTTATTCCATGTTTTACTCCTTTTAAGTTTAGAACTCTTGCCATGTTCCTTGAGGTAGTTTAGGGAAGTTTTTGAGCAGGAAAATTGAGAGGGGGTGAATCATTTGTCACATATTTAATATTTTAATTCATTCACCTAAACTAATTCTTAACACAACTTAAATGATTAATCATCAAATGCTAATGCAGAAACATAAATCCAACACAAAAACATAATAACACTAGATTTACGTGGAAAACCCAATAAGGGA
Organism: Sequoia sempervirens; assembly: GCA_007258455.2. Taxonomy (NCBI): domain Eukaryota; kingdom Viridiplantae; phylum Streptophyta; class Pinopsida; order Cupressales; family Cupressaceae; genus Sequoia; species Sequoia sempervirens. Next base: position 409,524,743 of record VDFB02270651.1, on the reverse strand, counting down.
AAAACCACGATGGGGATTAACTCACACTATAGAGAATATCAAAATTGATTACAAGGGGCTCACTGCCTAAGAAACAAGGTTCATTGTCAAGATGAGGACTCTTTGTCCAACAGGGCTAACAACCCAAAGGGCTCACTACCACTGAGATACAAAGAAGACAAAGAAGACTTGTTACAGAGAGAAGACAATTTGAATGCAACAAAGGATTCCACCACAATCACTTGTAGACATGCATGAATGATAGATTTCACCTTCGGCTCACTGCTTTTGAAAACTTGACATTAAGGCATTGCATTGATCTGCCACACTCGCATTACACACACTCACTAGATAGCATCAATGTTGCATCTATCTACTCTTTTTCTTTTCACTTATCTCTCTTCTTCGCTCTTGTATATCCTTCACCACTAACTCATCCTGTATTTATACTATCTTTAACATTGAAACATATCCAAATTCAGCTATCCAAATTCAAATTCAAATTAGGTCGATGCCAAAACATCCTAGGGTGGAATTAGAAGGGGGCTGACCCAAACACATGCTTCATAGAGACCCAAATAGATCCAACTATAAGGAAAACCAACGATGCAGAAAACGTCTTCCTAATGCAAAATCCTTGGGAGAGAAGTGTAAAAACATTCATTTAACAAGTTACATACATTTGAGATGCACATTCATAGTATAACAGGACAAACAAAGAATATCACACACAAAGATAATACCATATATATGTGGGAAAACCCTTACAAGAGAAAAAACCCACCACACCAATGTAAAGTCACTTTGTATTACAATAAATAAATTACATACAGAGTTATAGACTTCACTCTCATATGTTAACTCATAGCAACATCACCTTGGTTGACCTCGCTCTCTGTTATAATGCTTGTAAGCATACAAAATTCACACTCACTATTTCAATGCTCAAAATAGCATACATTGAATTCTCTACAACCCAAACCAACCATTAGGGTTTCATTTAATTTTTGTTCCTTCAGTGACAAGCTTCCTTTGTGTTGGGTTACACACATCGCCATGCAGCATGGACCAAGCTGCCTAACATTAAATTCAGTTACAGAGAATATTACCATATTTGCACTCTATCAATCCTTGAGTTAGTTCGTGTAATAAATGAAAATATATAGCTAACAGGAAATACATCTTTCAGCCAATGATTGTTGATTTATAACAACAATGTAAAAACAACAAATGAAATCATGCCATGTGTTGACACATCACTCATCCATTGCATATGACTATCACACCAAACTGTCGGTCGTTCCTTGTGGTCCCCACCATGACACGCATTCACTACTTGTGCAATTCTAGAGAATCAAGCTAGGAATCTACAATATTCTCAATAAGTCTTCCAAAAAAGAATTAAATATTATTTACTAATCCTCCAAATGGTCCCCATATTCATTGGCTTGTCACCCAGTCGAAGAAACCACAAACTTCACAACCCCCAGTCGGAGGTTAGGAAACTCCCGAACACCGCGACACGGTTCCAAGGTTAGAGATGTCAATTATCTCACGACCAACACACTATTTGACATACACCTCAGTAGTCAACCAAGTCTATGCTCGTTCACCCATGGTTCGCTCACTGCACTACCACTACACAATTAGAAGGCTCTCGCGGTATGGCAGTATACCATGCCACTGCTAGCCATCCAAAAGACTCCCAGGTATGGTGGTATACACCACACTACTGCACATCAGTTAGAGGGCTTCTTCAGTATGGTGGTATATGCCACACTACTGCTAGACTATTATGAGGCTCCTACGACCAACACACTACTTCCCGGTTTCAAACTTCCAAAACTGCAAGCTTAGGTTTCCAGGTTCAATTTTTGGGCAATAGGATGATAATGAAGACCAACAAAGGTAATTTTGCTAAGTCTTTAACTAAGGTTCAATCTAGCAAGTTGAGGCACATTTTCCAACAAGCTCCCACTTGACGAAGACTTACTGGCTTCCTCCAAACTCAAACTTAATGAAGATCATAGGCCCCAAGGCCCATTGAACTGGCACACCACCTGAACTTGTCTGTGCCCATGGGCTTTGTCAATGCATCAACAAAATTTTCTAGAGTATCCACTTTTTCTAAATAAACCTTTCCATCCTCCACCATATCACTAATGAAATGATATTGTACATCAATGTGCTTCATCCTGGCATGGAAAGTGGGATTTTTTGCCAAATAAATAGCACTCTGACTGTCACAACAAATTGTAATCTTCCCTACATTGAACCTAATACTTAAGCATAAACACCTAATCCAAATGGCTTCCTTACAGGCATGTGTAACTACCATGTATTCTACCTTCGTAGTGGACAAAGCAACTACAGCATGTCACTTGCTCATCTAACTAACTGCACCACCATTCATCATGAAAATATATCCACTGGTGGATCTTCTGCTATCAATATTCCCTTCCTAATCAGAATCGACATACCCGCGAATGCTAAGAGATCTTTGTGATCTCGCCGAGTTGCCATGACAATGCAGAGAAAATTCTGAGGTACCCTTCAAATATCTGAAAACCCTCTTCACAACATCCCAATGTGGACTTCCTGGGTTAGCCATAGACTAACTAATAACTCCCACTACTTGGGAAATTTCTGGCCTACTACAAACCATTGCATGCATTAAAATGCCAACAACACTTGCATACAGTACCCTGGTCATGTCCTCCATCTTAACAGAAGACTTTGAACAGTCTTCAATAGATAGCTTCATTCCTTGCAACACTGGAACAACTAGTTGCTTGCAATCAGTCATTCCAAATCTCTCCAGGATAGTATTGATATACTTACTCTGGCTAAGCCAAAGCTTTCTACTTCCTCTATCCCTTTTTAATTTCCATCCCCAGAATATACCTTGTTGCACCCAGATCTTTCGTTTCAAACTTTACGGACAAATGATACTTAAGATTAGAAATCATAGTCTTACTATTCCCTGTGAACAACATATCATCTACATACAGGGTAATAATAAGCACACAATCATTTTTTAGTTTTGTAATACACACAATGATCACATTTCAATCTCACAAATCCCAATGACAACACAAAGGTGTCAAAATTTTGGTACCACATCCTAGGTGATTGCTTCAAACCATATAGAGATTTCTTTAACTTGCAAACTAGGCTTTCTTTACCTTTTTCAATGAAGTGCTCAGGCTGGGACATAAATTTCTTCTTCTAGCTCTACATGAAGAAATGTTGTCTTCACATCCATCTTCTTGATCTCTAAGTCGTACACGGATGCAAGTGAAAAAAGAAATCTGATAGATGTCAACTTAGCTATAGCAGAGAATATTTCTCCATAATCAATTCCCTCCACCTAGGAATACCCTTTCGCAACAAACCAATCTTTATAATTTTCAACACTGCCATCCAAACTAGTCTTCTTCTTAAATATCCATTTACAGCCAACAGGTTTTCGCCCTTTAGGCAAAGGTGCCAAATCCCAGGTTTCATTCTTCTTCAATGATTCCATTTCTTCATTCATTGCTTCCAACCAAGAATTTGAATCAGATATATTAATTGCCTCTTTCACAGTCCTAGGCTCATTAGTGCTAGTAATCAAAGCATAGGTACAGTTTGAATCCAAGATAGAAAACTCATACCTATCAGGTTGACTTTTTCACATGTAGACCTCCTTATAGGATGAGGTTGTGGTTCTTCTTCTTCAGAACTCTCAGAGCTGCTCAAAATCTCCTCAGCTTTAGGTACACCATGTAGTTCCTCTTTATCTAGAGTTTGAGGAATTTCAACTACATCATCCTTCTTTTCCTTTTTATCTATCTCTAACTGCAGACCAGCTACTGAAGGCTTCAACTCATGAAATACTACACTCTTGCTATACAAAACCTTCTTAGTAATAGGATTCCAAAGCTTGTATCCTTTCATACCAATGCCATAGCCAATGAAGATACATTTGACAGCCTTGTTTTCCAACTTTGACCTTTTCTCATTCGACACATATGCATATGCCTCATAGCCAAAGACACGAATATGTCTTAGAGAGGGCTTCTTACCATACCATGATTCCAAAGGTGTTTCATCAACAAGAACTGAACAAGGTGAATGATTTACCAAGTAACATGTTACAGCCACAACCTCAACCCAAAACTTCTACTCTAGGCCAGCACCACTCAACATACTTCTCACTCTTTCCATCAGCGTCCTGTTAAACCTTTCAGTAACTCCATTATGTTGTGGAGTATAAGGTGTAGTTTTATGCCTTTTAATCCCATGGTCTTTGCAATACCTTTTGAAATCTATAGAACATAACTCACTACCATTATCCGTCCTCAAGCATTTAATTTTCCTTCCAATCTAATTCTCTACCAAGTTTTTAAACTCTTTAAACTGACTAAAGACTTTTGATTTAATCTTTAGAAAGTACACAAATTCCCTTCTTGAATAATCATCAATAAAAGAAACATAATATCTAGACTTCAATAATGAAGGAACATTCACTGGACCAAATACATTAGAATGAACATAATCTAGTACACCAGAAGATTTATGAGGACTCGAATAAAATGAAACATGATGTTTCTTTCCATAAATACAATGTTCACATAAATCAAACTCAAGGTTATAGTCAACAAGCCCTTCAACAAGATTTTTATTTTTCAAGGCTTTTAAGCCTTTCTCACCTATGTGACTGAGTCTATGATGCCACAACATGGTCATCTCTGCTAGGAGTTTCACCTCCAAGGAATTTTCACCCAAAGGAGCTTCATTCTCCTTATCTACATGAGCAGCTTTGCTTGACTTTATAGAGATGTTATTACATTGAATAGGGCATTATCCAGCTTGTATAGAGTTCCTATGCATGCACCCTTAGCTAGCACCATTGCGCTTCTAGTCATCTTATAGCCTCCACTCGAGAAAGAGACTTGCACACCAACATCATTCAACTTACTAACAAAGAGTAGGTTATGAGCCAAACCTGGTATGTGTAGTACGCCATCAATCCCTTTGATTCTTCCACCAGGGAATTGGATTTTGACTCTTCCACAACCAACAATCTGTATAGATGAGTCACTTTCTAGGTACACATTTCCACCATCATACTTGTCATACTTAGTGAACCAATCTTTGTGAGATATCATGTGAAAAGATGCACCTGATTCAATCATCCAAACATCATTTGATGTCTAATTCACCAAGGTTGCAATGAAGGCCTCTTCATCACTCTTAGAAGATTCATTGTCAGAAGAGTTATTCTTCTTCTTATTTTTCTCCTCCTTACAATCCTTTTAGATATGACTAGTTTGCCCATAGTTCCAACATTTCACCTTGGACTTTTTACTATGAGACTTTGATCTCCCTTTAGATTTGGATTAAGACTTCTTGTCTTTCTTCTTGCCTCTCTATTTTAATCTACCCCGAACAGCAAGAGCCTCCTTGGCCATCTCAGAAGACTTCCTCCACATTTCTTCTAATAGTAGCAAGGCAACCACGTCTTCCATCTTGAAAGTAGTTGTTGTACTTCCAATAGCCATTACCAGATGGTCCCAAGTGTTGGGTAAGGAACATAATATAAGCATACAACGATCCTCATCCTCTATTTTCACACCCACAGATGCCAACTAAGCAACAATCATACTAAATGAATTCAGCTAGTCTACTATAGATGCACCTTCTTCCATCTTCAAAGAGTACAACTTCTTCCTCAGGAATAACTTATTTACCAGAGACGTTCCCTAATAAATGTCACCAATTTTCTTCCATAAAGAAGTTGTAGTCTTCTCCTCATGGACGTTCAGGAGTATAGAATCGGCTAGATAAAATCTTATCAATCCTCTAGCTTTTATGTCTGCAAGGTCCCAATCTTCTTGTTTCATACTTTGTGGCATAGTTCCAGACACAACAATCCAAAGGTCTCTATCCACCAAGTATTCCATTTTGAGTTTCCACAACTCAAAATTTCCACCATTGAACTTTTCAATTTCTACTCTACCTGATGTACTTTCCATCTCAAAAATTCCTTTTGCAAGACTCCCACTAAAAATAGGATTAGCACAAAAAACCAGCCCTATTCACAAGGATAACACAACTGGTCAGGCTTTGATACCACTTGTAAGGAAAACCAATGGTGCGAAAAATGTCTTCCTAATGCAAATCCTCAAGAGAGAAGTGAAAAAACATTCATTTAACAAGTTACATACATTTGAGATGCACATTCATAGTATAACAGGACAGACAATGAATATTTCACATAGAGATAATGCCAAATATACAAGGAAAAACCCTTACGGGAGAAAAAACCCACCACACCAATGTAAAGTCACTTTGTATTACAATAAATAAATTACATACAGAGTTACAAACTTCACTCTCAGATGTTAACTCACAGCAGCATCACCTTGGTTAACCTCACTCTTTGTTATAATGTTCATAAGCATACAAAATTCACACTCACTATTTCAATGCTCAAAATGACATACAATGAATTCTCTACAAACAACACCAACTATTAGGGTTTCATTTAATTTTTGTTCCTTCACCAACAAGATTTCTTCATCTTTGGTTACACACACCACCATGTAGCATGCATTAAGTTGCCTAACATTAAATTTGGTTACAGAGAATATTACCATATTTGCACTTTGTCAACCCCCGAGTTAGTTCATGCAATAAATGCAAACATATCACTAACAGGAAATACAACTTTCAGCCAATGATTGTTAATTTACAACAGTGATGTAAAATCAACAAATTAAATCTTGCTACATGTTGACACGTCACTCATCCATCACATTTGACTATCGCACCAAACTATCAACCATTCCTTGTGGTCCCCACCATGACACGCGTGAAACCGCTTGTGCAATTCTGGAGAATCAAGCTGGGAATCTACAATATTCTCAAAATTTCTTCTAAAAAAGACTTAAATATTAATTCCTAATCCTTCAAGTGGTCCCCACATTCATCGGCTTGTCACCTAGTTAGAGAAACCACAAATTTCACAACCCCCTTGATCGGAGGTTAGGAAACTCCCAAACACCATGACACGGTTCCAAGGTTAGAGAAGTCAGTGATCCCACAACCAACACAATGTTTGACTTACACCTCAATAGTCAACCAAGTCTGTGCTCATTCACCCATGGTCTTCTCATCGCACTACCGCTACACAGCTAGAAGGCTCTCGCGGTATAGCGGTATACTGTGCCACTGCTAGCCATCCAGAAGACTCCCACAATATGGCAATATACACTGCACTACCACACCTCAATTAGAGGGCTCCTGTGTTATGGCAGTATACACCACACTACCGTTAGACTGTTATGAGGCTCTCGTGACTAACACACTATCACCCGGTTTCAAACTTCTAGAACCCTACAACTTAGGTTTCAAGGTTCAAGTTTTGGGCAATAGGCTAATAATGAAGACCAACAAAGGGAATTTTGACAAGTCTTTAACTGAGGTTCAAGCCAGTAAGTTGAGGCACATTTTCCAACACCAACATGCTTTATCAACTTTGAAAGTAGTGTTCAACACAAGGTCGGGAAAACCAGTGTAAAACACATAGAACCATTAAGCACAAATATTTCATATGCTGAAATTATCTTCAACACGATCAAGGCAACTCAACTATAGAATTGCAGGTCATAATACTTCATCAAAAATAAATCCAGACCAACAACATTTCTCTCAAACCTCAACCAAAAACACAGAAAACCATAGTTCACAACTGGTGAACATAACTTGCAATGTACAATGAATCAACATCTTAAAATCTAGATATAGCATCTTCTAACATCCATGATCAACATATCTGAATCATACAAATATAGGAGAAAATCCAAAGCAAAACCTAGAGCAACCACTAAACACTTGCAACATATCTTCATTACAATTTTCTCAATATCCTCAATATATATATAGCCAATAGCAACTAGTTGATAACTAGTTGATCAATTGATATCAATGACAACACCTTCAATATTTCCATTCTTGCAACAATCTCCCCCTCTATCATTGATGGTAACACATGATGTAAAAAACCATCAAAGACACTATAAAGCTGTGAATACACTTCTCAAGATTTTTCTTTCTATTCCTTTTTGTTTCTCCCCCTTAGTAGATAATCTCTTGTATTATTCCTATTTTTCTTCACATGATTCTTCTCCTTTTTCACATGCTTCCTCTACCCCTTTGACATCAATGACAAAGGAAAAATATATTTTACATTGATTTCTCCTTTGACATAGAAAACAGAATAGTCACAATGACAACACCTGATACTACCTACTCCCCCTAAGAGGTAGCCACCAAAACATCAATCCAAAAGAAAGATAGATCCATAGATTGACTGAACTGATGCATCTCATATGTATCTAGTCCAATAAAGGAGGGGAAATGACCCCTAACTTCTTCCAGAGATACTCAAAATTATTTTTAGGAAGATCCTTTATGAAAATATCATCCACCTGATCCTTCGGCAGAACATACTCAAGCTTTACTTCATTCTCCTTGCCCTTCTCTCTCAAGAAATGATACTTGATAGATATATGCTTCATCCTCAAGTGCATCACAAGATTAATTGAAATGTTAATTGCACTTGTATTATCACAAAAGATAGAAATAGGATCATCATATACCACTATGATATCTTTCAATGTTTGTTTCATCCATAAAACTTATGTATAGCAAAATGCAACAACAATATACTCATCTTCAGCAGTAGACAAGGAGACCAAATCTTACTTTTTTCTCAACCATGCCACCAATCTAAAATCAAGAAATAATGCACCACCACTTGTACTTTTTCTATCATCTACACATCTAGCCCAATTTGCATTTGTATAAGAACTAAGTGTAAACTCAGTATCTCGAGGATACCATAATCCATAATCCAAAATGCCATTCAAATATCTATTTTTTTTAATAGTAGCAACATGTGTTTCCTTAGGATCTTCTTGAAATCTAGCCACAAGATAGACAACATGCATAATATTTGGTCTAGTAGAACTCAAATACAATAGTCCACAAATCATAGATATATACTTGCTCTGATCAGCCTTAGGTGAATCATCATCATTACCCAATTTACAACCAATCACCATAAGAGTACATACCATTTTGAAACTATACATCCCAAAATTCTTCAACATCTCTTTTACATACTTAGACTATGAAATAAAGATTCCTTTCTTTGTTTGATTGATTTGTAGCCCAAGAAAGAAATTCATCTCTCCAAACATAGACATTTCAAATTATTTTTGCATCTCTTCTACAAACATCTTGCACATATTTTTCATTTCCTCCAAAGATAATTTCATCAACATATACAACCATAATCAATATTTTGTCATTTTCAATCTTAAAATACAGATTACTATATGTCCTACCTTTTTTGAAACCTTGTTGAATCAAATACATGTCCAACCTTGCATACCAAGCTCTAGGAGCTTACTTCAATCCATATAAATATTTCTTCAATCTGCACTCCATATCTATTTGATTTTTCAACTAAAATCCTTCTGGTCGTTCCATGTAGACTTCTTCTTCTAGCTCACCATTCAAAAATGTTGGATTGACATCCATCATGTTAGGTCTCAAAAACGCAGGTTTTTAGACCATAAGAGGGTGTCAGTCTCTTAATACATTTTTATCCAATGAACAAGGCGACTTTAGCTGGTCACCTCCTACTCTTCAGGCTCTGCTAGACCTAGGTGGGTGTACCTGAATGATAAGGCAGATTTGAGAGTTTAAAATGGATCCTATTTTAGGCAATCTACTCACAATGGCACATGGGAGTGAAGTAGATGAAAGATTCTGATGACTAATTCCTACTAAGAATGTTTGAATAATCAAGAATGTGAATTGAATTTATATAAAATGTTCTAAAACTAACTAGTTCCTAATCTATTGGGTGAATGGAGTCGATGGGTGGATGATGATGATGGTGACAGATTTGAAAGATAGGTATGTCTATTTTGTAGCTTAACTCCAACTTTTTGGGCACTTGAAATGTTTGCACCTTGTACAAACGTGCAGGTATGTAAGCTATTGTGCTCTTCTTTAGTAACCCCAGTGATATTCTCCTAAATTACTGTGATCTCATGAAAGGACTTTTAATTCTCAGCCTAAGGGAAACCAATCATAATAATCAATTTAAAAGGATTTTAATCCTTGGAAAGAACCAACCAAAATGAATTATTTGAAAGGATGTTTAATTCGCTCCAACCAAAAACCAATCAAAATAACCACACAACAATAGCAAATGTGTCCTGAAAATTTATATAAATTTGAATAATTTAAGAGAACCACTTTGGAGACAACATGTCAACATATAAGCATGAAAATCAACACAACAGTTGAACACTGAAAATAGATCACCATTTTTAGATTAGTCTTCTCCATTATATTGCTTCAAAATATGTACATTAATTACAGAAGTCTCTTAAATGTGAAAATGGATGAGTGGAATGGATGAACCTATCTACTACTGGTGATTTTTCTAACCTACTCCCTAGTTCTAATGATTGATGATACAATTTTATGTCACATATATGCATTGCACTATTAGGGTTATGACCCTTTGCACGTTTGTCTGTTGCATCTCTTCATTTAATTAATTGTGTTCAACAAATTAAAATATTTTTATTTTAATCTCTTTGATATTCGAACTCTATGAAAATAATCTTAATGATTATCAAATCTTTCCTTTGCTGGAAATTTTCACACTCGTATTTATATGTATTTTCACCATTTAAAGATAATCACCTACTTATAAATCTCTTAGTGAAAGTATTTCACTTCATAATTAAAAGTATTCCTTGAGTAAAATAATTACCCATTCCTTAACCTCCTCACTAAAATGTATTTCAACAAATTCACTTTTCAAAATTATATATTCAACACTCATATTTATTTCTCAAAAAGTTAGATTTTTCTTCTCCTGTTCAATTGCATTTCCATAAAAATATTTTCGATATCCCCTTCTCTACAAATTCATATTTCACTAGTATAATTATCTTCAAAATATTTATACGGTGAAATAATCACCCATTTTCCCTAGGTGAAAATGTTTTCACAAAACCACTATTTTCACTTTTTAAAATCACTTATCCCATATATTTTTATTTATTACCCCAAATTATCTTTTCCTTTTCCAGTGAACGTCATATTTGACCATATCTTCATTTGTAAAATATTTTACTTTATACTCTATTCTTTCAGGGCTTCTTCTTTCACTGCACACCCGCATTATTTTTTGGGAGCATCCACGGTAATGTGCGAAGGGTCTTCAATTTCACCGCCCTCCCGCACATAGATTTGAGACCCCCTATGGGAACACAGGAGTGCACACCATTCACCGGCATAGGCATTAGGGTTTGTTGGTGGGACTGTGGGAACCATCACTCTCTCGCACAAATCTTGGGGCTACTTAGTGGGGATGCGCGAAACATTTAGGGTTTACCACAGCACCGCACATGTTTTGCTTTGCATTGGTGGTGATACAATTCATCCTTCTTTTAGATTCCATCAGATGTTTTTACTTCTCAAATCCCTCTAGAAGCCTCTGCTACTTCATTGAGTAAATCAACAGGCTGACCAACCTCTCCTCTAGCCCTGTCAAATGTCTTCCTCGCTCACTTCTGCTCTTAATAATATTCATTTACAATCTTGCCATCATTCTACTTCATAATGTGTTCGAGCTAAATATGATAAAGTTTGGGTGTCAATGCCAAAATAGAATTCCCTCAAACAATTTTGATACATCTTCATTGCAAGCGCAAACTGTTCTTGTGCAAAGAAAGCCTGTGCTAGATTTAATTATTTCTTTTTTTTTAAGCCTATCATATATTTTTAGTTCCACGTTGTCCAACGTAGATAAAGCATTTGATGAGTTTTTATCCAGCTTAAGTGCATCCCAAATCAATTCTAAGTTTAGTTGGATCTCATTTCGTGCCTTCACTTGCATTGTTCATTGGCTTCGAGTCCCGTGAATTCCCTAAGAATGCAAGGTTTGTTTGGATATCTTCAAATTGTTCTCAGTAAAAATTCATCTGTTGCCTTCCCTCATCGATCATCTACAGTTTCATCCTCTTTGTACCCTCCTACATGCCCTCATCCAAACCTGATTTTTATTATTTCTCACTTCACCTATCCAACAACCAAGAAGTGAATCCCATGATTGAGTTGAAATGATAATTTTGTATGCAGTCACCTAACACCTCGATCCTTTTACTCACAATGCTTGGCCTTCTTGGCGTCCCTAGCCTTTGGAATCTATTTCATTCATAAATTAAATGCCTCATCCAAACTGATGATCTTTGAAATAATCTTCTCCATACAAAGCACTGTGTTAATAATTTGACTCAAATTAAGTTCCTTGTGTATGTCAATGTAAGCTTTGCATCAAGCAACACATTTTGTAGCCATTTTCCATCCATGGTTTCACAAATTGATTCAAGAAATGGAGAGAAATAGAATCAATTATGCCCTTTGGGTACCAGATAACTCGCTCACCTTGTGTATGCTTCCATATTTTGGTACAGTTTTATGAGGGAGATTGTCACATACAATTCTTAGGCTTAATGTTTTTTCATATGTCCACATCTTTGCAGAAAATGAGTTCTCAAATGCATTGTCAAACAGTCCACATGCCTTCTCTGTATTTCACATTCGATTTCCTCCATTTCTATGTAAATGATTCATCAATATAAGTCAAAAATTCTTTCACAGGTCAAATCTTTGGTCATATTATCCATGCCACAATTTTTAGTACATTGATTCATCCTTGCTATTACAAGGTTTGAATATTTGTTTTTTTAATTTTGTTCACAAACCCTCTATACCCAACAAAACTCTTGTCAATTTTTTATTTACAGCACCAATAGTTACTCTCTCATGCTCCTACTCTCTCATACATGTGTCAACAAATCTTTGTTTGTTATTTAAAGGAACCTTCCTCAATTTTACTCCTCTCATTCTGTGTTACATTATATTTTTTCAAATTGTGCAAATCCATATCCTTTAGGTTTGTCAAATGTACGTGGTTTCACTTTCTAGTTATAACTTCAACACATCCGCTGCTGGTATGCTCTAAGATGATTGAAAGTAGTTCGTCGTCGTTCATCCAACAGTTCCAATTCTTGCAAATGGGAAACTCAGTATTCTTCATCACTGATTTGATTGTCCAAGGAGACATGCAAAGAGGGTAGCTCGACCTCGATGGGAAAGATGGCTTCAAATCCATAGAAAAGGGCATAGGGGGTAGCGCCTTTGGGAGTGTGGAACTCGTGTGGTAAGCACACAAGGTAGGATTCAATTGAATATGCTAATCTCGACCAACTTCATTGACTGTCTTTTTGAGAATTTTGAGAATGGTCTTGTTAGAGGCCTCAGCCTGGTCATTACCTTGAGGATAGTAAGGTGTGGAAAAATGATGTTGTAAATGGAATTTCTCACAAAGTTCACAGACGTCATGATTCTTGAACGGATGACCATTATCTATGATGATGGATAAAGGAACGCCATAACGACATAGGATGTAGTTCAGTATGAAAGTATCTATTTGTTTCCCAATGATATGAGTGGGAGGAACAACTTCAATCCATTTCGTGAAATAGTCTATGGCAACGAGAATAAACTTATGACCATTAGATGAAGGTGGATGGATCTTTCCCATGAGATTGAGTCCCCACTAATAAAAGGGCCACAGTGTAGCGAGAGGTTGCAATTCATGTGCAAGAGCATGAATCAAGTCTACATGTTGTTGACATTGCTTGCATTTTTTAACAAATTGATAAGCATCATTTTCCATTCTAGACCAATAATAACCCATACACAAGAGTTTCTTAGCTAAGGTAGGACTGCTAGAATGTACCCCACATACACCTTCATGTACTTCTCGTAAAGTAGTTTTGACCTCGTCATCCTCAAGGCATCTGAGTAAAGTACCATCGATACCTCAACGGTAAAGGGTATTGGCTAAGATCATGTATTGGGAAGCTTGATGGATAAAGATTTTACGAGATTTATTGGATAGGTCATATGGCAAGGTGTTATCCCGAAGATAGGTATAAATATCCCCATACCATTGGTAATTAGGACCAACAATAAGATAGATCATTTTAGATTGTGGTATATTATAAGTAGGTTCCAAAAGAGATTCTACCAAGAACTCACAGTAGGCGGCACTACTTGTCATTTCCACAAGTGAACCAATTATTTTCATTGCATCAGAAGCTCTATTGTTATCTCAGGGAATCTGCTCCAAAGAGATTTATGTTGAAGTCATCCACCATTCATTTGTAAGGCATCAATTTTTCATCTTTTGTTTTATAGTCATCATTTACTTGTCCGATCACTAACTAAGAGTCACCAAGAACACATAACTCAAGGATTTTCCATTGCATAGTTATACGGAGCCCAAAAATTAATGCCTCATATTCTACAATATTGTCACCGGTACATGGAAATTGTATCTTGTAAGGTTTAGGTATACAATCCCCTTGTGGAGTAACAAAGAGAATGCTAGCACCTAAACCACCTTGTGTGAAGGATCCGTCAAAATATAAAGTCCAAAGATGTGTAAATTCTATGTTGAAGATTGATTCATCGGGAAAGTCTGTAATAAGAGGATGATTATATGTCACAGGAGCATCGACAAGTTGATCTGCTATAGCTTGTCCTTTGATTGCTTTTCTTTCTATGTACTCAAGATCAAGCTCGCTAAGAATAATCACCCATTTAGCTAATCGTCCTGTGAGTGTTTCTTTTTTCAAGAGGTACTTAAGAGGATCAATTTTTGCAATGAGCTTGGTCTAGTGTGTAAGCATGTAATGTCGCAACTTTTATGATGCAAAAACTACATGGCAAGGCATGCTCTTTCAATAGGACTATAATTGAGCTCATATCCCACTAGAGTACAACTAATGTAATAGATTGTGCATTCCTTTCCTTCAGAATCATGTTGTGCAAAAAGTGCCCCCAATGTTGTGATGGTTGTGGATATATACAAAAGTAAAGGCTTGTCATCTATAGGGGGTACTAATACTGGTGGTGTCATTAGATATTCTTTGATTTTCTAAAAATATTGTTCACACTTGTCATCCCATCTAAATGAAACATTCTTCTGTAACAGATGTTGAAAGGGTTGACATTTATCTACGAGTTGCACTATAAAATGGTGAATAAACTGAAGTTTTCCTTGTAATGATCTCAGCTGATTGATATTCTTAGGTGGAGGCATTTCAAGTATAGCCTTTATTTTTGCAGAATCGGCTTGAATTCCTTTAGATGAGACAATGTATCCAAGAATGTTGCCTTAATTTGATCTTCAAGAGCAATTTTAATCTGATTATAGCCTGAGAAACCATCCATGGGGGATAACATTTCATGCCCTGCTATCAAATCCACTATCATGTCAATGTTTGGAAGTGGGAAGTCATCCTTAGGACAAGCTTTTTTAAAATATTTGAAATCTATGCAAACTTGGATGCCCCCATCAGGTTTTGAAATTGGTACTAGATTTGAAATCCAATCAGGATAGTCAACAGGTCTTATAAATCCCACATCTAGCAACTTTTGTAATTTAGCTTTTACTAATAGAGCAATGTGCAGGTTCATTTTTCTCAACTTTTGTTTAACAGATTTTGCCCCCGGTGGCAAAGACAAATGATGCATTACTAGATCTGGATCAAGTCCTAGCATATCTACATAGGACTACACAAATTTAACTTGTATTTCCTTGTAAAACTATATATGCTTCATTCTCTCTTCAGGTGTTAATGACTCTACTAGATGAATTATTTTTGGTTTTTCTTTTGTGCCTAGATTTGATGGTACTTTCTTCTCCACTAGCATAGATGAATTTTCATGATATACTACAAAGGGAAGTGTGTCAAGCCTTCCATCCTCAAGTGCCTTAGAGAGGTTTTCACCCTTGGATACATCCTTTATTTTTACTTTTTTGGGGTCTAATAGTGCCACAGAGCGGTTTCACTAGAAGACCTATTTATATTTTCAATAATTTTGTGACTGAAAGGCTTAGCACTCCCCCCAAAGTAAGTTGTGCTATTGAGTTCTATGATGAATCCCGGTTTATGATCCTCAAGAGGTGTGTCTTCTTGTGCTCCCAGAAATTTTATGAATTGCCTCATCACTTTCAAATACATCCAGTTGTACCAGTCCCTTCTGATTGAAATTAATGAGTTCAGGGTGAACCAGGGGTAAAGGATCATGATTTGAGTCAATATTTTGAATGGATTCAAGGGTACAAATATTATGATCGGGTTTGAGGGTAGGGACACTAGCATAGTCATAAATGTCAATGAATTCATCGATGGAACTTTCCTCATTTGCCTGTGTAGCATTAGAAGACTCTACTTCCTTACTTGAAGTACACACGGTACTTAAGGTCTTATCTTTCTACGCATCATATCCTGAACTAGGGACTTTTTACGTACGAGTAGGTTGTATTGGTTTGAAGATACCCTGTTTTTGTAAGCTGAGGGGACTTTTACCATCATATCCCATTTGTTTCATAAGATCAAATCCTTTACCATATTATTCAACAGGTATCTTTGTTTCAGTTTGTTCTCTTTCTGTGTCTTCATCTTTGTATAACCACTTCAGGAGATCAGGTTCTTTTGTTTCATTATAAAGGGCTCCCCATTTTTTGAAAGTAGTTGATTTATAAATCATTGTAGTATCTACATCTGATGTGGTCCTAGTCATATGTGATTTTCCATAGGTGTGGGGAGATAAAGGTAGCTTTCCAATGCAAATGGCATGATTCAAGGTATATTCCCCTACTCCTTGTTCTTTTACTTGTATTTTGATCTCAACTTCATTGGATTTTGAGGACTCTTGTAAGGACTCGGGATCAACATATGCTTGGAAAGGAAATGCTTCACAATTTCTTGGGATTGTGATTTAAGTTTTAGGACTTAGATTATGGAAATACATGAAAGGGTTTGGATCTCCTCGTATTGTGATTTCAACACCATTATGTGGGAATTTAATGCACTGGTGGTATGTAGAAGGTACTTCTTGCATTGCATGAATCCAGGGTCTTCCAAGGAGGATATTATAGGTCAGTGGGAGATCAAGGACTTGGAAAACCACATCCTTTACCACAGGGCCAAATTTTATTGGTACAGTAACTAATCCTTTAGACAAGCATTCCTCTTCATCATATGCCTTTATGGTAATCTTTTTACTTGGATCAACTGCATTTTTAGAGAACCCTAATTTTGTGATCAATTCTTGAGTACAAATATTAAGGCCTGCTCCTCCGTCTATCAAAACTCACTTGATCTTAACATTATGGATGAGGATGTCAATGTGTAAAGTTGTGTTATGTGGTTTTCGAAGGGATGAATCGTCGTTTTCAACAAAAGTGAGATTATGAGGAGAGGTGATGTGTCCCACCATAGCTTGGAATTGATTTGCATGTAGGTTTGTAGGCACTGTAGCAGTAGCAAGTGCTTTATCTAGGATAGCTTTATGCTCAGGAGATAGGTGTATTAGCTCATGTATAGAAATTTGTGCAGGTGTTTTTCCTAAGTGCTCTATGAGGTTATATTGTGAAGTTGGCGTAGCGGTTTTTGAATTAGGACCTCTAAGGGTAACTGTGCCTCTACAGGTAGTAACATTGCAATTAGATTATTTTCCTTTTATGATGAAAGTGTTGACATGATTATCGACCTCACTGATGTTATGTATGGTATAGTCATACTAAGCACTAGTATAGTTTACACCATCACCAGATTCAAGAGCCTTTCCTTTATCCTTGCCATGCTTAGGGAGAGGGTTTTTAAACACCTCATGATCAAGGTTACTAGAAGGAGTTTCTCTGTCAACTATTATCTTACCGTCATCAATAAGGTCTTGTATTAAATGTCAAATTTTATTGCATATATTAGTCTTATGTCCTTTTTGCCTATGATAGTCACAAAACTGATCCTCATTCCACCATGGGAGTTTAACTTGTGGATTATATTCCTTCATTTCGGGTAGCGTTATAATATTATTTTCAAGAAGTTCTTTTAATATGGATTCAAGTGATTGTCCCAATGGTGTAAAATTTTGTTTAGGGAAACTTCTTTGCTTTATTTTTCCTTTATCTGAAGATGGACCTTTGAGATTGTAGATAGGTGATGATATTTTAGTTGTTTTTGCATCAACCACTTCGTCATTGACTACATTCTATTCTTAACCCAAAAAGGTGTCTTGTTGTTCAAACTCAATTTATAATCTTTCTCATTATTAAGTTTAATAGTCCCATCATCGATAATAGTTTGTTCAATTCGAAATCCCATTTCTATGGCTTCATCAAAGGAATCCAAGCATTTGAGGTGAAGTTCTCTTCCAATTTCTTTGTTCAAATTTTGACAAAAGAGGTCAACCAATTCTTTGTCCAAAATGGTATAAGGTAATCGTTTTGTCAAATGTCTCCATCTTTGTAAAAATGACACAAAAGATTCACCTTGTTTTTGTTTGGTGTTGAAAAGGTTTTTCATAGTCACTTTAAGGTCACAATTGAAACTATAATTGGAGAGAAATTTATTAGCCAATTCTTGAAAGGATTTGATGGTCGGGGGTAATCATGAAAACCATTCCATAGCTTCTCCTCCTAGACTGCAAGGGAATAATCTCATAAGGTACATTTCATCAACTACAAATTCCATGGTAGTGGCACAAAATTGTCTTAAATGGTCCTTAGGATATCCTTTTCCATTATATTTGTCAAGTTTTGGCATGTCCCAGTGGTTAGGAAAAGTTGGCATTTGTATGCTTGGATCGAACGGATAAGGACATATGTCTTCAATAGAGAACTTGCAAGATGATGTTTTACTATTCTTGAGAGTATCCAATTCTTGTCTCAATGTTCTAAGCTCATCCAAAATAGGATCGTTTGTAGGTGCAGGTTTTGATGTCTTTGAAGATTGCTTGTAACCTAGTTGTAGGTAAAAGGGTTTGTGATCTTTGATTCTACCATTGTTGTTTTTTTGGGATGCTTAGATTCACTAGATTTAGGTTGGTCATTCATTGTGAGTAATGATATGTCAAAATCAGGAGGCATTTTGATTCCTTCATCAACAAGGGCCTTGAAGTATTGTTGTGGGTTACGTTTGACCACCTCTGTAAGAAGTTTAGTGAACCCATTATCAAGACCTAGGAAGAGTAGCCTAAGTGCAAGCTAAAGGTTTTATTTGATTGATGATGAATATGCAAAGGACTAAATTCTTGGAACATGCAAAGGTTAGGTGAGATGGTATTGAAATGCAAATGGGTTGAATATGCAAGAACTAGGTGGAATGATATATGTATGCAAGGACTATGTAATGTGACCTATGTATGCAAGACTAGGAATATGCAAGGACTAGGATGAAAGGGATATGAATATGTAAGGACCATGAATATGCAAGGGCTAGGTGAAATGCAAGGATTGAAAGATCAGAACTGAAGGATGATGGCCCCAAGAAATCTAAGTGATAGTGTGTTTTTTTTTAGTTTTGGGGTTTGTGAAGTTTGAGATGTTGCAAGTTACTAGGTGTGATGTTTGTTTGAGGTCTATTTTTGAACACACACACAAGACATAGCAAACAAAATGTTTGATTTTAACAATACAAGCACAAATCCTAAGGTTGGAAAGGACTATATTCACTGGATTCCACGTGGGTTTCCCCAGCCACACTTATTCTTAGCGGGTGACTTAGAAGCTTGGCCACACTAGATCCCCTCCATGACACTCACTTCTTGGGTCAACAAGCTTTGAGCCCTCATAAATCTCCCATGACAGGCTCTTCACCTCTACTAAGAACTATGAGAATGTGGATGCCTTGGCAATGACTGTTGCTGCACCAGCAAATAGAAGGGATTTTGGCTTCTAAAATAAGAGGGTTCTAGTGAATACTTGGGGACATGGCACCTCGCAAGCATATAGAAAGCCACTTAAGGCTTTAACCGCTCGACTAGGGGCTCTTATACCTTTAAAAGTAAAGGTAGGTACCCATTTTCAAATGGAACTACACAATTAAGGCCTACATACCGTGAGGACTTGACAGTTTAGTCTCATCCTTTTATATACCGGCCCGAGCGAAAAACTGGTCGAAGTTGTTCCCTCTTTTGAGGCAGGCCCCTCTAAGGTTATAAAGACAAAAACATATGGGTCTGGTTTCTGATCACCAAGTTTGCACAAGGTGAGAGCATACTCCCTACCATCTCAAGCATAGCAAACAATTTTCATTGACCTCCTAGTTAAATCAAGGTGAGAGAAGACAATTTTTCATTTTAAAGCACCAATTGAAATGTGTTTTCTAATCTAAAAGACAATTGGTTTCAAAATCATGTCTTCGACGAATGTCCTGCATCAAAATCTCATTAGTAGTTTCATGCCTCCTTCTTTGACAAGCCTATGTTTTGATTTTCAATTTTCTGCCAAACAACCCTGTAAGAAAAGCCCAAGATTAGCCCACAAATCGACAATTAACTTATGAAGGAAAAAGACATTTTTTCTAAATCAACAACTATTCTAAATTAAAAAAAAATAGAATCTAACTTAAAAAAGCTAAATCTAAACTAAGAACTAAAAGCTAAATCTAAGTAAAAATTTAAATCTAAAGTAGGGTTAAAATATAATTTAAATTCAAAATTAATTCTAATTAAACTCTAATTAAAATCTAATCTAATTTAATCTAATCTAAAATTATTCTAGTCAAAATCTAATTACAATCTAAATTAAATCTAAACTAATTTAATCTATTCTAAAAATTAATCTAATTAAAATCTAAAGTTAATTACAAAAACTAATTTAATCTAATCTAAAGATTAATCTAATTAAAATCTAAAGTTAATTAAAAAACTAGTTTAATCTAATCTAGAAATTAAAAAGTTATTCTAAAATTAAAAAAATTAATCTAATTACTAAAGACCAATCTACGATGTAAAATTCGAAACTAATTTAAACTAAATGCAAATTTAAATTAAAACTAAATTTTAAACTAGATTAAAAGGTACCAACTAAACTTAAATTAGAAAACCTAATTTTTAAAAAAAAAAAACTAAAACTTAAACCTAAAAATGAATCAGTAGACACTTGGAAGCATAGACAGAATGTTTCACACAGAAACCTCAGAATAAAATAAGCGACGCGTGGACAGGGCAGAGAAGTTTCAGAAAAAAAAGCCTCAGGATAACCAATGCATGGACAGGGAGAGGAGCCATTTGACAAAATATTTCAAAATAGGTGCCGCCTTGTATAGAATCCTTTGACAGAATGCCTCAGAATAGACACTACGAATTGCATGGCGCATGAACGTTTGACAGAGCACCGCACATTGCAAGGTATGCACAAAATGCAAAATGAGCACAAACAAGGCACAAACCGTTTGACAGAGACTATCTAAAAGATGTGTAATGATTGCAGGTCGTGCACAAAATGGATTTCTTTGAAAGGATGTTAGAAATTTTGCATATCGCGGAGTGGAAGATCTGTTTGATTGTGTTTCAAGGGGTGAAACTCAAACAAGGGTGCATGAACTAGGCAGGTGGGAATGCATTAAAGCTCAGACAAGACGCAGGAATCATTTGACAGGCTGCCTCAAAATAGATGTCGCCCCATGAAACATAATGATCACAGAATCATTTGGCAAAAAGCTGAATGCAAAATAAGCACAATCTAGGTGTAGCAATGGTCCGAAAATAAATTTGTTGAAAAGACATTAGAAACTTTCAAAAGACTTTAGAAAACGTTCAAGCCAAAATGGATTTTGTTGAAAATACATTAGAAACCTGTCTGACGTGCCATAATAAAAGCATTTAAAACATTAGAATCCTTTAAAACATTTAAAGCATGAATATGGACGAGCTTTTATATGGACGATATTTTATTCAAACAAAGCATTTAAACAAAAAATGTATTATTCAAGGATGCCACGATCAGAATACCGCAGATATAACTTCTCATGTATCATGATATTCTCTGCAGAAACAATAACTCAGGTGTCTTGATATTCTCTGTAGAGAGAACAATGTATCATGCAAAGATTCCACAATTAGAATAACAGAAATATAGCGTATTATGTAGTATGATTCATTGATTTCATTTTGCACATACTATCAGCATTATCCCTGCCTGCGCAAAGATGAAAGCTTACATTCTAAAATTTCCTCAAATCTACAGAATAAAGTAATGATCATATACAGATTCCTTCACGTCGGGTTCACCATTTGTAGAGCCATAAAAATACATGATTCTATGAACAAGAATCACCATTTCATGCCCACATCAATAGAGCCATTCTAATTAAAAGCAAAACCATAAATACAAACTTCTAAACTGTAGAAAAAACAAAATGATTTTAAAAGAAATCAATCTCCATTGGCATCCTAACACCAAGGTCGTGTTCATGCACTTTTTCTCTCAGATTTGGCAAGCATAGGTGCATCAAGAGGTAGTTGGTGAATGGATTAATGCAAAAATGTAAAGATGATATGAGTATGCAAATTCATGAGAGTGAAAATAAGAGAGGAATCCCATTTAAATAGGCGTTTTGAGGATGGAGAGGTGTTTGAGAGGGAAATGTGGGATTAAAGATTTTAGCTGAAAATGCAAATTTATCCCACATTCCTTGATTAAACAAAA
Organism: Sequoia sempervirens; assembly: GCA_007258455.2. Taxonomy (NCBI): domain Eukaryota; kingdom Viridiplantae; phylum Streptophyta; class Pinopsida; order Cupressales; family Cupressaceae; genus Sequoia; species Sequoia sempervirens. Next base: position 409,502,110 of record VDFB02270651.1, on the reverse strand, counting down.
TGCATGTGAGTGAGAATGATAAAAGAGGAGAGACAAATGCATGGTGAAGGGTTTATGAATAATGAGATTAAATAAAATGATTAAATGGATTTTAAATGAAGAAAGAAAATGCTTAATAATGATTTAATGTTGATTTAATGAAATATGGGTATGTAAATGATTAATGTGACATGATTTTAATGATTTAATTATTAGTGAAATATAAATATGTAGAATTATTTATGCAAACGATTTATGCTATGAAGGTGGTTAAGGATAATGATTTATGCTATGAACGGATGAGAATGAATGTAAAACGATATATGGATAATCACGATTAATGATTTATTATGAAACAGTTCATGACTGATCATGAAACAATTTATGAACAATTATGAAATGATTATGATTTACTATGCAAATGCATTATGAATGATAATGAGATGATAATTATTTAATATTTTAATGATCTAATGATTTAATGAAATGCAATATTAAGTGAACGGTTCATGCAAATGAAATGTAAATATTATGATCATTAGTTTATTATGAAATGATATTTGATGATTATGATAACAGGTTTATTATGATATGAATGATAATGAGCGATTATGCTTTATTATGGAAACAAACGTGAACGATAATGCAAACGGACATGAACATTTATGAAACAAATCATGAACAGGAATGATCGTTTATGCAAATGGTTAGTGAATGACCATGGGACGGATATGATATTTTATGAAAACGGATAGTGAACAAGCATGAGATGGTTTAATGATTTGATGATATGCATGAATAGAAGAAAGTATTGAGTGAATTGATTAAGTAAATAATAATATCCATTTAATCAATAGACGAATATCGCGACGATTATGAGGACAAATTTGAGTGTCTACAGCTATCCATCTTCCACTATGAATCCTCTAGAGCCATCAAACAATAGTTCAAGATCCGTATCATGAAAGAAAGCATAAAACACATCTAAAAGATACAATGGGAAAATACCTCTCAAATAGAATTCACTGCTGAGTAGACCAAGAGTGGGGAATGAGAATACTCCTCCAAGATATACAAGCCACCATGACTCATCCAAGAGAAATCTCCTCATTGGTCTCTGTTGAACTCACGTCCAACTGAGGTATAGGCTCCTCAAACTTTTTGTTGAAGTCTTCATCAAGAGTAACTATCAACAACACCTTTCTCATCTCAAGAGAATTCCAACCTCAACTTGTTCTCCATGTATCCATGAGCACCTGCAAACGATCATCCCATGTTGAACTCCAATCTGCATTACTACACTATCATGAATTTCTCAAGCATATGACCAATGCACCGAAAACACAGAGAATCTCCAGACCACTATCAAAGCTCCAATCATTTGAACCAGGAACTTATCATGACATCATGATCTTACCATCCCCCTAAGTTGATACCATGCTCCAAGTGAACATACCATGGTTTCAAGAGCAATGCATCATGCCAAAACTATAAACCAACATCACCCGTCAAGCACCACCAACACCTCAGCCAAAGACTCCAAACGTCCTCCATGGTTCCAAGATGTTGCACATCCTCAAATAGTGTCCATGCAAATGTGAAATAACTCTTCTACAGCAATAGGATCTAAGAATTCCTCCTAGTAACATCTACAACACTAAAGAAGATCATTCACCACCAAGTGATGAATCCACAGTCACTGCTAAAGCTCCCACTAAACCGTGACACTCGAGCTTTCCAAGCATCATGACCAAACATCTACTGATCTAAAAACCCTCTAGGTCCAATCAACAACATGTCCATCTGACAATGATGCCAAGCAGCACCAAGATCTCCAAACCAAGCAGACAACACCATCACTATCAAAAGCTTACACTAAAACGTGTATCAAGCTCTTCATGACATCATGATACACACGCTACAGGTCCCCATAGTCAACTCTTCAAGTACTCAACGCCATCCTTCCTCTCATCCAAAAGCAACCATGCCAATGCACAAGTGACCAAAGACAAGGCCAGCTAACAGGTCTGTACCAACACAGAATCAAACCTCATGGATATTGACAGTCCACTTCTGAGTTGTCCCACAACAAGCATGTACGTAAAGACATCCCACAACATTGGTCAACCTGTAGATTCAATCAATGAAGCATGCAAATCCATCATCACACTAGAAACTACAAAACTGAGAACTCAAGGAGAATAACAACGTAGACAACTTGACTCAAACACCAGATCAAGTTCAAATTTGATTTTCCAATCATGTCCACAATGAGCACCATAGTCAAGGGAATCCTTAAGAAGCTCCACAAAACTATAAGTTTTCTTGACCGTGTAAAACTTGCAAAATCACCGTGTTTATAAAACACCCATGCACACCCATATCCACTGCACATCTAGACGTCTCAAGAGTCTACACACAACCATCATGATTAACTAGAACAATGAAATAACATGAATATGCATCACCATAGAATTTTTAGGAAAATCTATAAAACCTTCAGAACCAAAGAACATGAATCTGAGCCATGCAAGTACAAGGTATCCTTAAAAGGAACAAGTAGTACAGGAACTCCATGCCCATTCTAGACCAATTCCAGAACCACCAGCATGCACATGCATATGAGAGAGCCAGGCTATTCAGAATTTTTCAAACCACCCAGAGATCAACTTTATAGCCTAAATGCAATCAGGGTAACAGAGAACAATGCCTTCAATACTAGGTCAAAGCACCCAACACAAGCACAGTACTCCATGGCTAAATAACAACCCAAGCATATCCATACCATCAGGGAACCTCTCACGCGTACACCCAGTATGAACTACACTCTACTACAACACAACCATAAGTATAAACTCACACCCCTTGCATCAGGATCATTCGCTGCCAACCAGAAGCCTCAGACCACATCATTACAATATGATCAACTCTATTTTCTCCACATTCAATGTCTTTCACACTGCATGTTGTCTCAAAAGAGCAAGGAATTTTACTCACCAAAGAATCGATCATCAACCGACTCCTTCAAATCTCCTCAAGCTTGCCAGGCTAAGAAATCTTTACAAAAGGAATCCATACAACCAAAACACCAGGAACTCCTACATGCATCAACATGCAGGCACATGCAAGACACATGCGAGTCCATGCAAGTACATGCAACACACAAACCTGCACATGCAAGCACAAGCAAATCCTGAAAAAAAGGTTTTGATACCACTTGTAAGGGAAATCAAGTCATCTCAAATAGAAACATCTAAGAACAGCAGTGCCTTCAGTGATTTTAATTCCTTCAAACTGCCTCAAAGACACAACTACTATGCCATAAAGTGGAAACAAGCACAGTTGATTTCCCGCATTAACCCTTCTGAGAAAAGCACATGCAGAATTAACCAAATTCAACACTATGCACATATTCAAATTTGCAAAATAAACCAACATGAAAGACAAACACAAATTTACGTGGGTAAAACCCTTATAGGTAAAAAACCCCACACTCCAAAATATTTATCTATTGCATTATTCAGCAACAAAAGAGTTATAATACAATTTAGGCTTACAGCCTTTACAGGAGTTTACACATCTTGTCCATCTGGAGAATACGGAAAACAACCATAACTGTTCAGAATCCTCGCACAGCATACAGTGCAGATCCATCTCCTCTAACCAGTCCACTCTCTCCCATCCAGCCTCTCGTCCAACCCACCCCTTTGGCTTCTCAAGTTCACATTCTTTGCATCCTTCACAACAGCATTCTCATTCTGGGTTTATAGTATTTCAGAACTGTCACAACCAACAAGTTAGCCGAACACTATTTTCCACCTCAACATCCGTCAGGTCCCACTGAGACATTCTATACAAGTCACCAAGTCAACCATCGTCATATCAGGGAGAGCACCTTCGGAGTTCTATCGATGAAGCACTACCCCAGAGACAAGTGAGTTCACCACTGCATCGTTTCATCAGTGAGACAAGCTTTAGTGTCTCACCGAAGACACAACTTCTCACCGATGAGGATCCAATGCTACACATCAAGCTTTTGTTGTGACATCTTGCAGATTCCCACCAACGATGTCATCTCCCACTAACAAGTCTTTATCGCCATGCAAGTCACTACTCCATCAGACTCACCAAGACTTCAGTTACTGGGTGTCGAAGAGACATCAAACAATCTCACACCAAACTCGCATCGTCACATCGACAAGCATCTAGTTCGCCAACTATTCAGTCATTGTAGTGTCGTAGAGACACTCAACCATCTCTCCTTGAGCACCCGATGTCACATCAACAAGTTCCTACAGCTCATTGTATCGTTGGTCCGTCGAAGAGACTTTCACCAAAGTCTCGGTGACACCTTGAAGTCACACCGACACCAAGTCCCTAACTTCCACTTGCATGTCAAAGAGACTTTTCACCAACTCACGGCAACTTCCCGAAGTCTCATCGATAGGTAAAGACAAGTCTTCAACCGGCATGTCTAAGAGACATCTCACAATGTCTCAGTGATTGCACAAGGTCACAGCGACAAGGTTCCACCAGACTCAACCTACATGTCGAAGAGACATGATCCAACGTCCTAGCAACAATGTTAAGTCACTTGACAAGGTCCTTGCATCCTTCTACCAGAATGTCAAGGAGACATCTTCCGAAGTCATGTCGATCACGCCATGTCTTGCCGACACTCTTTCGTTGGAATGTCTAAGAGACATTCAGGAACCTCACGCCGATGCAACCATCTCTCGCCGACATTGTTCAGAAAACTTATCATGGCATCAGGGAGACTTTAGGACAACTCCCTTTGACACCAGCCTATCTCACCGATAAGAGAGTTTCGCAGATAGAACAAAGCAGTTAGCACCAAACCGTGAAGGTTTTTGGAGTATCGAGGGAACAAAGAACCAAGTCCCGCCAATAAGAGGAAGTCAGGTCGACAAGAGAACTTCAAAGGAAAATGACAAGCCAATAATTTGAGACATAAATCCCAACATCTTTCACTTTTCTTCTCTATTCTATCATTCTCTACTCTTTCTTATTCTCTATACTACTATCTCTATCATTTTATATGTTTTCCTCTCTTTGTGGTACCTTTACTTATACCTAACTATAACTAAATTTTGTGTCTCTTTGTCTTATGGCTTGATAATTGGTGTACAGTCTCTTTGCAATGAATCTTTCTCTATTGTCGATTGTATCTTGCTAACAAGTCTATATTGTGTTGGTTTGTCAATAGATAATGGTAGGGTTTTGGTCTTGTACCTTTTGTGGTAGGTTCATTGTTAGCAATGTAGCATGCCTTTTGGTCTTGGGGTTGTGTGGTGGTTTTGGTGCATGTTTCATAGCTCCCAACCATAAAGATCCTCTCAAGGACTCCTTACAACATGGAGGAGCGACAATCCATCACTTGAAACAATTTTTAGTTGTAATAATGTTATCTTAATAAATTTGGAAAAAATAATTCTAAGGGAGGAAATTTTGGTAAACAATGATTTACTTAGGTTGTGGACATCAATATTAGAAAACTTTGCTAATAAACTCCCTCATATTGTGTTGTTGATAGAGATGAGGAAATGGTTGGAGCTCCTACTACCAATAGAGGATTTGGTGAATGTGGAAGCAGAGACTGCAATAAGGGTTTTGAACTACACCCCAATAATAGCAATAGTATCTACTAGATTTTTTCAATAAAGAGACCTTAAAAAAATAAAAATATAAAAAGTATTCTAAATTTTAAAGTTCATTAATTTTAAAATATATATTTTAAAACAAAAATAAAAAGGGTTTACCTTACGATGCAAAATAGAATTTAACAATAGAACTAAAAGTCTCCAATTACACTCATTTTTTTATGCTTACCTTTATTCCAACCCATGCTCTCAAGTGATGGTTGGGAACCTATAGTAGTGCATGGTGCAATATATGAATCTAATCTAGATCTATAGATTCTAGTCTGAACATTAACACTACCACTAATGCTCGACATTAAAGAGAATGAAAGAATTGAAGAGGAATAACCTCCTCAAATGGTTGTTATCTCTTTTGTTTGCCTCACTTTAGTTCATTTTTCCTCATCAAACGTTTCTACTTAATATTTTTACTGACTGAAATCACCAAGCACATGTGAGCACAAAGTTACATCTCGATTTGGCATTTTTGTGAAGTACTATTTGAATCAATTGATGCCTTCCCCACTAATTCATATTGTAGAATTTTTAAACTAACACCCCTTTCTTGACCCATGGGATGGCATCTTTCCAACAAGAATATTTTTAATTGGAGCTAACATTAGAACAGTTTATAAATTTCAAATATGTTGCAATAACAAATCAATGGAAAATTAACATTTAGGATTTCTAGATTAAAAGGGATTATAAATTTAGAAAAAAATAATTTGAGTTCATAGATAACAAAGAGAAAAAATCCATTATGAAGTAAAAAAAACAATTTTCCCTCTTTGTTTCAACCTATGAATCTACAAATGTAAAAAAAGTAAGAAAATGTAGAAAACATACCAAATGAAAAAATAAAAGAAAAAAGAAAAAAGAAAAAATAGGAAAATGCCTCTTCAAATTGATGGTTGACTCTTCCAAATTAATTGTAGGCTCTTTTATATGTACCAAGTGCTACTGTAAAATTTATTAAGTTCAATCTAATACAATGTTCCACGAAGTTTCCTAATAGGGGGATGCAAGGATGGGTTTTGGGGATGGGGGACGAAGGGCCTAAGTTTGGGGACAGCGAGGGGATGGTGGCGGGGGGGGAGGGACGGAGGCGGGGGCAGGATTCATATACATATAGTACTTGAAAAAATAGTTATAAAAAGATGTAATAGAATTACAATGTTGAATTTACAAATGAAACTTTGGAAAATTAGTAAAAGTAAAAGTAAATACTTAAATACTATAATATCATTAATATTACTTAACAATTAACATTGAATTTTGAACAATGAAAATGTTGAATTCGAATTTTTATATTCAAGATTTTATAATGATGATTACAATGAGTACAATGATGTCAAAATAACAGAATGGAGCGAAGTGAGGCCTCTAATCATCCCCAAACTCACTAGAACTGTTGGAAGTGGACACATGGTCAAGCTCCGCCAAACTAATACCAACCAGCCCTACATGTGTAACTATAGCATCCTCATCAATTTGTGTTGGCTCCTCTGGCTCTACATCCCACCATGTTGTTGGACTCTCATTGTACACAAGTGTCTTGCAGTCAATGAGACGCAAAGCATTATAAACAACTACAAGCTTCTTTGCTCTCCTAGTGGTAAGTTTGTTCTTCTTAAGAGAATGGATGAAGTTATAAGTAGACTACTTTCTCTCAACAGTTGAAGAACTAGAAACCTGAGATAGAAATTAAATGGCTAGAGTGGTAGTCAAAGAAATTGGTCCATGGCAATTCCACCACAAAATTGGGTCCTTGTGTGTTATAGTTGTCATATTCATCTGGGCCACCTCAGAATAACCCCTAAGAAATAATTTTTTTCCACTCGGTATAAATGATGTTAACCTCTACAAGATCATACATTTTTTTGATGGCCCTAAAGAACCCTACCTTCACCTCAACATCATGTATGGGTGTAACTCTACTAGGTCTTTGCTTGTACCACTTGGATTTCAATGCATAGGAAACCATTTGCAAGGAAGTGTTGAGCTTATCCCATCTTCGATGAATGATTGGCTAAATGTTCTCATTGTAGAATGTTAATGTGGGGTCCTCTCACATGGCAGGTCTCATTTGGTCAAGCATACTATCAATGCACTCAAACAACTCTCCAAGGTTAGGTGCATTGGTATCATACCTCCTACTTATCAATTGTTGAGCTAAAGGGAATCTATAATGAATGGTTCATACTTGCTAAAGGTTTTACAAATGGGGTTGCTAGCTAAGTGGGATTAACATTCATGAAAAATCCATGGTTAAGCATGCTTGAGTTGGAGTAGTATTGGGATGGGTGACCTCCCAACAAATCCCAATGCTTCACCTTTATGAGTGTCACCTCGATGCAATGAGTGCTATGTGGACAATTCATTATCATGAGAGATGGGTTCTTGTGAACCACTACTCATGAAACATGGGTCAATGAGTTTGACTTGAAAAACTACATAGTTGAATTATGGTAGGAATATCATAATTTGACTCACTGTGGAAAAATAACTCCTACTTATCAATTGTTGAGCTAAAAGTGCTCTATAATGAATGGTTCATAAGCCACAACACTTGTTGGAGGTTTTGCAAATGGGGTTGCAAGATAAGTGGGCTTAACCTTAGGGAAAACTCCATGGTTATGTGCACTTGAGTTGGATTAGTACTAGGATGGGTGACCTCTCGGGAAATCCCAACGCTTCACCTTTGTGAGCATCACCTAAATGCAATATGTGTTATATGGACCATTCATCATCATGAGAGATGGGTTCTTGTGAACCACTATGTTTAAATGCACAAGACAACTGAGAGGGGGGTTGAATCAATTGTTACTTGAAACTTCAAAACTCTCATTAATATCCAAATCCACGATCATTCATTAAACCCTTAAATCTGTTATGATGAATTAGCATGAAAAGAAAATAACATAAACACAAACAACTCAACACCAAACACAAGAGAACACCAGATTTACGTGGAAACCCCAAGAAGGGAAAAACACAGTGAGGATTAGATCACAATATAAGTAATATCAACACCAAATACAATAGGGCTCAATGCCAGTAGGGCTCACTACCCAAAGAAAAAAGGCTCGTTGCCAAAAGGATCACTACCAAAATAGAAAAGAAGATAGAAAAGGAATGTTACATAGAGAAAATCATCTCAATGCAACAAGGAATCTACCACAATGACTTCTACAAATTCGTAGTATAATTGAAGAATTGTAGCCACCTTATGCTCACTACATCCAGTAAACTAACACTTGAAAGCTCTCACTGCTTTGCTCAATTTCATAATCTAACACACTACTCTTCGCATCATTTCACATCACACACATTTATCTTTCATCTATTTTATCCTCCTTCAACAACTCAACTCATACATATACCGTTCTCAACCTTGAAACCCTCTCCAAGGTCAGTTATGCACCTCAAATGTGCAAATTCAAATTAGGTCAACACCAAAACACTTTTGTGGCGGATAGAAGTGAATGCGTACCACATCAAAACTTAATTGGGACCCAAATCAACAACACCACTCAACCACACGCTTCCTTAAACAATATTTATCCTTTACATGTAGTGTAAACACCAAGTCAGTCATTATCCATGCAAACACCATTAAAATTTGAAGTACATGCTTCCTCAAACCCAAGGACGACTTGCGAACAACACACCATGCTTGAACATGATCTAGAATATTCCTCAAACATCCTAAAATCCAACAAACTCCTTCGCAACAACTTCCACCTGAAGAATGTACAAGCCTAGTACACTCAAACAACTCTACCATATGTTGTTACATGAAAAGCTATCTTCCAAAGCACCAAACCTCAAATCCGCTTGACTGAGGTAAACTACCAACACCATCAACACACCTTTAGAATTGCAAGACTTGAAGCATAATTGCGGAGAAACACAAAGTAGAAACATTTCTCCCAAACACCTATGCAATCGACAGTCACACACTGGTGAACACAACTTCTACTGAATGACGATCTAGCATACCATCTCTTGAATATAACACCTATGAACACCTCTCACCAACATATCTGAATTACACAGGTGGATCTTTAACCTAGAAGAAATGTGGAGCAAAACTAAAACATCTCTCTACAACCCAAAACAACACTGCAACACACTTTTCAGTTTTTATCAAATTTTCTCAAAATCACTTGGAAACCAAGCACTAGAGACATATACACATCATCTTTAGCACTACTACATCCATAGATAAATCAACACCAAAGATCAACACCAGTAGCTTAACTAATGACAACATAATGCAAAAAATCAAAGCATAGGCAACACCAACTATTCATCTTCAACACCAATCTCCCTCAACACATACAGTTGACATCAATAACAACACAAGCTTGTTGACATCAATGACAACACCAATCTACACATACTTGAAACAATCTCCCCCTTTTTCATTGATGGAAACACATGATGTGAAAAAACATCAAAGACACAACTCTGAACATACCTGTTTCATTTTCTCTTTTCTCTTCACTCACTCTAAATAACTTATCCTTCATGCATTGTTCTTTCCCCCTTTCTCATGACTCTTTGCCTTATTCCCTTTCATATGATTCTTTCTCCCCCTGTGTTCATGATTTTTCTCATGATTCTCTCTCCCCCTTTGACATCAATGGCAAAGGACATAATGTTTGTGTTGTTTTATTATTTTCCTTTGTCATCAAACAACCTACTTACAACTTATCTGCAACACCTTTCCTTTACTGCTATGAATACTCCCCCTTAGGAGCACACACCAACCTATACTAACTCAACAATGCCACTACCTACTCCCCTGAGAGGTAGCCACCAATATCAGTCCAGAAAAAGAATGAGTCTTGAGATCCACTAGACTAATGCATCTAGTTCAAAGGAGGGACAATAACCCTCAACTTCTCTCGGAGATACTCAAAATTATCCTTAGGAAGAGCTTTAGTGAATATATCAGCAATCTGATCCTTTATAGGCACATATTCAAGCTTCGCTTCATTCTCCACAACCTTCTCTCTTATAAAGTGATATATGATTGAAATATGTTGTCCTTGAATGCATCTTCATTAACTTTGATATTTTTATTGCCTGTATTGTCTAAAAGATAGAAATAGGCTCATCCTTTTACTATTTATGTATGTCCCGATGTTTCCTCATCACAACACACATTGTGCAATAAGATGTTGCAATGCTCAGCCACGAGCGGGATAAAGCTGAGATCTTGACATACTTATATGGCGTAATCTACATCCAAGAAAGAATGCACCACCACTTGTACTTTTTTTTTCATCCACACAACTAGCCTAATCTACATTTGTATAAGCACTCAATGTGAAATTAGTATCATTTGGATACCACAAGTCATGATTCGGAGTGCCTTTTAAGTATTTGAATATCCTCTTTATTACTACAACATGTGACTCTCTAGGATCTTCTTGAAATCTAGCCACAAGACAGATTGCATGCATGATATCTAGTCTAGTAGTAGTTAGATATAGCAGCCCACCAATCAATGATTTGTACTTGCTCTGATCAGCCTTCGGCGTGTTAATTTTAGGATTAGAAATGAAATAAGCAGCAATACAGAAATAATGAACAATAAGATACAGCAATACCCTGGGAAAACCCTCCTTGAGGGAGAAAAACCCAGCCACAAATATATCACTTATATATTGAATAAAAGAGCAGAAATTTGCTTTACACCTTGGCCAAACACTAGGCCAATCTGAAGCAATGAAGATAGCACCTCTCCTAGGTGTGATTATACAAAGAATATGATATCTCCTTAATCTGTCGGCTTGGTGATTAGTACCGTTTTGCTGTGATGGGCACTTCTAGTAGTCTTGAACTTGTCTTTGTTTGATTGAATTGAAATATCTGTGAATTGCC
>VDFB02270651.1:409423228-409487993 GCA_007258455.2 Sequoia sempervirens | reverse complement strand
CCTTATTTGAATAAAATAAGAATATTAAAAAAGATGACTCTTCACTTGAGTTGGCATTTTGACTTATTTATTTGCTTCGAACTTTAAAGGGAGAAAGATATCTCTCGTCGCTACAACATCAACAAGGGGATTCATCATTTTTGCTCAGCTTGCAACTAGTAACCATAGGAATACATACTAGTTTGGAGTCTTTCATTCCAAACTTCTTCAACATTTCTTTGACATACTTTGATTGTGAAATGAATAACCTTTATTTGTCTGATTTATTTGTAGTCCAAGGAAGAAATTCATCTCCCCAAACATAGACATCTCAAACTCTTTTTGCATATCTTCTACAAACTTCTTGCACATAGCTTCATTGCCCCCAAAAATTATGTCATCAACATACACAACTAATATCAAAATTTGATCTTTTTCAACTTTAAAGTAAAGATTACTATTTGTGGTAACTTTTGAATCCTTGTTGTATCAAATACATGATCCAAGCTTGCATACCAAGCTCTAAGAGTTTGCTTGAATCCATACAATGTCTTCTTCAATCTGCAGACCATATTAGATTTATCTAATAACTGAAATCCTTCTAATTGTTCCATGTATACTTCTTCCAACTCTCCATTCAAGAAAGAAGACTTCACATCCATCTAATAAACTTTGAAATCCTTATGTGCTACAAAATCTAAAAACATCCTGATAGCTTCCATTCTTGCCATTGGGGCCAATGTCTCTTCAAAATCTATTCCTTCAACTTGTGAATAGTCTTTACACACAAGTCTTGCCTTGTTTTTTAGCACTTATCCATTCTCATTCAGTTTGTTTCTGAACACCCACTTAGATTCATTATTTTTTTGTTTGTAGGTCTTCGAACAAGTTCCCAAGTCTAATTTTTCTCAATCTATAATAGTTCTTCCATAGCTTTCATCCAATGTTCATATTATGTTTGCCATCAAAACTAATTGAACCTATTCCAAAAATCTTAGCACCTGAATTATCACCAAATCTAACAAGTCCTCCATCATATTTTACAAGTTTAACAAACTTACTCTTGTCTACGGTCATATGATTAGAGCAACCATGTTGTCAATGATCCAATAGTTCTTATCTTGTCTAGCATGAAAAGCAGATACCAAAGTACCTCCAGTCTTATCCTTTGTCTCCAGAGCACTTTCTTTCACAGATTTTTTAGAGTTAAGTAGAAACAGATTCATCTTTTAAAGCCATGAACAAGCATTCATTATCATCATCTCCATAATCAAACTCATCATTAGAAATATTTGCATCTTCTCTAACATAATAGCTTTTCTTAACCATCTTACCTTTGTTCTCCTTGTTTTTGTCATTCACAACTTTGTTTGGACATCTTGAAGCATAGTGTCAACCTATCTTTCCACAACTAAAACATTTGAAAGTTAATTTACCTCTATACTTACCAATACCTCTTCTCATCCTTCTCATAAAGTTGGCCTCCACATCATCAATATCTTTTTGATCTGGTTCTTCAGTCTTCTCTGTTTTTGCAGCCTTAAAAGTAGTCTCAACTTTTGCACCATTGCTAATACCAAACTCTCTCATCTCAAATGTAGTTAAAGATCCATACAATTGGTCTCTAGAATATTGATCTAGATTTTGAGATTCCTCAATAGCAGCAACTTTATAACTATAAGCTTTAGTAAGGGTTCTAAGAATTTTCTTTACCACTTTTGGTTCTTTGACCTTTCCTCCAAGACCTTTGATGGAGCTCACCACTTCATCTGCCCTTTGCATATAACTTGTAATGTTTTCAACTTCAGACATCCGCAAGTTCTCAAATGTAGTTTTCAAGTTCTACATCTTAGCTTGTTTGACCATATCATCTCCTTCATAAATACTTTCCAACTTATCCCAAATTTCTTTAGCAGTTTTCAGATCCATATCTTTCGCTAATTCATAATTTGTAAAACTACTCAAGAGAACAAACCTTGCTTTACCATTTGTTTCATAGGCCTTGATCTCATCACTTGTGTTTGGTCCATTTGCAGCTATGGTATATTGATTCTTCACTGACTGCCAGACATCATATCCAAGGTAAACCAGATAGCCTTGCATCTTCTACTTCCAAAATGTATAGTCGTTGCCATCAAACATAGGGATCTCCTTCTTGTGCGCCATCCCAGATCTACCTCAAGTGGTTAAGTTTTTCTCCAAGGAACCTTGCTCTGATACCAATTTTTGAAATGCACAAGACAATTGAGAGGGGGGTTGAATCAGTTGTAACTTGAAATTTCAAAACTCTCGTTAACATTCAGATCCACATTCATTCATTAAACCCTTAAATTTGTTATGATGAATTAGCATGAAAAGCAAACAACAGAAACTTAACAACTCAACACCAAACATAAGAGAACACCAGACTTGTGTGGAAAACCCAAGAAGGGGAAAACCACAGTGAGGATTATCTCACAATATAAGTAATATCAACATCGAATATAATAGGGCTCAATGCTAGTAAGGTTCACTGCCCAAAGAAGAAAGGCTCACTGCCAAAAGGCTCACTATTGGAATAGAAAAGAAGATAGAGAAGGAATGTTACACAGAGAAAAGAATCTCAATGCAACAAGGAATCCACCACAATGACTTCTACACATTCGTAGTCTGATTAAATAATTGTAGCCAACTTCTGCTCACTACATCTAGTAAACTAACACTTGAAAGCTCACACTACTCTGCTCAATTTCGCACTCTAACACACTGCACTTTGCATCATTTCACATCACTCACATCTATCTTTCATCTATCTTATCCTCCTTCAACAACTTGACTCATACATACACCATCCTCAACCTTGAAACCCTCTCCAAGGTCAGCTATGCACCTCAAATGTGCAAATTCAAATTAGGTCAACACCAAAACACTTTTGTGGCGGATAGAAGTGAATGTGGACCACATCAAAACTTAATTGAGACCCAAATCAACAATGCCACTCAACCACACACTTAAACAATATTTATCCTTCGCATGTAGTGTAAATACTAGGTTAGTCATTACCCGTGCAAACACCATTAAACTTTGAAGTACACACTTCCTCAAACCCAAAGTTGACTTGTGAACCACACACCACACTTGAACATGATCTAGAATATTCCTCAAACATCCTAAAATCCAAGAAACTCCTTCGCAACAACTTCCACCTGAAGAATGTACAAGGGTGATGCCACAATAGTGTGTCTCACTTTGGGACGTGCTGATTTTTGCCTAAAATCATTGTTTTTAGAAAAATTAATGATGTAAGTCTTGAAAGGCTCCATCTAAAGGGTTTTAATTAAAGAGGGATAGATAAGACCCCCTTAGATCAAACCCCCTTGGATAGAACCCCTCTAGTACTAAATCATACCCACAATGGAGTACCCTTTGCGCCTATCAAAATGCTGGCAAAAAACCACTTTTTCTTTACCTTTTGAGGGACTAAATAACATCATTTAAAAATTATATTTTGCAAGATTATAGCCCTCGAAACGAGTTTTCCAACAAGTATAGGTTTGATATATTTTCATTTTATCATGTATTTAATTTTTAATTTTTACTAAGCATAGGTTTTTCTCTGAACATCAAGCTCTTTGTTGTGCAGAGGTGAAAAAATAGTAAACCATTGTAAAAAACTTTCAAAAAATACCCATTCCCTAGGTATTGATGTCCTTGTTTCACCCAAAAAAGAAAAAATGGATTTTGATATATACACAAAAAGTTAGGTTGTACAACACACGTATGTCCAAATTATAGTTACAGTGACTTCAAAAATTAATTTTTAAAAAAATATGCAAGAAAATATTATGAAAAAGTATTCTTTCCTTAGATATTGATGTTGAGAATCTATATTTCAAAAATTAGAATTTAATCCTTTATAGAAAAAAAATTGTGTTGTACGACATAAACGTTACTTTCTAAAAATGTTTTTTTTGTCTGAAACCAGTTATTAAAGGAGATATTGAAAGACATACAATTTATTTCAAAAAAATTAAAAAAATATATATTTAGAATCTACACACAAATCACTAGTTTACATCATCTTCAAATTCTTAATGGTTTAGTTGTTATAGGTCTCAGAAGATGAAGATTTCGCTAAAAATATTGATGTAAATGTCCATCTTGGGCAAAAAGTGAGACAGTATTGTGATTTCACCCACAAACCTAGTACACTCAAACAACTCTGTCATACACTGTTACTTGAAAAACTATATTCCGAAGCACCTAACCTCAAATCCTTTTGACTAAGGTAAACTACCAACACCATCAACACACCTTCACAATTGCAAGACCTGAAGCATAACTGCAAAGAAATGCAGAGCAGAAACATTTCTCTCAAACACTTTTGCAATGCACAGTCACACACTAGTGAACACAACTACTATACAATGATCTAGAATACCATCTCTTGAATATAACACCTCTAAACACCTCTCACCAACATATCTGAATCACAAAGGCATATCTTCAACCTAGACGAAATGCAGAGCAAAACCAAAACATCTCTCTGTAACCTAGAACAATACTGCAACACACTGTTTCCACTTTTTATCATTTTTTTTCAAAAACACTTGGATACCAAGCATCAAAGACATATACATATCATCTTCAACACTACTACATCCATAGATAAAGCAACACCGGAGGTTAACACCAGTAGCTCAACTGATGACAACATAATGCAACAAATCAAAGTATAAACACCAATTGTTCATCTTCAACACTAATCTCCCTCAACACATATAGTTGACATCAATGACAACACAAGCTTGTTGGCATCAATGACAACACCAATCTGCACATACTTGCAACACACTACTCATGAAACATGGGTCGAGTTTGACTCTAAAAACTACATGGTTGAATCCTAAAAGCTATATCATAATCTCCATATCTAATCACTTGGAAGACTGGAGTAATTATGGAGACTATATTTTGCATCACCCCAAAAACATCACTTTTCACTACATCCCTCACTCTCTTCCCCTACTCTATCTTGGACTCAGGCCACCAATTCCATTCTATTGTCATAATCATTAGTTGCAATGCCTCATGCAACTTAAGCATTCTCTCTAAAAGAATGAAATAGGATGCATATCTACTCTCGACAGGTTTCAAGAACTTCTTTTTAAAGAAGCTTCTAAAGAGTGCATGTGAAGTGTGGTGGTCATAGATAAACTTTTGCATATCTCTAGCATTATTGACTGCTACTTTGATTCATCCAATCTTTCCCATGTCCTTGAGTGTATTATTCATGGCATGCACACAACAGGGAGTCCACCAAATATGTATATAAATTGTCTCAATCAATTTCCCTACATCTTTGCACACATGGGCCACATTTGTCACTACTTGGACCACATTTTGTGGCATAACTTCCTCAATACCATCCTTGAGGATCTAAAACCAAAATTTGGCATCTTTGGAATGTCCTAAACAATCAACTTCCTTAAGAAAATATGGGCCCTTTGTACATGTAACCATGATATTGATGAGTGAACGATGTCTAATGTTTGTCCACCCATCCATGACTATACTACATCCACTTTGCACCCAACATTCCTTCATTTTCTCCATTAACATATTTATCTTGAAATAGTTCTTATCCAAGATTGTGGCTCTCAATTTTGTCTCCTCTGGTGGCACATATGATGGTCCTCCCCTTGCTACCGTTAACATCATCTCCTTATAATAAGGAGATCAAGCCACATGGAATAGAATGCCATTCAAAAAGAAGAATTTTCCAATGGCATCATTTATATCATCCTTCAACTGTACATAGAATATTTCATCTATTGGGTTACCACTACTCGCATCACTTGTCAACTTGGGTTTCCCCCTAGCTTCTATTGCATTGGCTCTTGAAGAAGAACTTGGCATATGTGCAACTTGCCTCTACAAAGTAGAAGTAGAATCGTGTGGCTAGCCCTAATGACCCTATGGCCTATGAGACAAAGTAGCAGATACAAGTACAGTTGCATTGTCTTCACTAACACCCCATAGCTTATATATCTCAACTCTATATTTCAGGTTTGTTGGTCTCCCTAAAAACTTACATGTTTTCACACCTTTTACTCGCATATGAAGGGAGTGGGCATTAACTCTAGTAATACTGCCAAAAAAATTCAAGGCCACAAAAGTGGCACTTCCACAACCTTTTGCCCCTAGATGTCCCAAGCTTGCATGGCAATTTTGTGCAAATTGTTTCAAAAGAGACTTACGATCAAAAGGACCCTTAGCATACTTTGCCAATAATGTAGAGGGGCAATTTTCCTTTCAACTACACTCGCCATGGCCACCCCTCTCAATCTCAACATCAGGTGCATAATCGAATTCAATACTTTTAATATGAACCTCAACCTCATCCTCACTCATGTCATAAGAACTCATTGCGACATTGCAAGAAACAATATAAAATTTATAAGTTTATAATTCTAAAATTAAAATTCAAACTATGCATGCTAAGGATTATTCTTACTTCAAATCGCACAAAATGCATAAGCAAAGGATACACAAATAAAAATTGCTACTCTTAATCTTTGTCAACCAAGGATTTCACTTTTGTTTTTCTTTCTTCAAGTGCCACAAAGCGTAGAAGCAAACAATACACAAAAGTTTCAGCCTAGTTTGACAAACTTTGAAATAAAATTTTAATTTCAATGTTGGATTTTGATGACAATATGAACAATGAACGTTGCAATGAATCATTGAATATTGCACTTGTAGCCATGTCTATGAAATTATGAATAAAATTAAAATTTGAAAATGAAACTAATAAAAAAAACAAAACAAAAAATCAAAAAACAGTCATAGAATCCTACCTTATGCTTGAAAAATCCTTCCAACTTGGTGTAAAATCCCTCTTCTTCCTTTTTTTGTTCCTTCTCACCGCTCTTGCACTTGTAGCACTTCAATCACACTCTTTCACTCCTTCACTCACCCTTTTGCTCCTCTTCAACCTAGCTGTTGAAAACAATTTGAGTAAAAAAGAGGAATTTGGAGTGTTTTAGAGTTTAGAAGGCATTAGTGGGACCTATTGGCCATTTGGGTTTGGCCCTAGGCTCTAATTTCAAGAATAAATAAAGATTTTTTTTATTTTGGGCATCCCCAAAGACAATCGAGGGACATCTGGTCGTCCTCGGGACATCTCGGAGATATCCCAACGTCCCTATCATCCTAGCAACGTCTCCATCATCTTGGTGGCAGTGGCAGTGCAATGGGGGGACATCTCCCTAGTGTCTCCACATCCCTAGGATGGAAATTCCTAGTTTTCAAGGGGGCGCATCCCCATGGTTCAACGATCCAATCAATGTTTGTAGCTAATATGTTTGTTGGTTTTCACATCAATGGATTGTACTCTTAGCTTCATTGCTTTTTTAATCTCAATGGGCATGCAAATGAAATGAACAGATTTTTAAAGTCTTAAAGGTCCTTTTTAGCATTTTAGGTTTTTTTAACTATTTTTCTGCTGCAATCAAACAGCTGAGTTTTGCTGACAACACTTGGCAAGTCTTACGAAACTCACCAAGAATTGGGTCCACGACTCTTAGACTCACCCAGCCTTGCTCGCCAATTCTAGCAAGTTTCCGTCAAGTCTTGTAACTCTAGGCTATATATTTTCAAGTTCCTCATGTTACTAGTTAATAATCAACATGTTTTATTCACTCAATCGATCTATAGGTACAATATTGGTTAAAAATACAATTATTCCAAGGCAACCCAAACCCAACATTATGCTAGAAACCAATTTATATCAGAGGGAAAGGACTAGCGGAGGAAAAAGGCATCATATTTCAGTTTTGGGGATCAATACAAACAATGGACCTGATGCAATCGTGTAACTTAGTTTTGATTGAATAAAGAAGTGATAAATATATAGTTTTAGAATTTAATAAATGTTTGCCCAATATGTTATGGATACAATATTCTAACAAATGTGGTCAATATTGATGAATGAGAAATCAGTGTAAGGGCCGAGTCAACAATGAAATTACAGACCTGACTGGAAATTATGGTATAATTAGGAGGGACTCATATTGGGTCTGGCTCAATATCAAGATAAAAAGGTATCAGATGTCTGATAGAGTTGTAGACCTGATATGACTTTCAGTTCCATTTTGTAGGATGTTTTTATCAGATAAAAAACAGAGAAGTATGTTTGTCCACTAAGGGGTTGTCACATGTCAAAGCCAGTCCAGGAAAGCACCATGATACTCAATTAGTAAGGAGACAAGTGAGTCAGACAAATTCATATAGCTCTTACTAAGGGGTGGCAGCTAGTTTTGTCGATTGCGATGCTAACGAAAGGCCAATTCACAAGGCAGTGATCATCCTTGATGCTCTAAAAATGGATATTCAGCTGCCTGCAATGGAGGAAACCTCATTAAAGGGGACAATGTCTCAATACTAATTTGAATAGATATTAGAAATATTTCCAACATTATAGTATCTTGATAATTTCAATTTAAGTGTAATCTTCAAATGCTGAGATTAGATTCTTCTTATGCTAACTTCAGATTCAGTTTCCCCTCTGGAAAATTCATGATTGCGCTTATTGTGTTTCATATGGACATCTCGTTTCATTCTATTGAGCATCTTTGATCATCTAATTTCTTTTGGAACAGAATATTGGTGTTTCATATCATTAAAATCGCTTTGCCCAGGTCTCTGAATAGATTTTTCTTAAATTGGTATTGATGATAAATGTTCTTCGCAGGCAGTGTAAGGGATAAAAATTGATGCTGCCAGATATGGTTTGGAGCTTGTGCATAGAGGACACAATTGGGGATGTAGACAATGATGCCTATCAAAGCAAGGAAATAGATGACACTGATGGTGAAGATACAGGCATAAGGGATCTTTTGAAGTGCCATGGTGCATCTATGTTCGATCCTCTGCATGGTGTTAATGAGCAACTCAAATTAGGAAAGCTCATAGCTATTATTCAAGACTTCATCCTACAAGTCTCAGAGATGTAATAAGATAGCAGGTTTCCCCTCCACCTTACCGTTAAGTTAATGTGATGAATTATCAGATTTCAACCAATCCAAACTGAGTTTAAGAGGAAGGATGATAAATGAAAAGGGCAATGAAAAACTGTGCGAGAAAGAGGATGGCAACTTGAACAATGAAGAGAAATGAGTCATCCTACTAAGGAAAACTGCTTGCATGGAAACAATTGGAGACTATAACTGCAGTGTATTAAGAAGTGAACCAGACATTGTGAATCTTTTGGAAAGGAGCAGTAGGAAATCCACTAATGAATGTTGTGCAGTGATGACAACAATAACAACTCACAAAGTCTGTTTGGGTCAAAAGAAGGCATAGCTTGGAGGAAATACAAAGGTTTCCTTCCAGAATCGTTTATGCAAACAAATGAGCAGATCAAGGAGCATCACTCTTCAGGGATAAGCTTGTTGTTACTAGCATGAGAGCTTGTTAGCAGCATTATGACTATGCTACAATGCATTAAGGAAGTGTGGAACAAATTTTGTCCTGTATGTAAACATGGCACAAGAAATGTTATATGTTGTCTTACGCATTCTAATTAGTTGTGAGTCAGATCTTCAGGAAAGGTGTGGTTTTGGTTATAAATCATTTTATGTCAGTTGCAAATACGAGCAGGGGAGTGCAACAAATGGATACCCTGGATCAAATCATTAAGGCTGATACAAATCAAGGCAGCAAGGATAAACATCCAGTTAAGTGGTGTAAGGTGTGACCCATGTCTTGAAAGATTATTAGTTAGAAAAATAACAAGTGCAACTGGTTGAGCAAATGAATGATCATTGGACGATTAAATAAGTGAGTGGTCACATACTGTTTAATAGATTTTGACCAAGTTACTGATACAACAGATTCTTGGGATGGTTTTCCCTCTTAGAATATTATATATATATGCTTGTTATAAACTGAATAAAAAATCATAACTTATATAGAATCGGAAAGTGTTTTTCTGATTTAAAAACTTCCCCAAAGTTTGTATCAGGCTTCCATGTATTCCAAAAACACTAAATCAATAATCATCTCATATGTAAATCCCTCACTGTTGTTTTTCTGAAATAAAATATCTCTTGTTTGCACCCTGTCAATCTGATTTTTATTTGTGTGCACATTTGTGGTCAGATAATACCATGAGTATCATTTTTGTATTACATTCCTTAGAAGTTCACATCATTTGCCCCAGGAGATTGCGCAAATGCTGGTCACTGCACTTTCAGTAAGAGGATTTAACTCAGTGATGTTATTATGGGAGAAGTAGGTAACTCGTACCACACTTCCTCTTTCTTTTCTAATTCCTTCTTCTATTCCTTCCCCTTATCTCTCCTTTGCACTTTTTTTAATGATCAGACAGTTTAGGATGAGCGTAGGAATAAATTGGATTTTATTTATGTATGAGCTTCAATACCAAATCATTCTTGGTTTTATATAAACTGCAAACATCGAAGTATGCATGCCTATAAATGAATCAAATGTTAACCGCTGAAGAATATTCTAATACACCGATTATAAACTCAATTTTATTCAAAACACCAGAAGCCCCTTGAACAGAAACAAATTCACACACCTCTAAGTTGAACCACGCATACCTTAACAGGTTTTTTGAGCCTTGGAGGATATTTTCACCTCTTTCAAGAAGAAAGAATCATTCCACAAGTTGTTATGTCAAAACAAGCATTAACAAATCCCCCTCTTTAACTGTCAACCAGGAAATAGTGTATTTTCTACATGAAGATAATATTATAAACTAGTTCATCAAAATAGAATCAAGGCTTTCTAGAGATGCACAAATTGGAACTTAGTGTTTGATGGTGAAATCTAGTCACATATATTCAATAATCTAATCTACCTTATAGGTACAAATCAAATAATTACTCAAATGGATTTAGCTGCCGTCCTTAAGTATGGCCTGAGAAATAGCTTATTTGCTATATGAATATATTAAACTAGTTTCTCAAAATACAATCCAATCTTTCTAGAGATGTACAGACAAAAAGGGTGACTCAAACCCAGGTTTATATAGAATTAAAACAAATTGTCTAATGGTGAAAACTTGTCTCATATACTTTCATAATCCAATCTACTTTATATGTACAGATCAAATAACTACTCAAATGAATAAAATCCCCGTGCATAAGTGTTATCCAAGAAATAGCTTATTTCCTATATGAACTTATTAAACTATTTCCTCAAAATCCAATCAAGTTTTGACCAAAAATACATGAGTGAGCATTGAAATACTAGCCACAAAAAAGTGCAAGTGCAGTAACTACAGAATTAGAGATAGAAAGGAAACAGAAGAGTAACTTATTGGAGAGGAGACATGCTACAGTCTGCAAGGTGCAAATTACCTACGAAGTTACAAACATGAAACACTATTAACAATAAGTTATATCAAATGAATAACTTCATCCTTAAATAAAGAAATAAAATGATTCATTTACAATTAAAGAAAAACATGGAAGGAATCACGATAATCCATCACCAAGGTAAACACAGAACTTGTCCTGGATGTCAATTCAAGGAATAGAGCAACCTTGCATTAACTTAAACAGTACTACATCAATCAAAAAGGTAGCTTATATTACATTACATAAATGTTGCATCAGTTCATTCCAACACTGACAGCTACCTATCTGGAAAACTTAACAATGTGTTCCATAACTGAATGCTAAACTAATTTCACCGTAGGACTAACCTAGATGTTACATCCCCCCTCCTTATCCAAAGGTGTCTCTGTCAGGCCGAGTATTTTTCTGAACTTTTTTAACTTCTTTCATCCAAGTGCTTTGGTCAGAATATCTGTTGGCTGGTCTGTAGTCAGACAACATTTGACTTGTACACTATTGCCTCTGTTGTCTTTCACATAATGTCGAATCAAATGAAACTCTGCATTAGTGTGTTTGGTTCGATCATGAAAGACAAGGTTCTTTGCCATCTTTATTGTAAAAATATTATCAACCATTATAGGCATTGATGGTTGTCGTTTCTCCTGCTAGTCATCTGAGCCACAGAATTTCTCTCACCACTTCTAAAGCTGCCATATACTCTGCTTCTACTGAGGATAGAGATAGTACTGTCTACTTCTTGGACTTCCAAGAAATAGCTGTCAATCCTAACTGCATAAGATAACCTGATGTAGACTTTCCATCTTCCATATCTCCTACAAAATCTGAATCTGTATATCCATCAAGTTTAAGTATGTTGCCCTTGAGTATTTTAGCCTATATTGTTGAGTTCTCTTCACGTATCCTAGAAACCTCTTAGCTGCCAGCCAGTGATTCTCCCTTGGTTGTTGTATGACATATGACAAGACTCCAACAACAAAGAAGACATCTGACCTCATATTTATGACATAAATCAGCTACCAACAAATTGTTCATATTTTGTCGCATTTACAAATGTTGTTGTATCATCTTATTTCAATTTTAGATTCTGTTCCATCAATGTGCGATAGGTTTACAATATGTTATTCCAAGTTTGCTCAAAAGTTCTCCAATAGACTGCTGTGAGATGAAGATGTACTTAGGTGTCTAAATCAATTCAATTCCTAGGTAAATAGTAATGTTGATGACCCCAATCTGACATGTCAAAACCCTTCTTCAAATCTTTCTTTACAGCTGCAATGTATTTTCACAGTTACTTGTGATGAACAGATCGTCTACATACACAACCAGATAGCAGTTCTGTCATCTTTCTTCAAAAAAAAAGTTGCATCATCAAACTCAAAATACTTGAAGTAGGTGTTTGATTAATTTCTAATACCAAGCACAAGGCGTTGGAGAATGCCAAGATCAGAGAGCACAAATTGATAACCTTCCAAAAGTGAAATGATAAACACAATAGGATATCTTTCATATAAATGAAGAGTGTGTAAATACAATGAGGAACCTTGCATACATAGGTAGGACTGAACAACTGACTAACCCTCTAAATGTGCAACACTTGTGAGCTCACTTGACAAGTGTGTGAGCGAGTGGCAAGTATGCATGCAATAGGTGTTTGAAGTGATGAGGACACGTCTCAATACTAGGAAGTGAAACAAAAACATAAGAACACTAATTAAACTTAAGCTATGAATGTGAATAGGTCAATCCTGGAAAGGTGATTAGCTAACTAGGTGGATAATGACTCTATTTACACTAACACCCCCCTTAAGTGCAATTTAGGGAGTAATGTATGCAAAATGATGAGTCCCAGCTACTAGGCCATGATAGGTACTCGTACAAATTTCTCATAAAATGTGGTAAAGGAGAAAAACCCAGTGGGAAATATAACTCCTCTCCAAAAGAGAAATGGTGTAAATGCAATGGAATGTACAAGTGAAGAAGATAAGTGGTAGATGGAGGACTCATCATGACCCCCCAAGGACTACTTCTAGCACAAAGTACATTGGATATTCCCCCGTATGAGAGAAAAGAAAGAAAGTCTATCTGACCTCCCTAGAGAAGTGAAGTAATAAACTCCATGTGAGGTAATGCTTCCTCCCAAAACTGATAGAAGAAGGAAACCATGCAACCTCCCCTCAAAATGATGCATGTAGCATTGGTAGATGCTCGACAGTAGATGTTGAAGATGATCATTGATTGCTGACCAACATTTCTCCCCTTGGGAAGAAACAACACTACAAATGTGTGCAAGATGACTTCCCATTCAGAATAGGAATATGCAAGAAGTAAAATCAATGTCTCTGAATTTTGCACATGATCCAAAGACTAATATGAAGCCAATGATGCTTTTGAATGATGCTCAAAGATCTCCAAGCCAATGTTGATGTGTGACAAATGCTAATAAAATGGATCAGGTAGCATATGGGATTTAGGAACTGGGACCACAGATGTATGGTGTTAACTAGACTGATGAGAATTTGGTACTACTGCAGATGATGACTAAGTCGAATAAGTCAACTCATGAATATCTACACAATCTGTCCCGATGTAAGATGATGAAGGCAAGGCAAGAGCAAGATCCAAAGATGGTAATGGTGATGCAACTTTATCGAAGTTGGCATCAAAGAGAAGACGAATGCCCTCAATAGTGTCATCCAAATCTACAATATGGGATTCTGCAAACAAAGATATGATGTCTGGTAGATATGCATCCCAATGTGGGGGATGTAGATGACGATAACAATGTCTTGATGCAAAGAATCATTGGAACTCATGGATGAGTCAATATTGGATGCAAATGTGGCAACAAGTGATTCAGGTTTTGCAATCCTGAATAGATGTTGAAAGAGATTATGTGAGAAATGAGGCTAGAATGCATCCCCATGTTGATTACTCCCACAATTTGTGCACTTCAGTTTGCAATTCATAGACATGGTCTAATTATTAGCAAATATCAATGTAAAATGCAAGTATACCCCACAAATGATTACTGATTTGAGCCCCCAAATTATGGCACTTCATAATCTAGTGTTTTTTTACAATGCAAATAAGACCAATGGATTGAAAATGAAAAAATATGAACTTTTGAAGAACACAACACTCAATTTCGAGTTACCGATCAAAAGTTATTACAATATTTTATTTTTCCATCAACAGTAGCCTAAACACTTATGATTTAGTTTTTCCAAAATTTTCTTGCTATATGCAAAATCTAACAGATACCCAAAAAGTTTTTTGACATTGCAATCAAAACCCAAAAAACGTATTTCTTTCCAACTTGTTGAAGATGCAATTTGATAAAAATAAAAAAAACTTCAACTTGCAAGAAAAAATGGTCACGCGTTGTTATTTTGACAGCATTTTTTGCAAATTTTTTATTACTAAATGCAATAAATAACAAATACCAAGATGGTTTTTGTTGCTACAAACAAAACCTAGAAATTGTTTTTATGTTTGTAGTGTAGAAGATGTGAATTTGATGCAAAAATAATACACCAACAAAAAACAAACGACTACCAAAGTATGCATACACTAGTGTTTTGAAAGAATAACTTACTAAAAACAAATAAATCAATACCCAATTTTTAGAATGGCCCTACGATGCTTCCATGATAGGGCTATGTGCAGGAATCACCTTGAAGTAGGAAAGAACGTGCTCTCATGGCTCTGATACCATGTTGGAGAATGCCAAGATCAAAAAGTGCAAATTGATAACCTTCCAAAAGTGAAACAATAAACACAATAAGATATCTATCATATAAATGAAGAGTGTGTAAATACAATAAAGAACCTTGCATATATAGGCAAGGTGGATGAGGTAGGAAGGTAGGACTGAACAACTGACTAACCCTCCAAATGTGCAACACTTGTGAACTCACTTGACAAGTGTGTGAACAAGTGGCAAGTATGCATGCAATAGGTTTCTCAAGTGATGAGGACGAATGTCAAAATCCTATGAAGTGAGACAAAAGCATAAGAAACCTAAGTAAACTTAAGCTATGAGTGTGAATAGGTCAATCCAAGAAAGGTGATTAGCTAACTAGGTGGATAATTGTAATGTCCCCTTTTTGGGATAACCCTGAATCTACCCCAATTTATCAATTTGAAGTGATCGCCTTGGTTTTGGGGATGTTTATAGAGTGAGTAGGCCCCTTTGTTTGTTGACGTTGGAGTCTCAGTCAGAATCATGATTTCCTTCAGTGCTGTCCGAGTGCAGAAGTGTGATCTTTTTCCTTTACTTCTCTAGATCGATGGCCTCAACCTTCCCTCGACCCTTCATTTATCCTTGTTGTGGTGGACGTGTCTCTTTATAGAGGCGTCGCTTTGTTTACTTGAACCAGTGCATACGTAGGTCGGCTTCCCTTTAGGCCCAACCTTTAATTAATTAATTTATTAGTCGCTTAATTTGTTAGTAGTTGATTTTATAGGTCGGCTTCCTTTGGACTTGTAGGGTGTTTATTCTATAAATTGCATATATTGTCATTATTTGAATCACGTCATGCTTAAAAGAATAATGGTAAAATTGGTAATCATAGTATAATTATATTTAAATCGTATTTGCTCATGTTTAGACTTCGATTATATGTATTTTGATGTATTTGAGGCTGCCATCCCCCTAGCACATGACAGTCCTCCCCTCCTAACTTTGTTTGTCCCCAAGCAACTTTAAATTAGAATGATCAAATATGTTAGGCCCTTCCCAAGTCACATCCTTCGTGGGCAGTCCTTTCCACTTGACGAGGTACTCTTCAATAGTCTTGTTTCTTAATCTTTTTTCTCGCACATTAAGTATAGTTTCTGGTTCCAAGATCAGTTTGCCTTCATCGTCTAATGGTGGTAATTCGGGGCATGGAATGATGTGTTGCCCCAACACCCTTTTGAGGCGAGATACATGAAACATGTTGTGGATTCTACTGTTTGTGGGAAGTTCCAATTCATATGCCACCTCTCCAATTTTCCTCAATATTTTGTACGGTCCATAAAACCGAGGCTTAAGTTTCTCGGCTCCACTGATTTTGATAGATGACTGTTTATATGGTTGTAGTCTCAAAAAGACCATGTCTCCTATCTCGAACGTTCGTTCCGTTCTTTTCCTATCGGCATATATCTTTTGCTGATTCTAGACATGATGTAGGTTATCCTTAAGTGAATTTATGATGTCCACATTTTGTTGTATGAGATCCTTGGCTCCTAGTACACGGCTCTCTATTCGGATCAAGTCACCAAAGGATGTGACCTCGTATCCATATAGTTCTCGAAAAGGGCTCATCCCTATGTACATATGGTGGGTGGTGTTGTAACAATATTCTCCCAAGTGTAACCATTTAATCCATCCGCCCTGTTGCCTAGTGACAAAATCCCTCAAGTACCCTCCCAAACACTTGTTGATGATTTTCGTTTGTCCATCTGTTTGCGGGTGATAACTGGTACTTGGGGTTAATTATGTCCCTGCTAATTTGAACAACTCTTGCCAAAATATGCTAAGAAAGCGGCTATCTCGATCACTTACAATATTTCGGGGGAGGCCGTGTAGTATAAAAACCTCCTTAAAGAATATCTCGGCCACTTGGGGGGCTCTAAAGCTATGGATATGGCTATAAAGTGTGCATACTTGGTGAGAGGATCTACTACCACATAAATACAATTTTTGCCTTGTACCTTAGGCAATCCTGTTATAAAATCCATAGAGATGCTCTCCCACTTTTGGTTAGGGATGGGTAGCAGTTGAAGCAGCCCTGCGGGAAATGTGTGTTCTTCTTTATTCCTCTGGCATACCATACACTCATTAGTGTGTTTCAATACATCTCCCTTAAGTCCCTTCCATGTGAACCTTTCCCTAATTTGTTTGTATGTTTTGAAGTACCCCTAGTGCCTAGACAATGGGTTGTCATGATAAGTTTTCAAAATCTCCTTCTTTAGCCGTGATCCTGGAGTGATGAAAATTCTATCTTTGTAAAGAATGAGGTTGTTCATGATTTGATATTTCTCATCTTGTACTTTCCCCTCCATTAGGTCACTTGAAAATTTGTCTTTGGCATACTCAGTAATTAGAGTTGTTCTCCATTTCGTGGATATTGTTGTCATTGAACCAAGGTGGGATCTTCGTGATAAGGCATCAGTTACTATATTGTTTTTTCCTTTTATATATTCAATGTCAAAGTTGTATGCTTGTAGCTTACTTACCCACTTTTGTTGTCTGTCATTCAAGTCCTTTTGGTTTAGGAAGAATCTAAGGTTGTTGTGGTCTATTTTCACGATAAACCTCCCGCAGATTAGGTATTGTCTAAACTTTGCAAGGGCATGCATAATGGCTAGCATTTCTTTGTCATAAACTAAGTATGTTTTCTCTATATCCTTGAGTTTTCTGCTTTCGAAAGCTATGGGGTGCTTGTCTTGCATCAATACGGCCCCGATGCCTTCTTTTGAGGCATCACAATATAACTCAAAGAGTGAGTTGAAATCAGGTATTGCTAACATGAGACAGGAACTCATCGCTTCCTTTAGTTTTTCAAATGTTGCTTGTGCCTTTTCATTCCAAGAGAATGCTCCCTTCTTGGTTAGGTCAATGAGTGGTGCAACTAGCCTTGAGAATCCTTTTACGAATCTTCTGTAATAGAAGCATAATCCTAAGAATCCTCTAAGGTGGGTTAAGGTCTTGGGTTTTGGCCAGTTTTGGATTGCCTCAATTTTTTCTTCATCTACCTTAACTCCCTGGGCACTAATTTTTTCTGTAATGGCATTTTTCTCTGTCATGGGGCAAAGAGTTAGGTAGGTTTCTAGTTTTTGTAACCATGCATGGGCTGTAATTTTTCCCGACCCGTCAAAGTTAGGGATGGACAGTTTTCCTATTTTACTTTGTATATCTTTGTTTGGGTGATTATTTCTACCCCTATGATCATTTTTCATCACAACCTCACAATATGCTGTGAAGGGCATGCTTCTTCGAACTTCGGGATCGAGTCCCGCATATTCTAAGGCGAGTTCACGTGCATTTGGATTGTTAATTCTTTCATTTTCCCCTAAAGAACTCTCTTCGGCCAAAAAATGGGGTCCATTGGTACTTGGGTTTGATCCTATTGTAGTGTTATGATTACTTTCAGATTGGCTAGGGGTGCTTTCCCTTTCATGTCTTGTATTAAGGTTGTTTATGTTTTGAAGGGCTTGGAGCATGGCCTGACTAGTTTGTTCATTTTTTTCCATGAATGCTCTCAATTCCTACTGCATAGTCCTCTTCTTTTCTCTTTTTAGGGCCCTTAAAGTTCGTTGGCTTGGTTGCATCAACTATTATCCCTCGGGCTGGCAGGATGGTGCTCTGATACCACTTGTAATGTCCCCTTTTTGGGATAACCCTAAATCTAACTTAATTTATCAATTTCAAGTGATCGCTTTGGTTTTGAGGATGTTTATAGAGCGAGTAGGCCCCTCTGTTTGCTGACATTGGAGTCTCAGTCAGAATCGTGATTTCCTTCAATGTTGTCCGAGCGCAGAAGTGTGATCTTTTTCCTTTAATTATTTGGATCGATGGCCTCAACCTTCCCCCGACCCCTCATTTATCCTCCTTGTGGTGGGGGCGTGTCTCTTTATAGAGGCATCGCTTTATTTACTTGAATAGGTGCATACATAGGTCGGCTTCCCTTTAGGCCCGACCTTTAATTAATTAATTTATTAGTCACTTAATTTGTTAGTTGTTGATTTTATAGGTCGGCTTCCTTTGGACCTGTAGGGTGTTTATTCTATAAATTGCATATATCGTCATTATTTGAATCTCATCATGCTTAAAAGAATAATGGTAAAATTGGTAATCATAGTATAATTATATTTAAATCGTATTTTCTCATGTTTAGACTGATAAAATATTCAATGTATTAAACAGAGGAACGAAAGTTCCTTATATAGATTTACAAGAGACGATGTTTCTAAAAGAAACGATCGTAGACTGAAGACAAATTTAGAAACTATCTAAACTAACTAAAGACAACTAAGATGACCATTAATATTACATTATTTAATATATTTAATACCCTCCCTTAATGGTCATCGTTCTAACTACCCACAGAAACAAAGAACTACCACAAAAGACAAGAGCCTGCCACTGACTCTGCCACTTGAGATGAGTATGCCACTAACTCTCTCAGAAACTGCAGAACTTCTGAAAACAACCAGAACTGATCACAAAACATCCAACCTGACGTTGGGTAACAAAGTTGTCCCTCCCTGTAGCCAGAGACTCCAAAAAAAACAACTACCACGATTTTGAGGAAAAATCGGCAAACCCTCCAAACTTTTGCAGATGAGCACGATGCTCCAGAACGGACTACAAGAAACCATGATTTTTTAGGACAAAATCGCAAAACTCTAAATCTGAATGTTTACAAAGCATCGTTTTTTCGGAAAAAACGATAAAAAAACCACAAAGGAATCCAAGTAGCTGGCACGGAATCCGAAACACGGATCAGCATACAAAACATCATTTTTAAGGAAAAACGATAAAACCCTTTCATGATTTTTCAGGCAAAAATCAAAAAACCTCACAAAAAAAAATTCAGGAAAAAATATTAAAAAACCCTCCAAATAATTTTTAAGGAAAAATTATAAACCCACAAAGCAAAAATACCCACAAACATAGATGATTTCCAGGAAAGAAATAATCACATATGATGAATGCATCTTCTTCATCCGAGGAGGCGGAAGAAATCAAAGTCTTCAAAAAAACGCGACCAGAACTACTGGGAGAAAACGCAGCTCGGAAAGAGCAGAAAACACAGCAGAAAGAGGGCAAGATTTCACGACCAGAATAAATCATAAAACACCTTAAAACAAATCACGGCCAAAGGAAGGTTTGAAAACGCGCAAAACTCCAGATGCCAAATCACGATTTCACAGAGAGGTCGCACGACATGAAGACCAAAGGAAAAAAAACGTGCACAGGCAGGTCACGCACGCACCAAAAAACCCTCAAAAGAATGACAAAAATGGAGAAGGTGGTCGCGCGGGAGAAGAAACCCGCCCACAAAACACAGAAACGCAAAGAAATCCGAGTAGATAAACCATGATGCGTGCCCTAAATCGCGTCCAAGAAATCTGCCATAAAGATCATGAAAAATCTCCCAGAAATGATGCTCGCATAAAAGAGCAATCACGAGCCCTTGAACAAACGCCAAAAAAATCACGAACAAAGAAACCCTCGAAAAAAAGCAGAGTAGTTTTTTCAAAAAAAAAAAGCGATTAAAAAAAATTTCTAGAATAAATTCCAGGTAGAGAGGGCTACGAATTTTTTTATTAAAAAATTCGCCAAATCTTATGAAACCCCATCGGCTCTGATACCATGATAAAATATTTGATGTATTAAACAGAGGAACGAAAGTTCCTTATATAGATTTACAAGAGACGATGTTTCTAAAAGAAACGATTGTAGACTGAAGACAAATTTAGAAACTATCTAAACTAACTAAAGACGACTAAGATGACCATTAATATTACATTATTTAATTCGATTATCTATATTTTGATGTATTTGAGGCTGCCATCCCCCCGGGACATGTCAATAATTACTCTATTTACACTAACACAAAGCATTTGATTTAAACCATACAAATTTACAAGTCCATAGACATTTTTTTCCTATCCTTTCACTGCAAAACCTTTTGGCCGAGTCATATAGATTGTTTCTTCAATTTCACCATTAAGGAATGTAGTTTTGAATGTGTTTGTTGTCTTACTTTGTATGAACTCCTTGCTCTTGTCACTCCAAATTCATCAAGTCTCAAATCTTTAAGAGTTTGCTAGATTTGTTTTGTGCATTTTTTCAAAGGTTCGGGTTCATTTATTGGTGCTTCTGTAATGTCCCACATAGCGAGCCGCATAGCGTGCTGCCATGTGTCCATGGGATTAGCGTGCATCCTCATAGTGCTCCAATGGGGCCGCGTAGCGTGCTGCCACCCTTAACACCCTGGGTAGCCGCCCTAACCACTAGGCCAGTCTTTTGGTGTAGTTGTTGGGCCTTGGTGGTATCAAAGCCGAGGTCTCGAGGTCGAGACCTACGGAGTGTGGTGGGCTGTAATGTCCTGCGTAGCGAGCCACGTAGCGTGCTACCACGTGTCCGTGGGATTAGTATGCATCCTCGTAGATGCTCCGGTGGGGCCACGTAGTGTGCTACCACCCTTAACACCCTGGGTAGCCACCCTAACCACTAGGCCGGTCTTTTGGTGTAGTGGTTGGGCCTTAGTTTTTCTGTAAGATGCCTTGTCCAGATTATAAATGGAAAGAAATTTCCAATCTCCTGATTTAACTGACACACAGGCTATGAAAGCAATTCAAACAAATTGAAAAGCTACATTTACACAGAATTAATGAGCACACACGAATCATTACATAAGTATCTGAATCTAGTATTGGACACTAAAACTCAGTGAATAAATGCGAACATTATCAATATCAAACTTAGTCTCAAGCAATAGAACCGAGATCTGTATTAAAGCAATTTCAAGCTCAGTTCGATTTAACAATGGGCTCAGCCACCAGTTGCACAGAGGCACATTTATAATGTCCAATGATTAGTTTCCGAGTATGCCACGATGGCTAAACTGAAGGTTACGCCAAATCTGGAGGCACTCCCTTAATACCGCACAAGATCTGATTAGCCCGTGATGTTCCAGATGCGTCGTTATGTAGGGAAGCGGGCTTATGAAGGCACCCACACTTGCTTAGAGGTGATCGCTTGTGTCGCTAGCTCCTTCTATCAGTGCCTGCGAGCTGTGAGACTGTCGTCACCCAAGAGAGTAGATCCGTTGAAAACACGAATTTGCTTAGAGTCTGAGACTACGTCCAGACTTGAGGACATCAAATGAGTGACTACGTCCTCAATCATCAAGCAAAGCTCCAAATCCGTCATACCCCAAACATGAAAGGCGATCAAATATAAATACTTCTTGATTTGGAGTCGGCCAAAGAACAAATGTTATTTTTTAGTGCCTCCTCCAATTAAATCGGCCAGAAAAGCATAAATTAATAAATTTAAATGTTATTTTAATAATTTAAATTTATTATTTAATATTTAATATTTAATTATTATTTATTGTTATTTATTTAATGCAGACTTGGTGTTCTAAAAAAAAAAAGTTATTATTTTCCCTCCCAATTATTCAAGTAATTTCAGGGACATTACAGTCCTCCCCGCTGGAGTGTTGCTTGCCCTCAAGCAACTTCAGAGCTGAATCCTTGCATGTCCTCGTTCCTACCTTCGATGCCTCTGAAATGTTCTTAGGCCCCGCCTTGGACAATCCTTGGAGAATAACTTCTCTTCCATCTACTTTGAATTTCAATTCCAGAGTCTGATAATTTGTTGTGTATTCTCCAAGTGAGTGTAGCCATTGAACTCCCAAGACCACCTCTGTCTCACCAATGGTGATTATGTAGAAGTCATCTCGCATCCTGTGGCCCCCTATGGTCAATTCCATCTGTCAAATCCGACGATTACATGGAATAGTGTACCCGTCTGCAACTGCCACATCAAATCCTTTGAAATCCTCTGCCCTTAAGCTTAACTTAGCTACTAGCTTCTCATCGATGAAATTGTGGGTGGCTCCACTATCGATTAGTATCATTACCTTCTGTCTGTATAGGTCCCCTCTAATGCGAAGAGAATGATACTTCGGTTCTCCTGAAAGTGATGCGAGGGCGCCTTCCCCAGTGCTTCTACATGCACCTCCTCATCAAAGAAGAATTTGTCTTCTCCTTCTTCAATATCATTGTCAGGGACTACCTCAATATAATGAATTTGTCCTTTACCCCTACACCTGTGACCATCAACCCAAGGTCCCTTACAGTAATAGCACAATCCCCTTCTCTAAAGCTCGTTTTTGGACATCTGGGGAGATCGCGGTGGTGGTTTCAATGGTTGAGGAGTGATCTCGTGCGGTGGCTTCTTTGGCTGTTTTGCTGACACATTCTTGATCATAGGCTTGTTCTTCGTGGAGTCTTCAAGGTTCAAAGCTTTCCGAATGGCATCCTCCAAGGTTATTGGCTCCAAAGCCCTCACCAAGCCACGAAAAGAATCTGATAAGCCTTCGATGAAGAAGAATGTGAGCCTCTTATCTGAGACATCGGATACTGTCACTGCGAGCCTTTGAAATTCTAAAACATATTCATCCATGGTGCCTGTTTGCTTCAATCTTGTTAGTTCCTAGAAGTATGCCTTCGGGTCCTTCCTGTCAAACCTCCCCATCAATTTATGCGTGAAATTTGCATATGAAGATGCTTAATCAAATCCTTGAGTCACAATGCCATGTTGCCACCATTCATGGGCGAGATCTTCCAAGTGCAGAATGGCAAATTTGATAGCTTCTTCAGTCATGGGGCTGAGGGAAAAATGTGTCCAACTTTTGGATCCAAGATTGTGTAGACATCTTCCCCGAGCCATCGAATGTAGGGAGTGAAAGCTTGCTAATCTTGTGTTGAAGATCTCTATTTCCATGGTGTTGTCTCTCATTACTTCGTCTAGCACTGTAGAACTGATCGAAAGAGATTGCAGCTTGAGCATCAGCATCCAGATCCAAGTACTCACGCACAATACTACCATAGCTGCACTGATCTTCCCCTTCCTGTTGGCCTTCTATCTTAGGCAAAAACTTTGGCTGAGTGTGCCTGTGAGTGTGACCATTTGAGGTTCTGCTATGTTCTCTCCTGAACGTTCTGGATGGCCTTCTTCAGCATTGTTGGATCCTGATTTAATGTTCTTAATTGCCGCGATAAGCGACTGTATTGCTTGCAGCAAGGTTTGGTTTGTCTAGTCTTGTTGCTTCATGAAAGTGTCCAGCTTATCATTTTGATTCTGATCCCCCATTCTTTCCTTACACTGCCTCCTATTCCTTGAGCAACTTCAAACTTCCTCTTCTCTCGTTCTATAGCTCGAATATCTCTTTGGCTTAATGGCATAAGACTATTTCCATAGGCTGGCAGGACAAGTGGCTCTGATACCACTGTAGGACACCTTGTCCAGATTATAAATGGAAAGGAATTTCCAATCTCCTAATTTAACTGACACACAGGCTATGAAAGCAGTTCAAACAAATTGAAAAGCTATATTTACACAAAATTAATGAGCACACACGAATCATTACATAAGTATTTGAATCTGGTATTGGACACTAAAACTCAGTGAATAAATGCGAACATGATATCAAACTTAGTCTCAAGCAATAGAACCGAGATCTGTATTAAAGCAATTTCAAGCTCAGTTCGATTTAACAATGGGCTCAGCCGCTAGTTGCACAGAGGCACATTTATAATGTCCAATGATTAGTTTCCGAGTATGCCACAATGGCTGAACTGAAGGTTACGCCAAATCTAGAGGCACTCCCTTAATACCGCACAAGATCTGACTAGCCTGTGATGTTCTAGATGCGCCGTTATGTAGGGAAGCGGGCTTATGAAGGCACCCGCACTTGCTCAGAGGTGATCACCTGTGTCGCTAGCTCCTTCTATGAGTGCCTACGAGTTGTGAGACTGTCGTCGCCCAGGAGAGTAGATCCGCTGAATACACGAATTTGCTCAGAGTCAGACTACGTCCAGACCTGAGGACATCGAATGAGTGACTACGTCCTCAATCGTCAAGCAAAGCTCCAAATCCATCATACCCCAAACATGAAAGGCGATCAAATATAAATACTTCTTGATTTGGAGTCGGCGAAAGAACAAATATTATTTTTTTAGTGCCTCCTCCAATTGAGTCGACCAGAAAAGCACAAATTAATAAATTTAAATGTTATTTTAATAATTTAAATTTATTATTTAATATTTAATATTTAATTATTATTTATTGTTATTTATTTAATGCAGACTTGGTGTTTTAAAAAAAACACCGTCATTATTTTCCCTCCCAATTATTCAAGTAATTTCGGGGACATTACAGCTTCCACTTCCTTATCAAAAGCTCCATCCTATTGTGTAATGCCCCCGCCATAAACCACAACCCATGATTGCAGCCTGTCTTGGATTAATGATAATCACTAGCCAAAGAAATGGGAAAGTGACGAACAACTCTTCAAAGGGCTCGACGGGACTCAATTAAGGAAAGACTGACTATGCAGCGATTCCCCAAGAAAATAAATAATTAATAATTAATAGAGTTAAGGGCAACACTTGGTTGAAAGGATGTGTTCCTTGTTGGGATAACCAATGAAGGGATGTGACTCTCCCTACCATGGGAGATATAAAAGGGAGAACAAACGATTGGGGAATGAAATTGGAAAAAGGAAAATAAGAAATATAAGATATCTATTGAAAATAACTATTGTTTTCAGCAAGAATATTAATGGGAAGTAAGTTTTATAATATAAATTAGGAATATATACATTATGATTGCATAATGATATTTTATTACCAATTAATATAGTAGATTTCTTTAGCAATCTATTTTGAATTTATATAAGTGTTTTGCAAATAGGGAGGCTAATCAACCTTCCAAGTTCACAAGAGGTGAAGTATTGGCCTTTCCTTCATCGAGCACACCACCTCGAGATGTAGGCTCGTGGGCTAAGAGGCGTATGAGTGCTCTTGGGCTTGTTGAGGAAGGCAGTCTTCATGCATTTTATCAAGCATGCCACCCCAAGAAGGATGGAATGGAGCTCCTACCATGCTTGTGGGTTGGGAGGCAAGTGAGTGCTCTTGGGCTTGATCAAGGAGGATGGTGTGCCTCCAAGGTGGACTAAGGGGTGGACTTGAGATCCTGCCATGTTGTGGGCAGAGGGGCAAATGAGTGCTCTTGAGCTTGAGGGTCTTCTCAAGTACGCCACCCCAAGATGGATGGATGGGGATCCACCCTCATAAAAGGACAACCATCCTTGGATTGTAGTTTGCAAACATTTCAATTGAATTCCTAATATGATTGGCTATAGAAATATGCCTTGGAGCAATCAATTTAATGATGTTAAGATGCATTTGAATTCAAATATATGAACTATAGATCTAAATATTATAATGTTTTAGCTATGATGTATTGCTCTCAATATTATAAGATTTTATGTATTAATATGAATATAACCATAAAGTTGATACTTGTTATTACTAATATCAGTTTTTAGTGGATATTATTGCTTTGCAAGCCTAAAATTAGGAATTTCCCAAAAGGGGACATTACATATTGTCACTATTGAAGTTTCTTGAAACCTATTTTCATCTAATGAAATCTGAAATTCTTCAAGAGGGGATTTCTCCTTCGACATCCTAAGGCATAGATTCCAAAAATTGTTCCAAACCCTACTTATTCCCACTCAAAGTATGGAATCTTGCAATCATGTTCTATCCAAGGAACAAAAAGGAAAACTTTGTCGAGTTGGCTTAACTATAATTCAACACTAGATTTACTTTGAAGGCTTCACAAAACACATCACAAGCAATAAGAAAATTCTAATTGTCTTCATCATACAAGTGATATGCCTTAAAGGAATTAGACTAGCCCAAAAAGAGAGGTTTACGACTCCGATGATCCAACTTATTTCTTTTCTACTTAGGAATCAAAGCATAATCTGCAGCTAAGTTACCGGGTTCGCCCCTACAGGCCCTGGGTTCGGTCCGGGTTCGATTCGGGTCCGGAATTCGCGTCCGGTCCGCCCAAAATTCGCTGAGGGTTCGAAAATCCCTCTGTGGATTCGGTCAGGGTTCGGACCCCTGACTGTGGGTCCAGACAGGGTTCGAAATTTTTGAACCCGGTTCGAACCCGAGCAGAATTTCACACCCAGGCACACTTTTTCATGTGATTTTGCATTTTTTTAATATTTTTTTGACTCTTTTTTGGTGATGCAGATCACTAAAGAACCAAGGATGCTTTTGTATTGAACACCCTAGGTAGAAAAAGACGAGTTCCAGCTCATGAATTTGGAATGAGTTCAACTGACAACTAATCTTTAATGGATTCATCCATGTAGTATCTTTAGTTGCTTTGCCCTTCCACTTGACTAGATATTCTAGTTACTTTTGGTAATCTTTATCTTTTGTCCTCTAATGACTTTGGAGTTGATAATTGAGGCCATCTTATGTTTTTCACTTATGAACCAACATCAACTTCATTTGGTTGACTCTCATAGAAAGGGAACAAGTTTACTACATTAGTCATTAAAGATAGTAACTCATCTCATATGCATTTAATGAAAATTGTTTCAACATCTTATATAATCTAATCTTCTTCCATTTTAGTTAATTGTAGGTCCTTCTCGAAATCTCTCCTTCCTCCAATACATGAGAAGTAGAACCAAGTCACCCACCTAAAAATTTACTTCCCTTATCTTCAAATCAGCATATTGCTTGAATTTGGTGGTACTTTACTTGAGTTGTTCATATACTTCTTTAATGTATCCTACAAACTCTTCTGCACTACACATGTTCACATCAACCATGTCTCACAACTCAGTCACTCCCCTTGGAATATGCCCAGACACAATTTGGAAGGGTCTCATTTCAATGCTCTTATTAATTGAATTGTTTTAGGCAAATTTAGCTTGCATAGGACTAAATCCCAGTTGCTTGGTTTGTCTTCTACAAGACATGTCAATAGGTTTCCAATGCTTCTATTCATAACTTATGTTTGACTATCAATTTGTGGATGGTAGGTTGAGCTGAATTATAACTTAATGTTTTCTTTCTTCCAAAAAGTCCTTAAAAAATGTCCAACAAATTTTGTCTCTATCTAAACTGTTAAACACTATGCTTCTTGATAACAAATGCAAGTGAACTACTAATATAAAGTGGTGGTGTATTTTTGCTATGTTATTTGACTATTAATATGGTGGTGTATTCTGAACTTTATTACTACTGCAAATATGTATATATTTCTGATTTTTATATGTTTTTGTATTACCGAACCCAAAACGAACCCAACCCCAAAAAAAAAAATTCCCGAACCGGCGAACCGGGTTCTCAAACCCGAACCCAAAACCGAACCGGTAACTTAGATCTGCAGATACAAAAATCCTTAGATGTTGAACAAATGGAGGATGACCATACCAAACTTCAAATAGAGTCATCCCTTGAAAAGTGGATGAAGGAGATATGTTGTGAAGTTAAATAGCTGAAATGGAAGTATTGATTGAAGGGGATTGAGCCATCCCTACTAGCACTAACCATTGGAGTGCGGTGCAGCTCTTGTGCACCAAGGCCCCTGCTAGGGTACAATGCCACCCCCTCCCTTCCCTTCAACCTCCACAAATCCTTGTTAAATCTACCCTTCAATTTTTTGCCACTCAGACCTATTTGCTCCAACCTGCCAGTAAGATGAAAATGAAATATAAGGGTTGGAGCCTATCTTATTAAGCTACTTTTTTTCTGGCACGTTTTCTACCATAAGAACTTTACCAACATGAGAACATTTCTGGCACTAAATTTTTTTGGGCTTGAACACAAACAAAGAAAAACCTATTGGCTAATTAGGGGAAACGTTATTTATACTTCAATAAATTAAACTCTCCTGGCAGATCTATATGTATTAAAGTTTAATAAATTAAAATCTCCTTGCAAATGGATATGTAGTTATCTTAATCTTTTTAGGAAAAGGTTGAAAAGAGATCTAAACCTTTCATTAGGGGCCCACAATTATTGACACAATAGAATTGCATGGAAAAAACCTTGCCTTCACTTATTCTAAGGCATTGTAATTTCCCGAGGGTTATTGGAAATACACCTAAGTCAGAAACAAGATTTTTTAAATTTTGACTAATAGATCTATGAAGAAGCTAATGTTTGTTAGCAATATTAAATATTAGTTATTTGTCTGGATCTAGTCATAGATCCCTTGTCATAGGTTTGTTAGTATAACATTTGAATATCACATGTATAGGATAATATAATATTGTTATATTGATTGTGCAAGTTTTTGTAGGGATTGTATTACGAGTTGTTAGAACAACTCATCTATGTAAAGGAGTAGATATAGGAGCTATCCTATGATACAGGAGATGTAAGTCCTATAAACTTATATTATATTTCATTGAACAAAAAATAGACGCATGGTATTATTGTAGTATTCTGAATTTCAATAATGTTTTGATAAGCAGGGAATAAATAGTAGATTCATACGGCTATTTTTACAGATATAAAGTTAAACATTGTTGATAAAAAGTTTTTTTTCATAGGCGATTACTAACATCAAAGTTCAACAGAAAAGAAAACTTACTTAGCTCTAAAGCAATGAAATTTTCCAAGGGTTAAGTTTAAATTTGTCAAAGTTAAATCCAAGAGTGCTGATGAGCACCTTGTTGCAGATGACATTTAAAACAGACAATAGAACAGAGAAGCTTAAAGCTCCAATTGTTCCAAGCTGAATTTTGCTGCTCTCTGTCATTTTTAACTCACTTTTTTTAAAACTAACTCTAATTAAACTTGAAATGCCAAAACTTTCAGATGCTTCTGGCATTATTATTCACCTGAATAAAAACACAATGAATGCTAGCTAAAATTTTATGCCATTTTCAGGTCCAGAACAAATTTATACAACAGATTAAACATCTGAAAGGGATTTCTAAGATTTTGAGGAAAGAATGGCAAAGGAATTCAAAAATTCCACCTACCAATCAAATGCTGCAACCCCTATGTGTTTTTTTGCCTCTGTGAGATAACTTTTCCAGCAAGTTCCCCAAAGTGAGACAACTTTTCCAGCATTTTGGGGGCTTGAAAGCCCACAGAGGAAAAGCCTATCGGCTAATTACATAAATGCCACATCAGTTTGTACCAAAATTGAAAACTACCTAACTGAAACCTAACTATGCATTCCACAATCTTGTTAAACTAACTACACCTTAGGATCAACCTAGGTCTTCTTACATCGGATTCCCAGAATAGGCACTAGGAAACTTGGATACAAAAACAGTGGCCCATTCCATGTACTCTTATACCTCCCACTTACTATAACTATATGTAATATAGTCGTGTCCTTGTTCATTAGTCCCATATGTTATTTCAAAATACAATCTCCATAAACTGTTCCTGTACCCTTATCCTGATGAGCACAAGGTAATATTGAGAGGGGGGTGAATCAATATCTAACAATCTTTTACTTTTCAAACTCAATTAATTACATCAACTATACATATGCAAGATTTAGCAATTAAGTACACAATGAGAACACAGGATTTACGTGGAAACCCTTTCAAAGAAAAACCACGGCAAAATATTGCTTATATATTATAGATTAATCTTCTTCTTCTTCTTCTTGTAGGCTCCAACCTACTGGAGACTCCAATCTCCACTTGACAGAAGTATAGACTCCAACCTATTGGAGGTTTCAACCCCCACACAAACTGAGCTCCAACCTAACAAGAGGCTCCAACCCCCACACAAACCGAGCTCCAACCCAAGAAGAGGCTTCAACCTCTAACTCAACAAAGTCTTGGTCTTCTTGAATTAAATCTTCTTCAAAATCTGATCTCAAATCTTCCTCATGTCTGCTTTCAAATCTGCTCTTTATCTGTTCTCAAATTTACCGTTTGTCTGTTCTTAAAATTCTGCCTTAAAATCTCTCATGAATATGCTCACAAATCTCTCATTATCCTGCTCAAAACTGCCATATAAGTCTACTCAAAGTTGTAATGTCCCTTCTCAAAGAACAAATAATATTCTATTATTTTGAGTATTGGCACCCAAAAGGAGGGAAAATAATATTTAAATTTTGAAAATTTTGTGCCAAAAATATATTTTATATTTAAATGGGGCTTGGGCAGCCTTTGGAGAAATAAGGAGAAAGAAATAAAATAAAATAAAATAAAATAAAAAATATTAAATTCGAATTTTGAGGCCCAAATTAGGTCGGCCAGATTGGAGGGAAAAGAGGAAGTTTGATATATATAAATACAAGATCATTTGGAGGCTTTTGAACACTAACAAATTTATCTCTGCTTTTCTGATCTGCACTTTGGCGAATATTCTAAGGACGAAAACCCTTATGAATATAGGAGAAGTTGGACGAAACCCTAGCTTCTTCAATGGAGGACTTCATGACGAAGGTTCATATGTGCTTCAATGGTGATTCTTGCTAGATTCACACTCAGATTTTTGCATCAGAATAGGTGTCTACTTTGGAGGGGTGAATTGGGCAAGTTGGAAGGTATTCTTCATATTTTCAAGGGTTGCAAACCCTATCAGCAGACCAGCAGGCCAAGGCACCCCTTTGGTAGGGTTTTGGTGTCATTTTCATCATATATTTGCATTGTGTTTTACATTGGTATGAGCTGGGGTAATTTCTCCCAGCTACGGTTAGAGTAGGCGGTCATTTTCATTGCATAGATTGGGGTTTCTTCATATAAATGAACTTCTATATGTTGCTGGGCATGTTTGGAGCTCATTTCATTGTGTAATTGCATCATTAGACAAGTCTGATTTGTAGCAGCAAACTGGATGTTTAAATATCAGAATTTTGGCACATGTTGGTGAATGTCTTGATGGTCCATGATGTTGGTTTCATATTGTTTATGATCAAACAAATCTTCTATGAGTTTGGCTATTATTTGGATGAATGAATACTGCTGTTCATGCATGAATACACTCAGAAAATTATATCAGCAAACTAGGGTTTGAGCAGAAATTAAAAATCAGAGAATTAGGGCATCATTTTATGTTACAGAAATCAGAAAAATTGCACAAATATTGGTTGGGATATTTCAAAAGTCTACAATAAAATTGATGTGATGAATGCTCTTTATGACTGCTCCAAAATGATGTATTGATTGCACCAAGATCTGCTCCAAATCAGGCATAATTTTTGCTATAAATCTGCAATGAATTCTTCACAAGTATTTGCACATGTTATTCATATACATCTCCACTTATTCTTCATACAAGACTGCATGTATTCTTTATAAGTATTTGCGCATATTCTTCAAATACCTCTGCATTTATTCTTCATACAAGGGCTGCATATATTCTTCAATATTGATCTGAAAGACTTCATAATTTTCTGCTCTTACCTCTGCTTTTAATTGAGCTGATATATCATTATAATTCTACTTGTTATTTTCCTTCCACATCATCTCCTTTAATATACCCAAAAGATGTGACTTATTGAAGGAGGTCGGCCTCTAAATAAAACAAATACATTTTAATTTAACCTTCAAATCGCCTATTAGAGGGAGGTCGGCCATCACGTAAATAAAGCATAATTAATCTTTGACTTGGGTGCAATTCATGAGGTTGGCCCAGAATACTTATGGAATTTAAAGCATATTATGGATATAGTCGGCCAGCATATGAAACACCAATATAAAGTGTTGATTATATCCTTAACATAGGCATTTAATTGTATTTATATCTGCCTTTGTCTTGGGTGCTAAAACATGGGAGGAGTTGGCCATCTTTGTATACAGCATTTGTATAATAAATGTTCTTCAT
Organism: Sequoia sempervirens; assembly: GCA_007258455.2. Classification (NCBI taxonomy): domain Eukaryota; kingdom Viridiplantae; phylum Streptophyta; class Pinopsida; order Cupressales; family Cupressaceae; genus Sequoia; species Sequoia sempervirens. The sequence goes on along the minus strand of VDFB02270651.1, from coordinate 409,455,237 downwards.
AAAAACCAGTGCTGCCATAAAGACTATGGGTCAACCAACACAGAAACTGAATTGAGTTTTCCTTGTATAGCCTTTGGCCAATCCTTTTTCAGTGAAGACATTCATAACATCTCTTTTGACATCAATGACAATAATGTAACAATCTCGAACAACAAATTCCATCTTGACATCAATGACAACATTTCCAACATATACCATATCTCCTGCTATGGTTACTGGAAACTCCCAGTGGCCCTCCTTGGCACTTGGAAATGTTTCAAGCACTAGAACTCTGTCAAACCCCACTTGAAACATTTTGAGATGCTTCTGAACTGTTTCCAAAAACAGAAAATCCCTTAAAAACATTTCCAGGCTGTTTCCAGGTACCTTCCAGCAAGGAGATAAAAAATTATAGAAACTGCAGCTCATTTCAGAATGCTTACACTCCTTTAAAGACAAAATCCTTATAGTCATGGATTATAAAACCAATAATTAGCCTTAAATAGAAACCTAACAGTGTATCAGAAGCACTCAAGAATTAATAGTGCGACTAAATATAAATGGTAAATTTATTCTCCAAAAGAAAAAAGCATATATTAACAGATGCTCAAAATCCAATACTAGGTCCCATATCTCTCCATCTTGGCAAAAAATTCACAGTATATATCACTAAATAATAACATTACTACTAAGCTAGTTACAAGTTTTTCCAACAATAGACTATAAAAAGATAGTTTCTTTTCTATTTCCTTGTCTTTTATGGGAATGTGAATAAGAGCAAAAAGGAAGTCATCTGGGAAACAAAACTGAATATGTGCAAACCAGTTCTATGCAGAAATAATGTGTATCTGTCATGTCCCCTTTCTCCCACCAATGACTTTTTATTATTATTAATTAAAAATAGTGTTTTTTAACACTAATATTATAAAATATTATATGATATAATATAAAGTAATAAAATAAAACAAATTCAAATTTGGGTCCCCAAAATAGGTCCTATGGGCCATTTTCAGATGAGGTATTTCTACAAGTCATTGCACTCATTTTTGCATCTGGTCTTTTTTTAATTTTCACCTTGTTGAGTTTTCAACTGGAGTGATTCAGCATCAAGGGCAAAAAACCTTGACAAGAATTGTCCAAGGTTAGGACGAAAACCCTTACTTGCATTGGCAGTTCCATGTCAAGGATTGCATGTGGACTAAATTGGGAAATTGTCACCATTTTCAGGTCAAGCAATTTGGTGTTTGCCAGCGAGCTGATTTGAGATCTTCAAGCTGATTTCGATGAATATGGTAAGGATGCAGCTCAGTTTCTAAGGTTTTGTGGCAGCTTCAAGGCAGTTTTGAGGCAAAATTGGCAGAGACATTTGGTGCAGCATTTTATGAATCAAGCAACTGCACTTTGGGATTTCTTTGTGGTAGTTTGAGGGCTGATCTGGGCAATCCTGGAGGAAAAATCAGTACTGCAAGTCTTCAGGTCTTAATCATGGCAAATTGAGGTTAGTTTGGCGTGATTTTATGATAGAAATCAAGTACAGCAACACCAGAATAGGATCGCTTATCTTGAAGGGAATTGCAGCATTTTGGTTCTTTGTAAGGGTGACTAGAGCAGAAAGGAGCACCAATATTACAGCAGAGATCACTGCATATTTCTAGGTAAATGGGTATTGAAGAGGATTAGTCCGCCATACATTGAGGTTAGGGTTTGCAGATAATTTGTTGCAATCGCTTGTCTACACCATCATTCGCAGCCAGCCAAGGACTGTACATGCCCAGATCTGACCCAAAAAGGGGTGCTAGGGAAGCTGATAATTGTTAGGATAGGTGACATTATAATTGCTATCCAAATTTGATTTATGTGTCTCCACGTTCTTTGGAAAGTGTTCTAGGGGACATGAGGGGCAAAATATTTATTATTTATTTTCCTATGATAAATTGTAATTGCATTCAAAGAGGTGGACCCACTATAGTGATGGTTATAGAGCATCCCTGACTGTTATAGAGCATCCCAAGAGCATATTCCTTTGGACATCCAACTTCTGGGTGGGGACCACTTCGCAATGCATGTCCTTGCATGTTATTTGCATGTTTTGCATAGTGGGGCTCCCAAGTTTGCATGTTGGTGCATGTTCTTGCATGAAATCGTCGGAGAGTTATGGAGCACTCGGTATTGACCAACTTTGATTGGCTATGGATTAGGCACCCATGTGAAGGCCATGTGATCATTTAATATTTTTCACCATGCTTATGGGCTGTCCACTAAAGGGGTGTGGGTTTTTCTAGGTGGTTTTGCTTGTTGCTTTGGGATACCATTTGTAATATTCTGTCCCACCAAACTTCTATATATTGGAGTATTGAGATGTTGGTTTGTAAAAGAGTTTGTTTAGAGGTTGTCAAAGTAACAAAGTGCTACCCGAATTCAGAGAGGAGTGTTGTATTAGTGTATCTCATTTGAAGATTAATACAAACATTGGATCTCTTTGCGTGTGGAGTTCTTTCGCGCAAGGGTTTCTCCACGTATATCTTGTGTCACTTGTTATTCTCTACTTGTGGTATTGCTGATTTTTCTTTCATGTTTGGAATTGTTAATTACATTATCACTTCATTGTAATTTTGGATACATAATTTTTAGATTTGCAAACACATTATTAAGTTCTATTGCTGCAAGTTTCACCTTGAATTTCCAACAATAATGACTAGCAAGCATCTTCTCTTTTTGCCCTAAAACCAGCAGTTACATTATCATGTGAATCTTGTTTAATGTAAATCAGTGGCAGTCATAACGTTCATTTCAGTCTAAAATCACTAACCATCTACAAGAGGATTTAGTACAAAAAAAAAGAGAATAAATAAGGAAACATCGGAAGATAAAAACCAGGGACATCACAGTATCCATGAAATCTACTCACCTACAAATGAACAATGCACAATACTAAATTTCCCTGCTTACAGTGATTATCCAAACCACCAAACCATATACAAGATAAACACTTAAATAGATCTGCATTTAAATCCTTCATTAGCAGTTTAAGAAAAATTAAAAAATAAACACTTTTAGAGTTCAACAAAGGTTTGGACTGAAGATCCATGTGCTTGAGCTGTCAATTATAATTACATTATAGTGTAATTTATCTGTAGTCTGAGTTTAAAAAAAGTTTAAATTGTTGAAGCTGGTCAGATACTAGTCTACATTACCTACACGGTGTAAGTGGAATTTTTCTTTGTAATTTGTTTTATAATCTTTTTTTTTTATGTTTAGATACCCCATTTCTTTGTTTTCTAAGATAACTGGAGCCATGATCCCCATTTCAAAGCTTTGGATAAATTAGGTCCTACACAAAAATATAGCAATACAGTCACTGATGAATACTGCAAAATGCAAAGACCAACTTTCATGACTGCAACAGCATGGCTAGCCACAAAACTATAATCAAGGCTGCTACTTTCTGCTGCCAACTTTTACAAGGAAATGTAATGCTACAGTCACCAAAGGTCCAATTTAGGTGTTAAAAACCTCTATGTAGATAATATAGAGCTTGGATATAGATCGGAAGGGAAATCAATAACAGATAGATTAAGAAAAAATGAGCTTTGTGTAACTAAATAAAAATATAAAATTGGTCTTCCTCTCCTCTGATTTGAACATATTTAACGGGATGCACAAGTTAATGCTTTTAACATGGTTACTTTTTTGTGTCTGAAATTACTCTGCCATGGTAAACCATCTAATATTTCACATCAAAATACATTACAACATTATCGCCTTTTAAACTCATGTCTCAGTGAAAAAATTCATTGCATGTGTCACAAGGGCCCATGAACACAGGATCTCCTGCTTCTGTGGTCTACATATCGGTCATACAACATGTATTAACTTCATTCTGGAACACAAGGAAAAACCGGCTATGATTATGGGCAATAGCAACATTGTCTTGTAAGGATGAATATGACGCATATTACTAATGTGTTCCTACAAGTAAGGGGACACGTTCAATTAAAGAGTTGATATAGGTTGTAGAATTCAAATGCTAGGAAGTCGTAGAGAGATTTCACACTTTAAGTTTTCATTCTTTTGGAGTCAGGAAATAGTATGCCTGGTTGTACAAGCTTTTTTTCTTGGAATGGCTGCCATTTTGAAGACAGCTATAGGATTGCATAGCATTTAAGTACCCATTAGGCACAAAATATCCATAAAAAAACAAGAGGATTTTATGGAAATTCTCTAAATCAATGAATCAAGTAATAGAGCTATTTATTTCAACAAGAACAGTAAAAATTGGTCCACCACCCATGACAGACCATGGTAAATTAGTATAATAATGTATTCAGTTAATACAATCACTACTAATCAAAGGTGTGGCAGCTCACCGTATTTCACACTACCCGGCAAGTATTATAGTCAGTCAAGGTCTGCCTGCTTGCACCTGTCCAGCCTCCCAACTCTGGTAGAATAGATCAGCCTTAGACCTGGCATGCATCTAAGCCAAAAGGATATCCAAGCTATGTGGTACTTCCCCTCGAAGACATGTTACTTTAAGCATTTAAAGAACAAAAGAAAATCACTACTGATCTTGAGACACTCGAATCATGTAGTTTACAAAACAAGATCTCTGAGTTCTCAAGATAGAGTTGTACTTTCACCTGGAATTGCTGGCAACCTGGCAGGAAAAGGAATAATAGATGGTACAAACATTGATATTCTTTCATGATACTTAAAGTGGCCATAAATGGTCATCTTTTGCTCCCTCCTTTCCTCCATCTTTGAGCCTTGTGAAAGTGCCTGGACTGTCTATGATGATAAAATTGTCTCGCGTAACCTGAAAGCCACTGGATCCTTCGTAGGTCACCGGCTTTTGAAAGCTCCATCAAGAAGTTATCATACGCATGGTATGGGAGTCTCAAATTCTTCTGTACAGCATCCTCCAAACATGAGCAGGCCTCTTCTATCCTACCATTTTCAAGGAGCCCTTTAATCATAGTACAGTACGTGAATGCATCAGGCGAACAAACCCCTGGTTTATTCATGTCATGGAATATGTCAAAGGCCATATGCAGTTGGCCCATCTCACAGAACATTTTTATCAACATGTTGTATGTGTGAATGCTTGGCAGGCAACCTACATCTGTTATTCTATCAAAAAGTCTAAGGGCCTCATTTACATTTTTAAGGTTGCACAGCACTTTCATAAAGCAATTGTAAGTAACAATATCCGGAGGATACCCTTTGTCTCTCATTTCATCTAAAAGCTTAAAGGCTTCCTCAAGTTTTCCTGCACTGCAAAATCCTTCAATTATTTCAGTGTACGTCGGGACATCGGGAAGGCATCCACTATCTCTCATCTCACCAAGAAGTCCCAAGGCTTCCTCTATCCTTCCTAACTGGCTAAATGCAACAATCAGGATGCTGTAAGTCTTTGCAGTAGGTACAGACTGGGCACACCCTCTTGTTTTCATAAAATTAAAAAATTTCAAGGCCTCTCCCACATGCCCATCCTTACATAATGCATCAAGTAAAGTATTGTAAGTGAAATTATCAGGATCATGACCCACATCAATCATTTCATTCAAAATCTCCATAGCCTTATATGGTTTCCGAACAGTGCACCATCCGAAGAAAAGAACAGAATAAGTCTTGTCGTCTGGTTTAAATTTAACCCTCAACTTATCATACAAAACTTGGGCCTCTGAAACCAAATAGCACTTGCAAAGCGCATCCAGAAGCATGTTCAATGCATGGACTTCAGGATTGGCCTTGATCTTTCCTTTCTTCTTATTCGCAAATTTTCTTAGAGTTATAAGATGTTTTTCTGCATAATCCCTCAATACCTTGGCAAATGCCTCAATGGGTAACCTGGGATTACTGCTTCTCTTCATAAGTTTTAACAAGTCACAAATAATAGCAAACTGCTTCGACTTGAACTTAGTACTAGACAGTATATCAATCATCTCATTGAACGTATGGGATTCATGCCTGTAGCCATTTTGATGACTGGCCCATGTGAAAAACCTAAAGGCAACCTTTTCCTGAAACCGGAACCTCTCCAGAATTTTGTCAACTAGTTCTGTGGACATCTGAACACCGCATTTTTCTAGGGCAGACTCCATGTCCTTACCTGCATCCGAATTTTCAGATATTATCCTGCACACCTCATCCAAATCAGACAGGACGGCCACGCTGCTTTCTCCCTCCTGAGTTTTACTGAGGTGACCCACTCCGAACGGCTGGATTGCAGCATTAGTTGAAAAAGTAGATAAATGAGTAATGGGGAGGCGATTATGGGAATTAGGTAAATGATAATGCAGAGATGCCATTGATTGAGAACACAGAGGTACCAATGTTTTAAGCCCTAAAAAATCCCTCGAGACTAATGGGTGTGGTGTGGGTGTGCATCGAATGGCCCTGGCCCTTAAGAGGTGCCACGCCGTGAATAACTTACACCCAGCTGGATTTTTAAGAACCATTTTTTCTATTTTTGCTGAGGGCTGATTGAAATCCAACCTATCTCTTTCCCCGATGCCTGGCGACCATTGTCATAATATGATGTTCTCTTTACTTTTGAGTTCTTACATATTTATCAGGGTCGGTGAATGTTCGAAGACCAATGGATTCGTTGTATTGTATAGATGTGGAGAGAAATAAATAGTGGACCTTCTACGCTCCAGCGAACTTATTTGATGCTTCTTTTGTCGCCCGATATCGAAACATGGACTCCCTCTAAACCCGAAGGGGAGAAGGTCCATAGTGGAGCATCCTATCTTCGGAGGTTTACGTAGTGTGTCACGTGGATCAAGAAATAATAAAAAATCGTCTTCACATCACACAATCTGTTGTAGATCTGTCAATTTTCTTTCCTTTTTTTGTCAAATCAGCTAAAAATTCACATGTCACATTTCAATTGGTCCAACCTGTTCAACAGTTCTTTTTGTGGAACGCTCGGTGAGACCCGAGTTTTTCATAGGTGTCTGATAGTCAGCTTTCTAGAGGCATTTTATAAATCAGACTAACAGGAGGAAGCTGGTAATCTCATGCCCAGAGTCCAAACCAGTGCATCCTCTAGAGAAAATTTCCAGTATTCTTAATTGCCTGCTTCGGCCCCTAAGAGAAGAAGGGTCACAAGTTTCCTATCCCTAGTCAAAAGCAATAGGGTAAGAAGTGTTAGACTGGAATCCAAATATTTATCTACCCCTCCAGTTGATCAAACCTTTCAAATCAGAATCCCTATCTACCCCATCCATAGGAATTTATTTCCAATGGTCCACCTTGGCGCTCCTGCCCCTAGAAATTGCATAACATGGGATAGTGGTAGCCTGTTGGTTTCACTTACACCTCTAGATGTGTTGCCCGCCATACCTCCCAACGCCCTCGAAGCAATTTCAAAGTTCACTGAAGAGGATTTTAAAACTCCTTTTGAGCACCTCGAGGATATAGTGGAGGTTTCCAAGATCCATAACATTGCAGAACAAAATGTGGCCCTCAGACTGGTAGTTGCATCTTTCAAAGGGAAGGCTTAGGACTAGTATAGGTCCATGGCCTCCGATTCCATCCACTCTTAGGATGAACTTGTACAAAAACTTTTTGACCACTTCTCAGAGAAGGGAGACCTCTCATCCTTGTTACAACGATTGATCACAATTAAGAGAGCCCCACAAGAGGCCATGATCAACTTCAACACCAGGTTCCATAAAACCTAGTAGAGGATTTTGGTGATAGTCAGGCCTCTGAAAACTATGGTGTTCATGTTATATATTTGAAGGATTTCTATTTGGACATTGTAGTCATGATACAGTTAATGGGAGGGGATACCTTGCCCAATGCATATGATCTAGTTGTGTGAGCATAGAACAGTCTAATAGACATTAGAAAGATTCCACCGCAACTGCCAATGTCCATGTTTGCAAAAATCTTTGGTGGACCCCAAGAGGAGGCTTTTCCCAACACCTTTGCCTCACTCCCCAGCACATCGATTGCACCACCACCATCAAGGTATGTGTACCCAAGTGCACAACCCAGCACATCAGGATCCTCTTCATTTTGCAAAAGATGTCAATGATATGAAGGACCTAATGAGGACCTTCACCAACGGGTTGGTCATTATTCGACTTCAACAAATAGCACCTTCGAAGCCTCCCACATAGAATTATCAAGGGGGAAGGCTGCCTTACCAACACAACACATACCAAGGAGCTTCGAGAGGAGGAAATCAACAACAAGCATCTACGAGCTAGATAGTCTTGGTTACCACTCCTCTCCAAACTATCAAGAACAACCCAAAAAAATATTTGGTCCCAGGTCAAAACAACTTGGCAGAAGATGAGAATATATGGTGTTTCCCATGCAATGATAACCATATGCCCCAAAAATGCCAGAGGGGAAATCTTCAACAGAAGATAGCGAAACAAAGAAACCAGGGCGTATTTGTGAACACAAAAGACTATCAGTCTCCCAGAATGGAGAGCGCCCAGTTCAGTGTGCAGACACAAGGGATGTCCTTGGAACAAGAATTGGATATCTCACCTAACCAAGCACTTTTTTCTTGGATGGAGGAGGAAGATTCAATATTTGCAACTGATTTTCTGACAACCAACACCCCGTGGGTACATTCGAACTACAATACGTGATCTAAAAGAAGACTCACTAGGGAGTATGTACAACAAACTCCCCAGCGGCCACAACCACAATGACCACAGCTACAAGTACAACAAGCTTCGAAGATATGACCAACTTAGTAGTCATAGGCTCAACCATCCCCGTAGAAGGACATGGAAAAGGCTCTAAGCCCATCCCTGTCGGACCAGTTGTTCCCTAAGGCAAGGGAAGCACCCCCGCCTAAACCAAAGGCCCCACCAACCGGAATGCTCAACACGGTAGAGAAACTAAAGAAGGCACCTACCAATGTGTCTCTGTGGGATGTTCTATCAATACCATAGTAGAAGATCTTGCTCTAGGAGGTGTTGAAAAATGAAGAATAATTTTCGTGGGTGGATACAGCCCCGCCACACCAATCCTTGGTATTGGACTCCCATTTATCAGGAGTTGCAACATACATAAACACAATAGGAAAAACAGATGTAAAAGAGGTAAGCAAGCCAAAGCCCACCCCTTTCTTTCTAACACTTATTATGGGAGACAAGATTTTGTACAATAATATGATCAATTCAGGGGCTAGCACTATGGTCATGCCCAAACAAGTGGCCAACGCTCTGAATCTAAAGTATGAGCCTCTCAAGAAAGGGATCATGCAATTACATGGGAAGAAGGTCCCGAACATCGATTGCATTAAGGATCTTTCTTTGATCCTTTTCTCCTATCTAAGCCAAACTTTCAAGCAAGAAGTGTTCATAATTGATATTCCCCCTATCTTTAGTATGTGCCTTTCAAGGGACTTCATGACAAAGCTTGGCGCATATCTAGCACTCGATTGGTCTCATTTGATATTGTGGACAAAGAATGGGGAAAAGATGAAGATCATGTCTGAACCCTTGTATCCCAAACATATAGCAGAGGATGCAGTACTAAGCTTCGAAGTAGTGCATACATCCTTTTCAAAAAAGGAGATGTATTGCATAGAAATGTTGGAAGAGGAAGAGGCCACAAGCGATCAAACTCTTGAGGAGGAAGTTTTGCTCAATCAATTAATTGATTCTAACCCTTTCAGGAATTTCCATGCTACTGAGTTAGGTACTTATGTGATCTTTGATGAAGACCAAGATCTCTCAAAATTAGTAAAGGAACAGGAAAAACCTAGCGGGCTGAGCAACAACAATTTATGGACATTACATTTCGACAGTGCCAAATGCAAGATAGGTTTCAGAGCCGACATCCAATTAGTATCTCCAACCGAGTTAGAGACCCTCAGAGCTTTCCACTTCTAGTTCTAGTGCTTGAATAACGACGCGGAATATGAGGCACTGGTTCATGACTTTACTCTAGCAAAGCAAATGGGCGTAAGAAGAATATAGGTATTCAAAGATTCGAAGCTAGTTGTAAGCTAGATCTGAGGATAGGTAGCTGCCAAAAATGTAAGTATGAGGTCCTACCAGCATAGGATATGGGACCTAATCGACGGGTTTGAGGCTTTTAACATATAGGTTATCCCACGATGTCATAACTCTTCTATGGACCAGATGGCCTCTATTGGCTCATAATTTGAGCCAACTTCTGGATTAACCGAAAGCCAACACGTGGTGCGTATCGTCATATGCTCATCTATCCCTAATAATGATTAGAACTAGTAGGTCTTCGAGGATGATGCTCAAATTGGTACTTCTTGTGACAGTTAGGGGAATTTTTTGGTCAACCACAGGCCGAAGTAGGAGAGGTTACCGAAGAACAAATAATCCAACTAAAAGGCAATAAGCTCCCACGAGGCTTGATATCTCTTAAGAATCTCTTCGACTATGAAAATGCTAGAAATGGTAAGCAAAGATTCATAACTGATGAAGAAGACTACGAAGACCTCGATGTCAAAGGTGGCAGGAAGCTAAAAGTAGGAAGGAGCGTGTGACAGGGAGACAAGGAAAAGCTAAAAGACTTGTGTGCTAAATATGACACAGTTGTAGCGTGGACCTACGACGATCTCAAGGGATATGAATCTAACATTATCTAGTATCCTATCAACTTGGAAAAGGGCTCTAAATCCATCTGACAAAAGAAAATACCAATTAATCCAAAGGTGGAAGCGTTGATGGTGCAAGAGCTTACTAAGTTGATCAAATCGAAGATCACATATCTGATTAAACATTCCACCTGGGTATCCAATCTAGTCTTGTTTCAGAAGAAGAATGATGGCATACAACTCTATGTGGACTTTTGGGATTTGAATAAAGCTTTGTTAAAAGACCACTACCCTTTTCCCTCAATGGAGCAAATCTTGTAGACGGTGGCTAGGTCAAAAATGTTCTCACTCCTCGATGGTTTCTCAAGCTATAACCAGGTTTACATAAAGGAGGAGGACCAACACAAAACAATGGTCACCACTAAGTGGGAATATTCATGTACGCAAAGATTCCCTTCGGTCTCTCTAATGCGGGTGCCACTTTCCAGCAAGCGATGGATATCACCTTTAAGGGATTGATCAATAAGATCATCCTAATATATCTGGATGACCTAACCATTTTTTCAAAATCAAAAGATGATCACTTTGATCATCTGGAAATGATCTTTCAGAAGTGCTAACAATTTGAGATTTCCTTAAATCCCAAAAAATGTGTTTTCGACGTACCACAAGGCAAGCTACTTGGCTTTTTGGTATCTAAAAAAGGAATAGCCATAGACCTCGAAAGGGTGAAGGCTATAACAAAACTAACACTACCTGTCAATTATAAGGGGCTACAATCTTTCCTATGGAAAATTAACTTCGTCAGCCAGTTTATTTCAGTTTTCATAGGCATTGCAAGACCCATCACACTGATGTTGAAGAAGGGCTTAGCGTTCAAATGGACCTCAAAAGGCAAGCTTTCCTTCAAGCAGATTAAGGAAACCATCTCTATAGTTCTAGTGTTAGCTAACTTGGACTTTTCCAAAGACTTCCTATTGTATGTTTGTAGAGGCCAACACAACATAACTTCCATGCTCACATAAAAGGACAAAGAGGGAGGCATAGAGCATCCCATTGCTTTCCATTCTAGGAACCTTAAAGGACATGAAACTAGATATAATTTTGTTGAAAAGTAGGCCTTTTCCATTGTCAAAAGCCTAAAAAGGTTCTAAAATTTGGTTTCAACTAGTAGAATTACCATCCTTGTCACTCATCCCAGTGTTAGAAAATACATCACAGAGGGCAAGATAACTGAAAAGAGGGCCAATTAGATCACTAAGATCCTGGAGTATGATGTAGATATCCAATTGAAAATTTTTGTCTAAGGGAGAGGCCTTTGTCAATATCTCACACAAGAACTAGTCCCTCATGCAGAAGGAGATATTGACCAGGTCTACGCAAATCAGTTCGAATCTGATGAGTCATGGGTGGTTGATCAGACATGATTCACGTAGACTGGACAATACCCAACCAACATCTCACCTCACAAATGAAGATACTATAGGCTGCAAGGCACTTGATATTCGTCGAGGGAATTTTATTTAAAAGAAACTATGACGGAGTCCTCCTTTGTTGCATGGACAAGCCACAAGTCGAAAGGGTCCTAAATGAGTTTCATAGCACCCCCGAGGGCAGACATTTCTCTGCCAAGATCACTGCTTTGAAAATAATGCAAGCAAGCTACTACTGGCCTACGATGTTCTCTGAGGCCCACCATCTAGTATGAAAATGTACTAAGTGCCAATATTTTGTCAGAAAGTGAAAGAACTCTACCATGTTATTGAGCCTGATTGTGACTAAAGAACCCTTCGCACAATGGGGTTTGGATTTTATCAAAATGATCAATCCCATTTCTAGCATAGGGCACAAATAGATACTCATAACCACTGACTATTTCATGAGATGGACAGAGGCCATTCCTCTAAAGAACGCTACAAAAGCGGAGATTGTCAATTTTCTTGAGGAATTAGTGGCGAGGTTCAGTTCGCCAAAAACCACCATCTCAGATAAGGCACAAGCCTTCATAGGCTCTGAGATGTCATACTTCTCCCTTAAGCACAAGGTCTACCTCAAAACTTCATCCAACTACTACCCGCAAGGAAATGGGTTATAAGATTCAACCAACAACTTAATTAGGTTAATAAAGTGCATCAGGTTGGAGTACCAAAGAGAATGTCACAGGAACATGCGAGCAGCCTTATGGGTAGAGCGCATCACGCCTAAGAAAAATTTGAAAACCTCCCCATATGAGTTGGTGTATGGAAAGGAAGTAGTCCTACCCATTTCTATGGAGATCTCGACCCTACAATTACTAAAATCTTTGTTAGTCGAGGAGGACAGCGGGATGGAAGTGAGACTAGCCAAACTTTTAAACCTTGAGGAAAAAAGAGAAAAGGCATTCGATGCCATGATTAAAAGCTAGTAGGTGGTGAAAGGGTGGTTCGACAAGGGCTCCGACTCAGGTTTTAGGGAGGGGAGTCTTATGTTGAAGTTTGATGAATGGCCTACAAAACTAGGGCAACATGCAAAATTTGATTCGCTGTGGAAGGGTCCCTTTCACATCCACAAATGCAAGGAAAGCATTGTGTACGAGCTTGAAGACATGAATGGAAACATTTTGGATATACTGGTAAATGGTATTCATCTAAAATTGTTTAATTAAGATACACAGTTCATTTAAAAAATTACCATTATGTACCATGTATTTTTTTTGTAAATATGCATTTTTTGCGAATAAGCCATGAGCCGAAACAAAAATACTATATTATATTTATAGAAAACCAAATACATATAGTACATAGTTTCTAGTGTTAAGCTTAGGGCGAAGCTTGAAAATCTCCCCCCTTCAAAAGGATAAAAGGAGATACATCATTACAAGCCAAAAAGGAAGCAGTATTGAAGAAATAGAAAAAATTTAGCCTCTGAAGTAGAGAAACCAAAAAATTGGTATTTTCTAGGTTTCACAAACACACAACAACAGGGTTTTGCATCGCATATGGCACACAAACATTGAATAGGCATCAATCCTCCATACTATGACTGAAGACTAGGCTCTCGAATGAGGTAATCCATTCAACACCATAAATGGCCTCCACGTTCATTTTTAGGAGGAAGGTGGTCGTAGGTTGAGACCACTGATGGTGGCGCTCCAAGTCCATGGTCTGAAATTCAGTAAGGAAGTGAAACCAAGGCACCACCTCTGCATTGTCTACATGCATGTGAATGTCCATTGCCGATGGGATACCAACACTGGGGACTGCTATCTGAATGATCTCGTCCAACCCCTCTAAAAGTGATGAATGGAACATGGCACGACAAAGGTCAATAATCCACGACTTGTTAACATTCAAGTCTAGCAATGAGGCCATGAACCGAGAGATTATGTTGGTGTTACAACATGACTGGTTGTCATATTTCACATAATCTCTCCCTAGGACCCATTTGAATGCCACAATGATCAGACAATTTTTAGTTCGTAGTAGGCATTTGAGTCGATTATTGTTGATCTCCCCGACAAAGGAGACCTATACCTTTTGGCTCTAGAGTTGAATTGGGGTACCCAGACCACCCATAATGTAGCAAAAATTTATCAGACTCACTAGGGAAAAAGCGCGATAGAAGAAGGCTTTCCAACTCAACAAAAATCTAATGACTATTCCCGCAAGACAAACATGCTATTTATAGAAAAACAAGGGTCGAGAAAGCTCGTAAACAGAAAATTTGTGTTCCATCAAACAACAACAAAAAATGTGAATTGGCAGTAAGAGTTAAAAGGTAAATCTTATGGTAAATATTTGATAGAGCTTTGAGGAGTTAATTTAGGCATTGGTAATTAATGCTCACATATATGAATTGCTGCCATGTATTCATCATCTTCACCAATACTAGCCAGCTTGCCTATGTGAAAAGATGTTATTTGAAGCCAGATCCTACTTAATTAATACAAATGTCCCTTCTAAACATGCTTCCCACTACTCAAGGTTATCTTTCCCCAAGGTCGGTGTAAGGAATGTACTATTTCCATTCCTACAATGAGGTTGGCATTTTCGAGAAGTACGAGCCTCCACTTCACACATATCACCTTGTTGGTAGCACTTATCAAGCTATCAATAATGACAATGCATTTACTACATGTGCATTTAAGAATTGAATGAGCCAAAAAAGAAAAATAAAAAAATGTTGAACCCCTAAGTAAAGGCTTCTCCGAGAGTAAAGTCTGCAAAATTCTTCCCAAAATACAAAAATGGTTGAAGCATCATCTTCTAGTCGAAACGTTGGAATCTCATTCACAAAGCCAGGCTATTTCAACATCTTTGGTGATATCTCTTACGCTAATGCCCCAGTGCCATAAGAAAGAAGCTTCTCATGCACCAAAGTCATACAACCAGGAAAACACACCAAAATTGAGGTGGTCAAATATTTTGCTGATAACATCTACAACCCAAAGATACACATAAACCCTAAAGGCCTTAGGGAAGGGCATTGCAGAGAATGATTACCAAAGGGTCGGTCAAGGGCCTTGCAATGCGACTTTGGCATTGTGGTTTGCCATAATTTATGCTACCCTCCACACATCAATGCCCAGAATTGGTGGACATATGCACAGAAAAGCTGGATGAGGGTACCGAGGTTATTAGCGGTAACAAGCTGAAGATCAACATTAATGTGGTGGCCATTCAGGATATGTTATGTATTCCCTCAAACTAGGAAACCGAAAGATTCTATTACAAAAAAATGAAATATTTCTAGGAAACAAGGGGAAAATAGTTGAAATTATACAAAGATGAGACGAGCGAGGACCCAAAGAATAATGAGTCGAGTTGAAGAAGGAAAAGAGTCAGAAGTGATTTGATTTCATTGAAACAATTGTAGAAAGAGTGCTTAAGCAATTATGTAATTACAATCGTTCTTTTAAATTCAAATATTCCTCTTTTCTAGTGCATTTAGCTTTACATCAAAACCATGAGTTGTTCAATGGCCATTTTCTGCTCAGTATGTTTAATGTATCAGAGTTATATAAGCCTGTCTCAACCTAGACCCATGTACTTTCAAGCACATGAGATTATTATTCATTTGTCAATTATTTCCTACAACTCATGCTTTTGGATTTATCTTAGCATCCTCTAGGTAGGTTTTCCCCTAAGGGTTTAGACTGGATGAAAAACCACCAAACCTTGATTGATTATTTTATGGGGGTGAATTTTACTTTTATGAGGTGTCATGGTTTATATCCTTTCATATTGCCAAAGTTCGTTACAGACAAGACACTCGCCTTGGAGGCATACTGGTAGGAAACAATCACTGACAATGCTTATGATGTATGGAGGCACAAGAAAGTTCTCTATACACTTCCCCTCACCATCACCAAAATCCAGGTAACACTTGTAAGGAGGGAGGAGCAAGACGTGTTAACCAACAAGTTGGCCTACCTCGGCCTAGTTCTCATTTGTGATAGATGGAAATATAATCATGTTGGGCCTTTCCCTTTCAAGCATGAATAGCAATCGTATTGGGAGAAAAGAAAGAACTCAGACGAAGAGAGGGCAGAAGTCTACATTGACCTAGATTTTATACCATTTGTGTGACCTCCGTGGCTCACTTTTTACCTAAGAGTAGCCGAGTTCCGATAAAGCGTCCAAATGGACAAGTCCCTCAAGTCACAGTTGGAAAACTTAAAGTAGTCAGAGAGAAAAAAAATTGATTTCTAGAGGTAACACCAGGAAATGAAGTAGCTAGCCACTCTATACAGCACTGTTAAAGTAAATGATGAGCGTTTCAATGAGATTTATGATAACGAGGTTGGATCGATTTTTGATCTAGGGTATGATTGGGGGCTAAACAAGAGCATGCACCAGTTTTTGATCCACCACCTCAAGCACTCGAGACAAAGAAGGGAAAGGAAAAGGCATCACACCATTAGGAGTCACAAATCTCATCTTCCATTAGCATCTTTCCAAGGGGTAAGCATACCTGATGGACTTCAAGGAAATCTTCCACAGTTCAAAGGACCCAGGGTTTGTCGGGATTAGCTGCTAGAGAATTTGAAGCAACCAATGCACCCCCCGTAAAGAAAAGGAGAATCCAAGAATTTGGCAAGTCAGGATCCTCATATAAGGGAGAAGAAGAAGTGGAATTTACTCCACTAATATATTCAGCCCTAATGATTCAAGTAAGCTTCACACTTGCCTTCCTTTCTTCTAATACATTTTTGGTTGTTGCTACCCCCCATCTACAAAATAGAATCCTCCATCCACTGATTTTGATATCCTCATCCTTAATACACCCCTAGCTATATTTGATAGTGAGCCCCATACAGAGCCCCATGCGTTGAGCATGCATCTTCCACCTTAGTCACGATCCACACTTTGATCACTTTATCTGAGGTACAAGTTGTAAACACAGAGCCACCCATGCTCCAAATTTCATCACCTTTGCTCACTTCTAGGTATATGCCTCTTTTACTATCCACTCCCCCCTTTTATCCCAATAAGCACCTCTTTTCCTCCTCAGGTCATACATGGCATCTTCACCTTTTCCCCAATAACACTTCCTTTTGCTTCCCTGTAAACTTAGTCAATCAAAAGTACCCTTTCTGTTACCCTCTACAACCTCCCCATAGGTGTTTCTCTTGTTGTGAAAAGTATCGAGTCTCCATAGAGCCTCCAGACCCATATTGAATTAACCAGGCAGGTTTGACAAGAAAGGAAATAGAAGTTGTCAACAAAGGTTGTGACCAACCTAGCCACCCTGAAGCTAGATACCTATTTCTCATGAAGAGCAGAATGCTCTAATGATCTCAGCTATGCGGTCATGGGTGTCTAAACTAGAGAGAGATGCAATATGAGGATTATGATATATAATTGTGGGCCTCAACCTAAGTGAAACCCTCTAGCATGACAAAATAGGCCATGCCAAAGAAATGTAGAAGGTGTTCTATGTTGATTATGAGAAATTGAACAAGAAATTGAAAAAGCATGAGGAAAAATCAAAGAATGTGAAGGTCATGGTAGATAGATTACAAGTGGAGATCAGGGAAAAAGACATGGACATGACCCGCTTAAGGCAAGCACGGGATCAACAAGGCAAAGCGGCTAGGTCACTCAAAGAAATTTAGAGTGAAAGAGATCGACTTTATGTCAAATTGCAAAGATTAGAGCGCGAGGTTAAAACTAAGCACAAAGTAGTTGAAGATATGAAAACCAAGATGCAGTAAATCACATAAGAGCATTGGCAGAAGCAAAAAGAATTTGATGACACAATGGCTCAAAAAAATGGTGTATTTGTAGAGTTGTAAAAGGAACTGTAGGAAAAAGACAAGCAGAAGGACGATACGCAAGAAGACTTGGCTAACGCCTAGTCTCAAGTAGCCAATGATCTTCAAAAGGCCCAGGCAGAAACAAAGAAGGAAAGAGGGGAGAAGCAATACATCAAGTCTGTTCTACAAACTCGCAATGGAGAGATAGTGAAGTTGTGCTCAAAGCTTTCAAATGATCTCTAGGAGATGAATCAATTGAAGGAAGGCATGAAGGCTAAGGAATCCCAATTCCAACAGGAATTAGCTATAGCACGAGGGTACGGGCTTCTCTTGATACTTTGAGGAATGCTATCCTCCCCTTGGGAAAGGATCATGATTGCGATAGAAACCATGAAGCTAGTTCTGAATTTCCTAACAAATGTACAGGAATTAAATGCAAAGGTGAACCTAGCAGTCGAGCAAATTTTATAGACAATCACCCCCATTTTGAGGAGTCAGATAGGTTAATCATAAAACTATATAAAGTGACTGAGGGAGCTTTAAAAAACACTGGAATTCTGGACTAAAGGGCATCAACTAGAAAGGAAAACTAATTTATTACCTACAATCAAGTCACCCGAGAAAGTAGGGCTTGTTAGTTAGCATTAACTATGAAGGTCAGAGATATCAGGGAAGACTTACAAACTTTAGTCCAGCTTGGATTACCTTCCTCATTATTAGCAGATGGAGGGTATGTTGACGAAAGAGCAAATCAGGGAGAGCATTAGGCTCAAGCAATAAGACTTCTCATCACTCTAGGGTTTGAGCCCATCTCCTTCCATCGAGGAAGTTGAGAAGGTGCTTCTGTATTTATCTTGCCTTTACTATCACATTAGAGTAGCTTCATCAAAATGGGGAGGGGTTTCTTTCAAGGAGGTTCTTGATCTCAATCAAGCCTATGAGACCCTATGTGCACTCATTCTATCGTCCAATTAAGATTGGGAGTCCCAACATGTTGCTTTCCTCAAACTCTAAGAATTATCTGGGTTCATGCCTCTACAAGCAAAGGCCCCCTGTGACATGCCATAAACTATGGAGCAATTTTTCTCTAAGTGTTTTACTTTGTTTTTTCGGCCCCTGCAGTCTTCTTTTTTTGGCCCTTACTTCTTTTACATGTTTTGGCACCGTACCCCAAAGGATAAAAGGTTACTCCTGCACAAAGGAATGCAATGCGCACCGTAGTGGCTCCGTGAATTTTTCTCATATCACTTTCCTTTCGGGCCCAAAATGAGACACGTGGCTGCATGGCAGGGATTTTCCCCAAGCTACTCTCATGAACTTAAAAATTGCCCGCCAGTGCACCATGTCACTTACTCTTGTCGGGTGGATTGTTTCACCCGCTGGTGCAAAGCACCTTGTTGCTCCATTTTGTGGATTTGGTCTAGATGGGTTGTTTGAGTCATGATAATGTTAAATAAGGCCATGATAGACCATTTTGTAATGTTTTTTGTAGTTTTGAGTCAAGGTGAGGTCATTAGGTAAAATGTTGCAAAATTGCTAAATGTTGTCATATCAAATATTGTAAAAGTGCAAAATTTGAATATTAGAGGGAAGCCCAACGATCATGGGAAGTTGTAAGGTAGTTATAGGAATTGTGAGGGGTTGGTAGAATTAAAAATAAACTCAAATTTAGTGGTTGTTGAAGAGTTTTGAAGGAGAAAATCAATAAAAATATCACAATTTATAATCATTTTTTGTGTATTTCATCATTTCCAACCTGTGTACGGTTCTGTATAGGGTGTTTTCAATCTGAGATGCATTTGAATTGTTAGACATAGGAGTTAACATCATTTTAAAGTTTATTTGAGAGATTTGTGTTGAGTTTCAAGCATTTGGTAGGCAGACTTCTACAAGCGGTCTGAAAACAGGGGTTAAGGGTTTTGAGGGTTAAAATGCATTAACAACCCTAGTTGAACCAAGTGTGAAAAGGGTGAATTTGGGAGGTTTTATGAAGGAATTATGAGATATTATTGGGTGTAGCATAATTTGAGGGTGAATTAAGTTTGTACAAGCAAAAATAGGAAGGTTTGAGGTGGTTTCAAGTTTGCATCAATTTGGGAGATGGGGTTTTCAATAAACCCTTGCTTATTTGGAGAAGAATGAGGGTTTCCTAAAAGAGGGTCATAGAGAGTGCGTTTTGACCAATAGGTTGGAGAATTTGATGTTTTGGAGGTAGATTAAAGACTTTCTAATGATTTTGTGAGTTGGAAACAAGATTTGAAAGGTGTTCCTTTGGAAAATTGGGCTAGTTGGTGCCCTTTTCAACGCGAAAGGCTAGTTTAAGTGAAGATGGTCGAAGGATACCTTATAATATTTTGAGGTATGTTTTGTGTGGGGTTAAAGGGTCCCTAAAAATATGAGTGGTTAGTGGATTTTTTGGAGTGTTTGACAGATAAGACCTGAAAACAAGGTTTGGTTACCTACAAGGTAAGTAGGTGGTAACAAAGAAGATAACCCTAGAAAGGGTCTTGGAGTTTTCAAAAGCATTTGAATTATCTCAAAATGTGTTAAATGTGTTGAGGACCTCCCTTTCATTGCATCAGTTGGTATTAGAGCACATATTGATCTAAGGAAGGAAGAGTTACATTGGAAAAGAGGACAAGATGAATGCCTTGGTTAGAGAAATGACTCAAGAGAAGGAGATGCTACAAAGATAGGCACTTTTCAAAACCACTTGCAAGTGTCAAGGTAAGGTATGTACTGTAATGGTAGATTCTGGTAGCCTAGATAATATGGTATCTCAGGAAATGGTTGATAAGTTGCATTTAACAAGGATTCCTCATGAGGCACCCTATTATGTTTCCTGGTTGAATGGTGAACATACTCTTTTGGTCAAGGAGCAATCTTGGGTTGAGTTTTAAATAGTTGTTATAAAGATAGAATCTTGTGTGATGTTGTACCTATGAGTATATGCCATTTTATGTTCAGGATACAATGGCTATATGAGAGATTTGCTTTATATGATGGAAGGCATAATAGTTATCAAATTGTGAAAGATGGGGTTACTTTTACTTTGATTCCATTAGTGGAAAAGGATCATGGACAAAACAAGAAAGAAAGAGTAATAATGCAGGGTAGAAAAGAATTTATAGGGCATGAGAAAGACAAGTACAGTGAAGGTGCAACCACTAACAAGAAGGAAAGTGTTGAGACAACAAATATAGATAGGGATGCAAAGTTGAAGAGGAAAGAAGATAATGAGTTGGTGAAGAAGACTAAGATAGTGAAGGTCAAAAGTGAAATGACCTTGAAAGTTCAAGAAAAGTTTGGACAGTGTGATGAGGATAAAGGAGAGATTGTATTTTGGCAAAGGAAAGTAAAAGAGGGTGCAGGACAGTCAAGAGTGAAGAGCAGATATGATATAAAGGATTATGTGATAAAGGTTCTTGGGGTAGAGACCTTGATCAGAGGAAGAGATGAGAAGAGTGCAAGCGAGTTGCCAAAGGAGAGGAAAAATTGGTCCAAAAAGGTTACAATAAGAGAGGAATGTTGTCTACTGATTGGACAAGAAGATGAAAGGCAATAAATGTCTGATAATGAAGAAGATAGAAGACCTGATGGCAAAGAGGTCTTAGAGGCAGAAAGAATGAAGGCAGAGGTAAAAGGTAGAGTAAAGGAGAGTGAACAGATTGTGAAGAGTGAAAAGATCATGGTGGGGGCAGTATTGTGTCCCTTGAAGGTGAATGAGGACAATGGGCAGTCAAGTACTACTAAGACAAAGGTAAATGAGTATGAAAATATAGTGATAAAAGAGGCAGAAAGTTTGAGAATAAAAGGTGAAAAGAGCCAAAGAAAATGGAAAGTGAAAGAGTGTAAGATGGTTGAAGTGAATAAATGTGAGAGAATAATGATTAGAGAAGATGATGGGCAGTCAGATGGTGTTAACAAAGAGGTTCATAAATTTGGTAGGACAGAGACCCTTAAGGTAGAATATCAGATGAAAAGTGTAGACAATTAAGAAAAGGAGATGGAAGGAAAGGTACATTGTCCATTGATGGGACAAGAAGTTGAGGAGCTTGAGAATACAAAGATGGAAAGAGTAGAGAGTCAAAAACAAGACAAGATGATAGAGAAGACAATGAGCCAAGGGGAGTGGCAAAGATTAGTGGAATGAATTGTGAAGGTTGAGAGAAGGATGAAAGTTGCAGTCACCCCAAGAGGTGAAGATGTGAAAGTAAAGAGTTTGGAAAGGGTCTCAATGATGGAAGGGACCAAAGATGAGAAGTTGACAATGGTTGGCCAAGAGAAGGCTAAAGATAGTGTGTTTGTGAAGTCTCCAATTGAAGTGGAGAAGAGTGATGTTGCTATGGTACAGATAGAGAGTTGTCCTTGGGTGATAAAGATGATTGGTAGGTAGTTGTATTCTGCCATGACAGTGGTTGGTAAACCCGAGTGCATAGGGGTTCAGAAGATGAAGAACCTTAAGCTGATTGTGAAGAGAAGAGGTAAGTAAGAGGCGAAGAGTGAAGGAGGTCCTTTATTACTTCCTTGTTTTGATGATTATGTTGATGGGAGTCAAGCCAAGGGTTAAGATGGAGGAAAGACAAAGTGTGGATTATTTTGCAATGAATGAAGAGAAAGAACAAGGTGCAAGCAAATGGATGAAGCTGGTGAAGACAAATTAGAGCATGGAGATGCAAGTTTAAGTTGACAAGGAAAGAAGAGGACTATATTGCATGGAAAAGTTCAAGCCCAAGGTAAAGATGAAGATCAAGATGGAGCAGTTGCAAGAATAAGGAGGAGCATCAAAGGGTTGATGATCAAAGAGTTATTGCAGGTCAAGAATTGAAGACTTCCAAGGGACTTGGAAAGCTTTCATGGTCGGGTGAATGGTGCAGAGCACCTTGTTGCTCCATTTTGTGGATTTGGTCTAGATAGTTTGTTTGAGTCATGATAATGTTAAATAAGGCCATGATAGGTCATTAGGTAAAATGTTGCAAAATTGCTAAATGTTGTCATATCAAATATTGTAAAAGTGCAAAATTTGAATATTAGAGGGAAGCCCAACAGTCATGGGCAGTTGTAAGGTAGTTCTAGGAGTTGTGAGGGGTTGGTAGAGTTATAAACATGTTGTAAACTCGAAGTTTGTGGTTTTTGAAGAGTTTTGAAGGAGAAAATCAATAAAAATATCATAGTTTATAGTCATTTTCTATGTATTTCATCATTTCCAGCTTGTGTACAGTTCCGTATAGGGTGTTTTCAATCTGAGATAGATTTGAATTGTTATACATAGGAGTTAACATCATTTTAAAGTTTATTTGAGGGATTTGTGTTGAGTTTCAAGCATTTGCTAGGCATATTTCTACAAGTGGTCTGAAAACAGGGGTTAAGGGTTTTGAGGGTTAAAATGCATTAACAGGACATTCCACGTTTTGTACATGTCCCTTGGTGGAATGGGCCTGATTATATTAGGAGTAGGTTTAGGAGTCATAATTTAAGGTTGAAAAAGACTTTGCAAGAGTTTCTTCACGCTGCCGCTGTTGAAAGTTTGGATTTTAGGCCTTAGAAGCAAGGCTAAAGTTGGTGAATTGAGGAAGTTGACTGAGAAAAAGGTAGAAACTATTAGTTTTGGTGTGAGAAATGGTAGTTTGATGTGTTATGGAGGTCTACAAGGATAGGAGGGGTCAAAATAAAGATATAGTATGTAACCCTAGTTGAACCAAGTGTGAAAAAGGTGAATTTGGGAGGTTTTATGAAGGAAGTATGAGAGATTCTTGGGGGAAAAATAATTTGAGGGTGAATTAAGTTTTTACAGGTAGAAATAGGAAGGTTTGAGGTGGTTTCAAGTTTTCCTGAGGTTGGGAGATGGGGTTTTCAATAAACCCTTACTTATTTGGAGAAGAATGAGGGTTTCCTAAAAGAGGGTCATAGAGAGTGAGTTTTGACCAATAGGTTGGAGAATCAAATGTTTTGGAAGCATATTAAAGATTTTCTAATGATTTTGTGAGTTGGTAGCAAGATTTGAGAGGTGTTCCTTTGGAAAAGTGGGCTAATTAGTGCCCTTTTTAATGCTAAAGGATAGTTTAAGTTAAGATGGTCCAAAGAGACCTAATAATATTTTGAGGTATGTTTTGTGTGGGGTTAAAGGGTCCCTGAAAATATGAGTGGTTAGTGGATTTGTTGGAGTGTTGGAGAGATAAGACCTGAAAACAAGGTCTTGTTTCCTACAAGGTAAGTAGGGTGGTAATAAAGAAGATAACCCTAGAAAGGGTCTTGGAGTTTTCAAAAGTGTTTGGATTATCTCAAAATTTGTTGAATGTGTTGAGGACCTCCTTGTCATTACATCACTCGCGGGTGTATCTTTTCCTTGGTGAAGTTTGTTGGGCAGCATAGTGAAACTTTTGTCTTTGGGATTAGTTTTTTGGGGCAGCATCATTATTCCTCGTAGCTGATCGGATCAGATTTTGCTAGGATGTAATAAGATCTGATCATCCTCTAACAACATATCTTCGTAAAGCTTCTACAACATCTGAAGCCATTAATGAAATAACTCATTTCTAACTAGTGAATATTGCTATGATCTAATAAGATCTTGGATATGATTGCAGTATATTAGATGTAGACTCCTGTTAATGGGTCATCTCTATCGACTGCAGTTGCATCATCTCGTTGGCTATATAAAGAGGTTTGCAAGGAGGATAAATCAATCAAGATCATCATAAATCATCATTAGAATAGAGGACTTTCTATCTATTAAGTGATTAGAGTAGGGAAGTAAGAAAGATCATTTTTAGAGCTTTGTTTTGCTCTTTGGCATGCTAAATTATCAAGACTATTTATCGAATTGGTATGCAACCTTTGCATTTATGTCATTTTATTGTAGAATAATTAATAGTAGAAAGAAATATATGGGATTGTACATCTATATGGCCTATGTTACATGTTTCTTTTTCTATTTTGCACATGTTGAATGCTATGTGTCAATTTATGCGAGCATGGTCTTGGTGATTACTTTATATGCCAGTAGCTTTTGTGTTTGATGTTATCTTTTGAAAATTGTATGTTCATTATACTCTTTCATTATTTGTAGAGATTGTACTGACTTTCACACTATGTTGTAAGAGTAAAAGGGTTTTGTAAGGAAATCTTTCTATTGGTATTGGGTTTTTTCTTTTTGTTGGACCTTAATGGGTTCTTCCTGTGATGAGATCTAAACATATGCTTTGTGCCCTTTCGGGGCTTAGTTGCTCATTCTCTTTCCAACAATGAAGGGTTTGTAGCATTTTGTGTCCATTTTATCAGAAGTAAGAAGTTGATAGGTTTTAAAATGTTGTAAAACCTTTGGTGCATCACCACCTTTTTGTTGGAAGAATGAAGAAGAATGATCATCTCTATAGTTTTGTGCTGTCATTGATGTCACCATGTTGTGTTTGCAAGTCTAAGTTAGTGCTTGATCTAGTATTTTGGTCTGGTATCTAAACCGGTTTTCAAGCTGCATCCTCTGGTATTCTAGTCCGCAATCCTCCACAGTTGGTAGTTGATGCTTGCGGTTTTGGGAAACTATTTTTGCTGAAGGAATGTATGTTTAGAATTTATTGTGCTTTGGTGCTCGTACGATGTATTGGCATTATTCTGTTAATTACTTTTTGCAATGAAGTCTATTTCTAGCCAACCTCTTGGATTAGTTGTGATATGGCGGATTAATTTTGTTATGTGGATATATGTGCGACCTATCTTAGGTTCATGCCGACATGATGTAGTGTGCTGGTCATTTAAGTTTCCATTTGGAAAGATTTTGTGAATTCTTGAAGCTGATAGGTTGGTATGTTTGGTAAGAAAAGAAATGCATCTAATTAGGCCGACCTAATTGATGCTTGTGGATAGATCAAGTATATATATATGATGATGAACAGTCTTTGATCTATGTCTGTGAGTGTGATCAATGAAGCAGTAGTAAATGTGAAAGTGAAGAAGAGCAAAAATGATGAAGCGTGTCAAGTCAGTCTATTGAGCATCACCAGAATTGCATCAAAACTTGTTAGGTGCACTTTTTCTCAGTTCATTTTGGCTATGAAGCTCAATTTTGTTTTGTGAATCCTTTTGTAGGTAGTGAGCCTCCCTTGTAAGCAGTGAGCTTTTGTATCTGGACAGTGAGTCCTATTCAGGGCAATGAACCCTTGGTAGTGAGCCTTACATATTCAGTTTTGGAACTACTTTATATTGTGAGATAATCCTCACCGTGGTTTTTCCCTTCTTGGGTTTTCCATGTAAAATCTGGTGTTCAGTGTGTTAATTTACTTTCTTTTTTTTGTATCTCATGCTCATGCTTAATAATAGAATAGTGTAGTTGTGGCATTGATAAGTGTTGAAATTCTAAGTTTTGAATTTTGTGACAATTGATTCACCCCACCTCTTAGTTTTCCTATGCCTTTTTAATAATTGGTATCAAAGCTTTGGTTCCTTAGTGTAGAGCTTAACCACTTGAAGTAGATCCCAGAAGTTGATCAAATGGATGATAAAGAAGAACCCCAGATTGCACTTGAGGATCTTGACAAAGTTGAAAATGAGAACAAATATCTGAAAGAGAATCTTGATGAAGCAAATGAATGTGTCTGAAAGTTGAAAGAACAATTAAAGAAATTCAAGGAAAGACACAAAGAAGTGAGTGAGCAGCTGAAACAAGAGATAATTGGACTGAAAGTTCTTGTAGAAGAAAATAAGAGAATTGAATATTTTTTGAATACAATATTACATAATAAGTTTGATGAATGCTCTAAACTTGACTAGGAACTAGTAAACTTGATAGTAGAATTGGAAAAGGAAAAACTCTGTGAGAATAATTTCAGGTCTAGCTTTGATAAGCTTGGAGAACTACTTGCTAGACAAAAATCAAGTAAAGACAAAGCTGGCTTGGGAAATGATGTAGGTGAAGGTTCTAAGGACAATCAAATGATTCAGGACAAAGGGAAGCAAAAAAGAAATTTTGCAAGGAGACCGCCTGTGAGACAACCCAAAGCACAAAGGTTTCCCTCTTTCAATGGTATTTATTTTTCCTATAATAAGTATGGTCACAACACAATATAATGCAGGAGAAGGATGGATTAGTTTCCTAGTTCTTTCTTTGGACAATGTTTTTCGTGCAAGAAGGTTGGACCTAAAGCTATTGAATGCAGGTCTCAGGTGAGAATGAACAGGTTTAATGAAGGTAAAATGAATCAACCCTTTAATGGCTACTGCTATACCTATAACAAATTTGGACACAAAGAAAATCTATGTAGATTGAGAAGTAATGGAGGTCAGACTAATTAGAAAAGTGTTGTCTACTATAACTGTAACAAACCTGGACATATCTCAAAGGTTTGCAAAAGTAAGAAGGGAAAGCAGTTTGCTCCGGTAGAGAAGAATGATCCAGTAAAGAAGATTGACAAAGAAGAAATGAAACAAGAGATGAATAAGATATGGAAGAAGAAAGAAGAAGAACTTGAAACTACTGATGTGTATGTGCCCTCATCTAGTACAGATGATTTATTAAAAAATTAGACCTAGCATGGTCTTAGGGGGAGCTTTATTAGAAAAAGTATAAAAACCCCCTCGATGAATGGCATGTTAGAGGCTGGCATGAGGATGAAATGTGAAGAATGAATAATCAAAGGTTTTGGAAAAGGAACCAGAAGAAAACATGTTGACATGATAATTTGCAGACCGAATTAGGGTTTTTTGTGTTGAGAAGAATGTTTTTAGCAACTTTTTGATGTTTACCACATTTAATGCATTTAGGGAAAATTGATGGTGTATAAGATAAAATTCGTGAGCCTTCTTGATCAATTGAGCATTTGAAGAGTTTGAAAAGTTCCTTGGAGTGATCTCGAAGTGATTTGAAGCATTTTTGAAGAAATTTGAAGAAACTATTACCAATACACAGGAATTATCATTTAGTTAGCGAAGAAATAGAAGAGGTCTTGTCTGAACATTAACGAATTCAAGGAAGTTAAGGATGACAATGGACAGAGGATCGAGTGGCAACATTCCAATAAAGATGAAAGGAATAGAATTGGAAGAATTTGATCATAGAAAAATGAAAGAAATGGAACTAGGGTTGAAGGAAAATGAATTACAGAGTATAAAAACCCTAGGTATGGACTTATGGGGAGAATTTCCTTGGTTTGTTGATAAAGAGTTTATTCTGTTCTTGTTGAGTCATTTCAAGAATGGCAACATTGTATTGGACAAACCCTACCTAATCTCGAAGAAAGTGATCAAAGCGATTACTGGCTTATGTAGTATTGGGGATCTCCCTGGAAAGAAAATTGTGAAATACAAAGATGTGGAGGAACTTACTGGCATTAACAAAGACCCTCAGTCTCTATTGATAAACACTCTTGTGGATTCAACTATAAGGTATGTTGCATATGGAATTTCCTATAAAATCTATTTCAGAAATCGTGAAGGCTCAACATCGGCTATTACTGTTTATATTGCACATATGATGGTTAAGGAAAACAGGCAGCTTGATTTGTGTAGCCCATTACTTGAAAACTTGGCTGAGAATGCCCAAATTTTGGTGGTTGAGGGTTATCCCTTTCGGTTTGGATCTTTGCTTGTGTGCTTGGATTTTTACTTTTTGAACTCTCTGCTAGGTAGAGAAAATGTTGTGTGGGAATCCAATATTCCTATTGGGAAACAAGTCAATAGATACCTACAATCATTGGCAGATAATGTAAGTATGTGAAAATTATATTTCACATCCTTAAGAACAAATCTATGCTCTAGCATGTCAGCAATAGGTCAGTTTGAAGTAGGCTCATCCTCTAGTAAGAGAAAATTGGAAGCTTTCATTAGTAATTCCCCTCTGGAATCAAAGAAAAGAAAAGCTATAATTGAGGAAATCATTAAGAAGGAAAAATAATCTTTGCCTAGATCTGAATCCTTTGATCCATGTGTCATCTAGTCTATGTTGGTTAAAATAAAGATGAAGAAGATTGGTGAGATATGTAATGTAGCTTCTCCAATTGACAGACTCAAAATTGATGACCCTCTAGTAGAGTATCTAATTCAAAAAGGTATTGATGTATCAACTATTTTTGACTCCTTACCAGAAAATTTAGCTGAGATTGTTGAAGAAAGAATGTTGCTTGAAGGTTCAGAAGGATGCAAGTTGGAAGCCTTGGTTGAAAAGAGATGTACTAAAGCTAAGCAAAGATTATTTGAACTTATTGTGGAAACAAAGAAATGTATCAAAGAAATATTAGATATCTACAAATATTGTCTCCAACGGCCTGCTGCGGTAGACAATTTCAGAAGTAGGATTGAAGCAATTGAATCTAAGGTAAACAACATCAGAAATAACTTTGATATCTTTGAAGAAAAAGAAGAGAAACAAAGGTTGAGAGTTGATGAATTGCAAGTTGAACTAATTGTTGTATAGAGACAAAGAGATGATGTGGTGAAAACTGTTAGAATTATGAAACAAGCACAAAACCACAAGCCACAGGATCAAACAAAAAACAAAGATATCTTCCACGC
This sequence comes from Sequoia sempervirens, assembly GCA_007258455.2. Classification (NCBI taxonomy): domain Eukaryota; kingdom Viridiplantae; phylum Streptophyta; class Pinopsida; order Cupressales; family Cupressaceae; genus Sequoia; species Sequoia sempervirens. Next base: position 409,425,964 of record VDFB02270651.1, on the reverse strand, counting down.
AAGAGATCTGCAAACAAGAATTGCTATATTCACCAACAGGGAAAAGCTACAGAAGAGACTTTCAAGAAGATATGAAAGCTTTAGATATTCTCTGTGAATAATATTTGAAGCTTTCATATCTTCTTGAAAGTCTCTTCTATAGCTTTTCCTTGATGAATATAACAATTCTTGTTTGTAGATCTCTTGCGTGGAATGTGTCTTTGTTTGTTGTTTGATCCTATGGCTCGTGGTTTTGTGCTTGTTTCATAATTCTAACATGGTATCAGAGCATGGATTCAATGAACCCCTTCTCGATTTATGAGGTTTTCTTCTTCAACGAGGGTTGCAGGCTTCAGATCTGAATCCCCTTTGCTTTCTTTGAAAATTTTGGAGGTGGGAAGCTTTCGGTGCATTTTTGTGTGAAAAGGACATCAACATTGGATCTAGAGCTATCGAGAAAGTCAAATTTGGCTTTTGTTTCACCTGATTTTGATTCCTGATGCCAGATCTACAAGGTTTTGAAGCGGTTGCGCTTTTTCTAGCTTTAGAGAGTAGTTGTATTTTTGGTGCATTTTCAGCCGAAATGAACATCACCATCACGCTCAGAAGGCCCAAAAACCCTAAGATCAACAATCAAATCGCTGAAATCCGAGCAGTTGACCTCTGAGGAAAAATGTTTTTGCCCGTATGGCCCCGTACAGCCGTTTGCATGCGGATCGAGAAAAAAATTCTTATAGATTGGTAATTTTTTTAATTTTATGGCATAAATTTGTTAGTAAGAAAATTAAAAAAAATTATTGTAAAGTTTTTTGGTTTTCCAAAAAAAAAAAAAAGGTATAAACATTTTTTTTAATTTGGGGGGATTTTAAAAGTTTTGGGGAACCCGCAGGGATTATTCCCTATGGGCCCCGTCCTTCCTATGACAACATTTAATGGCTGCCATCGGCTTCAATTCCCAGCTGACCAGCGGCTGGAAAAAGCTAGCAACAAAGTTTTTTCGGCGGCTTGTTTTTTCTGCCACACCGGTTTTTATTAAAATTTTCGGTCAATAAAAAATTTCCAGCTGACAGCTATTTTTTTTGGCATCGTCATCGTTTTTTGCTAGCGCTAGGGGAATATTCTATTTTCTCAGAGAATATTTTGTCATTTATTTCCATTAGCCTTTGGTATATTTTGTCGCCATTTTCTGCAGGGGGACTGGGATTTTTTTTCTGTCTACAGAGAATATTCCTGGAATATTCCGCTAACGTCAGTGGTACGAATTGTACATTGGCCCCTTTGGCCCCCTTTGTGCCCTAAAAGGGGTGTTTTTTTTTTCTTTTGGTTGTATTTGGGGCATACAATATCATTTTTTGGTAAACGAGATATCATCGAAAAGCCGATTTTGTCAACTTTGCAGTGGTGTGGGTCTCATCACTTTATTTTGCTGCTGGTGCATTCTATAGCCTATTGAAGTCAAAGGACCTATTTTAAGTCCCAAGCTCATAACTTTTGACCAGTTTCTCCATTTTTTGTGATTTGAGTGGCATTGGAACCATCTTTTAGAGCTCTTTAGTTCCATCCATGCAATTTTTCCATATTTCACTATAGGTACATTTTATTCAGTTTTTTGTGTTTTCACACTCTGGTGAATTACTTGGACATATTAGCTCCCGGGAAATTTTCGTTTGCGTGGGCTACTTCATTTTTGGCTATTCTTCATGTATTTCTAGTATTCTGTCCTAATTGGGCATTGTATACATCTTTTCATGCATGTTATCTTTTGTAAACACACTAAGATAAAGTGCCTCTATATTGCACATGTATTATGGGATCTTGCATATCACTTTGTGCCTTATTGTACTCACACTATGATATAAAGTGCCATGGGGGTTGATGTTTTCCTTTGTTTGCCTTCATACCTTTCTCATGCATATGTGACTTTTGTTTTCACATCCTTTCTATCTGCTTGTACTTTCATGATTGCACCTTCAGATGTTCTTGGTTCCTCTTCATGCACTACTTTCAAGCATTCAATTTTAGTGTACTTGTCACGCCTCTCCCTTTTCAACATTATGGGGGGTTTCTACTATTGGTGTTAATGCTTCTTTGGTTTCACATTGGAGTGGGCTATGTATACAATATTTGTTCCTATGTACTAGGCAGATGCAATGATTGGTTACCCATGCATTTCGGTGAGATGGAGCACTTACCATATGGACACTCTTGCATTCCTATTTCTTGAGGTGACCTTCCATTTTCACTTGATCAGTTCTTTAGACTATTGGTACTTGTGCCATTTTTATCTTGGAGTTCCAGATGTTTTTCATTGGCTTGCCATTGGATTCAAGTAGTGGCATTAAGGGCACTCATGCATATTCTTGTCTTCTTGATCCTAATCATCATTTGTTTTAGAGAGGGTTTTTCTTTCAGCATTTCAGCAGTCATTCTTCGATAATGTTTACAGCTTTTTCATGCTTCTTTGGTGTTCTACATGTTCTTATTTTTTAGGACTTTGTTTGGTTGGAGGCTTCTCAGTCCTTCACACCTTGATTTGGAGGATTTTCAGTCCTTTAGTCGCCTTTGATCTCTTTTTGGAGCAGACTTTTTCCCATGAGGTTTTCTCTATTTCTCCACATTTATAGAGATCTTTTGTTTGTACATGGGTACCTTATTTGGCCTTGTTTTCTAGGACCCATCTTGCATTATTTTTAGGGTTTTTAGCTACTCCCTAAGTTCATCTTAAGGGGGGGGGGTGTTAGAGTTATCATACATTAG
>VDFB02270651.1:409234276-409423128 GCA_007258455.2 Sequoia sempervirens | reverse complement strand
AATACGGGAATGATTCACATTATTTTCTTCATATCAGTATATCTATTCTCTGGTGTATTTCTGATTTTGCTGAGTTAAACTTAAGCTGATCAAATCCCTATAATGGCTGCTCTGGGATATGTTAATTGCTCCTTTAAATATATTTCAATTTATAAATCTTCATATTCCCTTCCATGATCTTCATTGACATATCTTCATATATTTCATACATTCTCTATCATTCCACACTTCACGATTGATATTTCTTCATATATTTATTGTTCTCTTATATATATATATATATATATTCTATTCACTTCATAGCTACGTTCTGTTTTACTCTCCCTTGATAACCTTTATATATCTATTCTATTCTATTCACTTCATCGCTACGTTCTGTTTTACTCTCCCTTGATAACCTTTATATATCTATTCTATTCTCATTTCTCTTCCTTTTAGATATATTTTTTAATCCATAAATCAGTACACTGCTTTCCACATCTATATATATATTTTCCTCTTCCAGATCTGTATATATATTTCTTTAGAATCTGCATATTGTATCTTTCAAATCTGCCTATTATACCTCTGCTGATGCATATGATTTTTCCTCTATATCCTCCTCCCTATGTCAGACTTTTATTTATTTCTATGTCTTCGTTTTCTATTTCATGTATGTCTGTTAAATCTCCTTTAATTTCCTTGCTCGATGCCCTCTTACTTGGGATTTTCTGCCTCATAAATACCACTCAATCTGCCAAGAGACATGACCGCTGGTCAAAGTTCATGCCCTTTGGAGTGACGTATCACTTCACCTTAGATAAGATTTTGTTTTATTCATGAATCGTTGGCTCTTTTTTTTTTATCTTATTCACAGCTCATGGTGACTTTTTTTTTTATTGGATTTTTCATAGCTTTAGCAACCGCTTCAATGTATTATATAAATATGATACTTCCTTTCATGTAATCGTAAATTATTAATAGCTGCCCTTTATTTTATGATATATAGTTTATATTAATTGTTAAATGTTTTCTTATTTTCTATGTTACCAGGTTCTTCAAAAAGGACCCTGTGCCCGCTCCTGGAGTGTTTGGGTATGGTAGTGGCCTGGGGAGCGCCTGGGAGCGCCCAAGCAGCCCCAGGTTCTCTGTGGGTCCTTCTTGGGTGCTCCTAGGCACTCCTAGGGTGCTGGCAGGCAGAAAATGTTAATTTGAATCATCCTTTTTTGTTGCAGTAGTTTGTGATCTGTTTTAGCTTGGGTTTCAAATTAATTTCAAATGTATTATTTCATTATCAGCTTCTTAAATGTTGCTTGTCAATTTAGTGGATTTATAGAATATTTATTTTAGTATAAACATTGACATTAATCCAATATTGTAATAACTAGATGGTTTATCGTCAGATCCCTATTATCATTGTAAGTTTGTAATTGTAATGATCTTCATTTAAATTGTGACTTTAGACATATATGATATATGACATAATATTGAAATTTTAAACTATCAATTGGCATTTATCTTTATCACTACCATTGATCAATGATTCAATGATAAATTGATGACTGATGATTGATGAAGTATACTATATCATACTATCAAATGTATTTACAATTTTGTATATTTTTTATTTTTTGCATATATATATGCAGCCGTACCCAAATGTACCGTATTTCAGGGAAAGAAAAAATCGCCATACTAGCATACCCTTATCCCGTACCAGAACTGGCAACTTAGCTTATTTTATATATTTATTTCTATATATACATTTAATATTCATAGTGTTATATTATTATAATACTTAAATTGCAATTACTTATTTATATTTTGATATTTATTTGATTTAGTTATTTGTATTTCAATACTTCATAATTTAGTGTTACAACTTCGGGGGCATGACAGTCCACCCCACCCAAGATTGCTTGTCCTCAAACAATCACATTTTCAGTATATCTATTCTCTGGTGTATTTCTGATTTTGCTGAGTTAAACTTAAGCTGATCGACTCCCTATAATGGCTACTCTGGGATATGTTAATTGCTCCTTTAAATATATTTCAATTTATAAATCTTCATATTCCCTTCCACGATCTTCATTGACATATCTTCATATATTTCTTACATTCTCTATCATTCCACACTTCACGATTGATATTTCTTCATATATTTATTGTTCTCTTAGATATATATATATATATATATATATATATATATATATATATTCTATTCACTCCATCGCTACATTCTGTTTTATTCTCCCTTGATAACCTTTATATATCTATTCTATTCTCATTGCTCTTCCTTTTAGATATATTTTTAATCCATAAATCAGTACACTGCTTTCCACATCTATATATAAATTTTACACTCTTCCAGATCTGTATATATATTTCTTTAGAATCTGCATATTGTATCTTTCAGATCTGCCTATTATACCTCTGCTGATGCATATGATTTTTCCTCTATATCCTCCTCCCTATATCAGACTTTTATTTATTTCTTTGTCTTCGTTTTCTATTTCATGTATGTCTGTTAAATCTCCTTTAATTTCCTAGCTCGATGCCCTCTTACTTGGGATTTTCTGCCTCATAAATACCACTCAATCTACCAAGAGACATGACCGCTGGTCAAAGTTCATGCCCTTTGGAGTGACGTATCACTTCACCTTAGATAAGATTTTGTTTTATTCATGAATCGTTGGCTCCTTTTTTGTCTTATTCACAGCTCATGGTGACTATTGTTTATTTGGATTTTTCATAGCTTTAGCAACCGCTCCTATGTATTATATAAATATGATACTTCCTTTCATGTAATCGCAAATTATTAATAGCTGCCGTTTATTTTGTGATATATAGTTTATATTAATTGTTATATGTTTTCTTATTTTATATATTTATTTCTATATATACATTTAATATTCATAGTGTTATATTATTATAATATTATATTGTTAATATTTATATTTGACAATTATAATATTATCTGTGATAATAATAATATTTAAATTGCAATTACTTATTTATATTTTCATATTTATTTGATTTAGTTATTTGTATTTCAATACTTCATAATTTATTGTTACAACTTCGGGGGCATGGCATCGCTGCTTTGGTAAGAATTAATCCTTGATTAACTGCCTTTTTTCCTAGGCTATTTAAGTGCTGCAATCTCCTAGACTTTATAACTGCTGCAATCTCTTAGACTTTATAAGAGCTGCGATCTATTTTTCTCATGTGGGTGGGGGCATGACATTGTGCTTGATATTACAAAGCATCAAAGTCAACTTTTGGTTCAATTACACCTTAACCGCAATGAGTTACAATGTGGAATAAACCGAGCCAATTTTTTTTTGTTTTTTCCAATTTACAAATTACAAGCAGTGCACCCGTTAAGGTTAGATGAGAAAACCAAAACGTACAAGGAAGCAACTCTAACCAGAATGGTGCTGATGATGGCGAGCATTGGTCAGAGGATCTTCTACGCTAAGTACAGAAAGGAACTCAACGTCAAGTATGTGCTACCCAATCCAATGTGGAGTGAGGGGCGACCATATGACGGAGTGAATTACAAAGCAATGCTAGAAAGAAATAATGCTGAAAGAGGAAATTTCTCGATACCCAGAATGTGTTTGCTAACCCAGAGTGGGTAAGTAGCGACCATAGGGCAGAGATAGATCACATACAATATCAAATACTGAAAGAAAGAACTCTACACTCTGATAAGCAAGAATCTAAGGCTGTCAGTACTACTGCCAGCATACACATTGAGAGAAGACAACTTGCTATCAATTACAAATCAGCATTTGTGAAAACATTAATAAGTTCCTTTGCTGAGAAATGAAGCTGAGAATGAAGATATTAATTAAAAGATCCAACCTCGTTTCACTCTTGATCATCCACTATGAAGTATTCCGCAAAGACTTAAGATTCCTTCACACCCGTCCAAGAACAAGATGCAGATTTCTTCAATCTGGTTGACAGGCCTGTGTTTTCATCATAAAACCAGCACATAGATATTTCTTGAAAAAACTCGAATCTCCCTTAAAGCTCAATCAGATCAACCTAATACTGAATGCAAAGCTCAATAGGATGGTGGCGCTTAGATTAGGAACAAGAAACAGAATGAAAAGGCCAGATTTATTTAATGGCACGAATTCCAAGAACTAGAGACAGTACGGCCCAGTACAGGGGCGAATTTCATTTATAAAATCAGACAATGCTCCATAAAGTCTATAATCTTGCATAGTGAGGCGCCTAGCCTATACCAATGAATTTATGCAAGACTCACAATGTATATTTTTGTCTTTTTGGAAATATGAATGAAATACTAGGTCTGCTGTATCTAAAGTGCCAAAATCAGAAAACATCTAACATGCAAGATCTGAAACTAACTATACTAATGCAGATTACAATGCACGAAAACCAAGTACTCACAAACTAGACTAATAATCATCACTAGTCGTTGTCTTACAAACGAGAAGAGATGCCCAACTAGGAGGTCTTCATCCCTCGAAGCAATCCAGAATCAATCCGGCAGCATAACGGTGTATTTTCCAAGATGATCCAAATGATGCACCAAGACTCCTCTTTATAACTTTTCAATTGACTTTGCAAAACCCTAAAATCTGCTTTTAGGTCAAACTCATTCTCCTCAAGATTGGACGCACTTTCTCCTTCAAGACTTAATAAATGATATTTTAATTAAAACATCAAACTTTGATAAATGCGCCCATCATAATCCCGGCTTTGACTTTGCAATAATTATAATATTCTTTTAATGAGGGCGCCACCCTCAATGACCACTTTTTAAACACATCATTAAGTCATTAACTCTAGGCCAAGGTCAACGTTAAAATATAATAATTAAAACGTGACTTTAATTTGAATGACTTAACTTATTTCTCCGAAAGTGCCCTGAAGCCAAAACTGATGAAGTCAACTGATCAATCTGAAGCCGGAAGTCAACCAACCTGAGCTCATCTGGAAAGCTGCCAAAAAATAGAATTTACTAAAAATAGTAAATTCCAAAAAGTACCCCGAATGCTGAGACGAACATACCACTGCGAAGCCCTCTGAAAACCCAGAAGGAATCCGCCATTGAATCCACCATCTCTGAACAATGACCTCCTCAAAATTAGGAAACCCTAATTTTAACTTCCGACTAGCCTCCGGGTTCCCAAGGAAAGGCTAACGGTCACTGAAAATGTCGGGCTTGAAAAGGGGACATTACAGTCCGCCCTCCCCAAGATTGCTTGTCCTCAAGCAATTGCAAACTAGGATGCTGCAATATCTCATCACTTTCCCACGTTGCATCCTCCATAGGCAGGGTCCTCCACTTTACCAAACATTCTCTGATAGTTCTATTCCTCAAAGAACGTTCTCTGATATCAAGTATCTCCTCGGGAATTAGAACCAACTATCCTTCTTCATCCAACGGTGGCAACTGTGAAGAAGCAACCACATTGTGTCCAAGTGCCTTCTTGAGGCGAGACACGTGGAAGACGTTATGCACTCTGCTATCTGAAGGTAGCTCTAATTCATAAGCTACAGCCCCAACCTTTCTGATGACCTTGAATGGCCCATAGAAGCGAGGTTTAAGCTTCTCAGCTCCACTCTTCTTGAGAGTAGACTGTCTATAAGGTTGTAAATGGAGATAGACCATATCCCCAACCTCAAAAGAACGCTCTACCCGCCTCTGATCAGCATATAACTTCTGCTGATTTTGTGCAATCTGCAAATTATCCTTCAAGGATCTCATTATGTCTTGACTATGCTGCAACAAATCCTTGGCTAAAGGTGCTTTGCTGTCACCAAACAGCAAATCTGCAAAGCTGGGTGCTTCATACCCATAAAGTGCCAAGAAAGGAGACATTTTGATTGACATATGAAAAGTAGAGTTGTAGCAGTACTCGCCTATATGCAGCCACTTAACCCAAGCTTTCTGCTGTTCTGACACATAATTTCTCAAGTAGCCTTCCAACCACTTGTTCACCACTTCTGTCTGCCCATCAGTTTGGGGGTGATAACTTGTGCTTGGAGTGAGCACAGTACCACTCATTCTGAAAACTTCTTGCCAAAAGGTACTTACGAACTTGCTGTCCCTATCACTTACAATATTCTTGGGCAACCCATGAAGCCTAAACACTTCTCGAAAAAACAAATCTGCAACTTGGGCTGCAGAAAAAGTGCTGGTAATGGCGAAAAAATGAGCAAACTTGGTTAATCTGTCAACTACCACGTAAATGCAATCCTTCCTTTGGGCCTTGGGCAATCCCGTGATGAAATCCATTGAAATGCTTTCCCATTTTTGATTGGGAATTGGAAGTGGTTGCAGCAAACCGGCTGGCAATGTATGCTCATTTTTATTTGCTTGACAAACAGGACATTTCTGAATGTAGCGTTGAACCTCTCCCTTCAAACCTTTCCAAGAAAACCTTTCTCGGATCTGCCTATAGGTCTTGAAAAAACCTTGGTGACCAGCAACTGGAATGTCATGAAAATTCAAAAGAATCTTCTTCTTGAGCCTAGAATCAGCCACCAGAAAGATTCTTCCCTTATACTGAATCAATCCCTCAACCACCTGGTACCTTTCATCATGGAAAGTACCTTCCAGAATGCTGGTTGCAAACTGATTTTTGGCATAATCAGCAAGCAACATGTCTCTCCAATCTGCAGTAAGCTCACACAATGAGCTAAGATGAGGCCTTCTGGAGAGAGCATCGGCCACGACATTATTTTTCCCTTTGACATATTCAATGTCAAAGTCGTAAGCTTGCAGCTTACTCACCCATTTCTGTTGCCTCTCATTTAGATCCTTTTGGTGCATAAAATGCTTGAGGCTGTTGTGGTCAGTCTTAACCACGAATTTGTTCCCCACCAAGTACTGTCAGAACTTGGCTAATGCATGCATAATGGCAAGCATTTCTTTGTCATAAATTGAATATGACCTTTCCACACCCCTTAATTTTCGGCTTTCAAACACAATAGGGTGTTTGTCTTGCATCAGGACAGCACCAACTCCTTCACCCGATGCATCACATTGCAGCTCGAATGGCTTGGAGAAATCAGGGATAGCCAAAACTGGGCACGAGCTCATGATCTTTTTAAATTTGTCAAAAACAACTTGAACCTTTTCTGACCAAACAAAGGCTCCCTTTTTGGTGAGATCAGTAAGGGGAGCAGCATTCTGTGAATACCCCTTAACGAACCTCCGATAGAAACCACAAAGACCCAGGAAACCTTTCAACTGAGTCAAACTCTCAGGAGGTGGCCAATCAACTACTGCTTTGATTTTTTCCGGATCCACCTTTACTCCCTCAGCACTGATTATGTGGCCAAGGTACAGTAACTCCACCATTCCAAATTCACATTTGGAAGCTTTAGCAAATAAGCTCTCAGATTCCATGATACTAAGCACTTCCTCCACGTGCTTGAGGTGATCCTCCCAAGTCTTGTTGTAGATCAAAATGTCGTCAAAAAATATCAGCACAAACCTTCGTAACTGATTCTGGAAGACACGGTTCATGCAAGATTGAAAGGTTGCCGGAGCGTTAGTCAATCCAAATGGCATGACTAAGAATTCAAAATGGCCATAATGACATCTGAAAGCTGTTTTTTCCACATCTGACCCCCTCATTCGTATCTGATGGTAACCCGACCTCAGATCAATCTTCGAAAAGAACTTAGCCCCATGTAGCTCATCAATGAGCTCATCTATTCTGGGAATGGGGTATCTATTCTTGATGGTGCTTTGGTTCAAAGCACGATAGTCCACGCACATGCGCATGGTACCATCCTTCTTTTTCACAAGAACCACTGCAGATGCAAAGGGGCTCTTGCTTGGGCGTATGAAACCCATCTCCAAAAGTTCTCGGATATTCTTCTCGATCTCATCCTTTTGCCTCTTCGGATACCGATATGGAGTTGTGATCACCGGTTTAGCTCCTTCCTTGAGCTCTATGATGTGTTCTGAACCTCGATCAGGAGGAGGTCCAGGAGGTAAATCAGCAAACACTTTACTCTTTTTGGTGAGTAAAGACTGAATATCTGGAGGATGCTCTATTTTCATTTCAGCTGGACTAGCTGGAAGAATCATGCACTCCGCAGCCCACTCCACTTGATCATGACGCATCAACTTCGCCATCCTCTTGAACGACACAATCCGAGGGCCACCATTTGACATTCCTCACAACACCACCTTCTTTCCATCGGATTGAAACTTCAACTCCATAGTTTACAGATTTAGAGAGATCTCTCCAAGAGATCGCAGCCATTGAATGCCAAGGACAGCATCCGTATCTCCAATATTGACCACATAGAAGTCATCCTTGACTTCGTAATTGCCCAATTGCCTTGACATGTTCGGAATCCTCTTGGTGCATGAGATGTGAAACCCATCCGCAACCATAACTCTGAACCCTTCAAAGTCTTCTGTTTGCAATCCTTTCTTTGCCACCACAACTTCATCTATGAAGTTATGTGTTGCACCAGTGTCAATTAAAGCAACAATACGTTGCCCTTTGATCATCCCCCGAACTTTAAAGGACTCATTCTTTTGGAAGCTCGAAAGTTGAGCCAATGTACCACCACTTTCTTTTTCACCTTCAGACTCTTCTGGAGTATTTTCTTCATCGCTGTCCTCAAAATCAGCTTGCTGATCAGAAAAATCAGAATTGCTTTCATCAGCTGTATAGAACTCAATTTGATGAATTTTGGCACCCTTTGGGCACACATGATCTTGGGACCATTTTTCCCAACAACGGAAACATAACCCTTTCCTACGGAGTTCATTGATAGTCTCTGGATCCAATCTTGAGCCAGAGGTTTCTGTGGTTTAAACTCCTTATGGTGAGGCTTCTGATGAAACTTTTTCCCTCTATCCCCTTTGTGAAAAGCTGGTTTGGAATGGAACTTTGCTTTGGGAGCAGCCCACTCCATGTTTCTAGCTTTTTTCATTGCTTCTTGTAGGGACGGTGGATCAAAAGCTTTGATCCAACCCTTGATTGGCTCCATCAATCCTTCAGTGAATAGGATTACTAATCTTCTCTCTGTGATTCCAGTGACCATAACTGAAAGTCTTTGGAACTCAGCTATGTAGGCATCCACAGTGCCATATTGTCTCAACTGTGCCAACTCCCTAAAGTGCACTTCTGGGTCCTTCTTCTCGAACCTCTCAATGAAGTCTATTGGTGAACTCATCGTAGCTAGTGATAGACCCATGACCTAAGGTGACTAGGCCATGGTACCACCATTCATGCGCCACCCCATCTAGGTGTAGCGTAGCGAATCTAATCGCTTCTTCTTCAGCCATTGGCCTAAGTGCCAAATAGTTGTCTAGTTTTTGTAACCAGGCTCGAGCAGAATTATTATCGCTTCCATCAAAATGGGCAAGCGTAACCTTGTTGAGAGCTTGATTCCAATCTCCTTGTGCTGGGGTTCTTCTTTGATCATAGTTTCTCCCTTGGCCTCTATCCTTCCTTCTATACTCCATGTAATCATTGAAGGACATGTCAAGTTTTACTTCATCAGGAAGGGTGTCATACTCTGTACGGCCTATCCTCACCCTCTCCAAGGATGAAACATTTTCTTCGGGGTCAGGCTGTGGGATTGCTGGTGTCAAAAACGTGGGTTTGAATGGTCTAGCAGAAATGTAGGTGTTGCTCCCTGAAGGCTGGGCAACATGACCATTGTGCTGATTGGAAGCACTGTGCTCCCCGGCATGCCCTGTATTGTTTTGTGGAGTATTGGGACCCAATCTCCCCAACATGAGAGAAAACATATCTAACAAAGCATCCATCTTCTTATCTAGTCCTTGACCTAGATTGGCTGAATTGTCTATACCCTTCCCACTGTCACCTCTGTTGCCAGAACCTCTTTCATTATCCCCCATTTCTGTTTCTTGTGAAGGCTCCCAATTAGCCCTCAAAACCTCGGAAGCTGTGTGACCTTCTGGGGCTTGATGCAACTGTGTCTGAACTGTGCCTCTCTTGTATACTCTTGCCAGATACCTCTGTTCTCTGTCACTCATAGAAAGCTGATTTCACAGGATGGCAGGATACGTGGCTCTGATACCACTGAAATATACCGAGCCAATTTTTTCGTTTTTCAAATAACAGATTACAACATTCAAGCAAGTGCACCCATTAAGGTTAGATGGATAATCCGAAACGTGCAAGAAAGTAAACTCACGATACAGAAGGGAACTCAACGTCAAGTATGTGCTACCCAATCCAAGGTGGAGTGAGGGGCGACCATATGACGGAGTGATTACAGAAAGCAAAGCTTGAAATGAAATGCTGAATAATGAAACTACTCAACACCCAGAATGTGCTTGCTCACCCAGAATGGGAAGTAGCTACCATAGGGCGGAGTTATACTATTTCAACTAATACTGAAAGCAAACTTGAAGGAAATGCTGAATACTGAATCTACTCTACACCCAGAATGTGCTTGCTGACCCAAGACGGGAAAGTAGCGACCATAGGGCGGAGATCTAACAATTACAATAACTTAATTGAAGCTGAGAATTACAACCAGATTTGAATAAGAAAGAAGACTGCCAGTACTACTGTCAGTTTGTACAAAGTCATAAGAATTTGCCTGCCAATATCACTTGAATTTAAAGGATCAGCATTGCACCAAAGAGGAGCACTTTTATCATGTTTAGGAATTTGCTAAACCCAAATGCTTCGGAGATCAAGATATTGTCTTCTGTTTTCTGTTACAAATCTGCTCAATACAATAATATGACAGCAGTCTATAGATCTATTCAAATGCTCACAAAACCCTAATGACTTGCTCAAATGACGAGATCTCTGATGCACAACAATCCTAACATTATGGCGCTCAAACTAATAACATGAAACCAACTCAAAATGCCTTTAATGAATATTGCACAATTTCCAAAGCAAGTACAGTGGTACGGCCTGCTGAGAAATTCGACCTCTTCTTAAAATTTCATGCATTCACTAAAAATTCTACAAACTTGGAAACTAGGGCGCCTATGACAAACTTATCTAATGATGCAATACCCAAATGATATTTTTGTCCTTTTTTGAGATATGATTAAAACTTCGAATCTGCTGTCTACAATAATGCAATAAGCTGAAACATGAATATGCCAATCTAATCTAAGTTTACAATAAACTGAACATACAATGAATGAACTAAAGATGCACTCACACATAGACTGAAATTTCACCACTAGATGTTGTTTCTCAAACACGAAGTGATGCCCAAATGCTAGGAGGTCTTCATCCCTCGAAGTGATCCAGAGTCAATCCGGCAGCATAACGGTGTAATTTTCCAAGATGACCAAAATGATGCACAAGACTCCTTTTTATAATCTTCGCTTGACTTCACGAAACCCTAGAATCTGATTTTAGGTCAAAATCCCCTCTCCTCAATGATGGGCGTACTTTTGCCTTCAAGCTCTTGATTTGATATTTCAATTAAATATTAAACTTTGAAATATGCGCCTATCATAATCTTGCTTTGGACTTAGGAAATAATTAAAATCATCTCTTAATGAGGGCGCCACCCTCAAGACCCACCTTTTTAAAACAACATTAAGTCATTAAGTCTAAGCCAAGGGTCAACATTAAAATATATCATTTTAACATGACTTTTAATTTAATTGACTTAACTCATTTCTCTGAAAATGCCCTGAAGCCCATACTGATGAAGTCAACTGATCAAACTGAAGCCGGGAGTCAACCAACCTGAGCTCATCTGGAAGGTTGCCAAAAATAGAATTTACTAAAAATAGTAAATTCCAAAAAGTACTCAGAATGCCGGGATGATCATACCACTGCGAAGCCCCCTGAAAACCCAGAAGGAATCCGCCATTAAAACTATCATCTTCGAACAATAACCTCCTCAAAATTAGGAAACCCTAATTTCCCACCGTCCTGGGTTCAAGGAAAGGAATACGCCCGAAAATGTCGGCTTGAAAGGGACATCTACAACCCAAAGATACACATAACCCTAAAGGCTTTAGGGAAGGGGCATTGCGATGATTACCAAAGGGTCGGTCGAGGGCCTTGTAATGCGACTTTGGCATTGTGGTTTGCCATAATTTATGCTACCCTCCACACATCAATGCCTTAATTGGTAATACGGAAAAGTTGGATGAGGGTACCGAGGTTATTAGCGGTAACAAGCTGAAGATCAACATTAATGTGGTGGCCATTCAGGATATGTTATGTATTCCCTCAAACTAGGAAAACGAAAGATTCTATCACAAAAAAATGAAATATTTCTAGGAAACAAGGAAAAAATAGTTGAAATTATACAAAGATGAGACAAGCGAGGACCCAAAGAATAATGAGATGAGTTGAAGAAGGAAAAGAGTCAGAAGTGATTTGATTTCGTTGAAACAATTGTAGAAAGAGTGCTTAAGCAATTATGTAATTACAATCATTCTTTTAAATTCAAATATTCCTCTTTTCTAGTGCATTTAGCTTTACATCAAAACCATGAGTTGTTCAATGGCCATTTTCTGCTCAGTATGTTTAATGTATCAGAGTTATATAAGCCTGTCTCAACCTAGACCCATGTACTTTCAAGCACATGAGATTATTATTCATTTGTCAATTATTTCCTACAACTCATGCTTTTGGATTTATCTTAGCATCCTCTAGGTAGGTTTTCCCCTAAGGGTTTAGACTGGATGAAAAACCACCAAACCTTGATTGATTATTTTATGGGGGTGAATTTTACTTTTATGAGGTGTCATGGTTTATATCCTTTCATATTGCCAAAGTTCGTTACAGACAAGACACTCGCCTTGGAGGCATACTGGTAGGAAACAATCACTGACAATGCTTATGATGTATGGAGGCACAAGAAAGTTCTCTATACACTTCCCCTCACCATCACCAAAATCCAGGTAACACTTGTAAGGAGGGAGGAGCAAGACGTGTTAACCAACAAGTTGGCCTACCTCGGCCTAGTTCTCATTTGTGATAGATGGAAATATAATCATGTTGGGCCTTTCCCTTTCAAGCATGAATAGCAATCGTATTGGGAGAAAAGAAAGAACTCAGACGAAGAGAGGGCAGAAGTCTACATTGACCTAGATTTTATACCATTTGTGTGACCTCCGTGGCTCACTTTTTACCTAAGAGTAGCCGAGTTCCGATAAAGCGTCCAAATGGACAAGTCCCTCAAGTCACAGTTGGAAAACTTAAAGTAGTCAGAGAGAAAAAAAATTGATTTCTAGAGGTAACACCAGGAAATGAAGTAGCTAGCCACTCTATACAGCACTGTTAAAGTAAATGATGAGCGTTTCAATGAGATTTATGATAACGAGGTTGGATCGATTTTTGATCTAGGGTATGATTGGGGGCTAAACAAGAGCATGCACCAGTTTTTGATCCACCACCTCAAGCACTCGAGACAAAGAAGGGAAAGGAAAAGGCATCACACCATTAGGAGTCACAAATCTCATCTTCCATTAGCATCTTTCCAAGGGGTAAGCATACCTGATGGACTTCAAGGAAATCTTCCACAGTTCAAAGGACCCAGGGTTTGTCGGGATTAGCTGCTAGAGAATTTGAAGCAACCAATGCACCCCCCGTAAAGAAAAGGAGAATCCAAGAATTTGGCAAGTCAGGATCCTCATATAAGGGAGAAGAAGAAGTGGAATTTACTCCACTAATATATTCAGCCCTAATGATTCAAGTAAGCTTCACACTTGCCTTCCTTTCTTCTAATACATTTTTGGTTGTTGCTACCCCCCATCTACAAAATAGAATCCTCCATCCACTGATTTTGATATCCTCATCCTTAATACACCCCTAGCTATATTTGATAGTGAGCCCCATACAGAGCCCCATGCGTTGAGCATGCATCTTCCACCTTAGTCACGATCCACACTTTGATCACTTTATCTGAGGTACAAGTTGTAAACACAGAGCCACCCATGCTCCAAATTTCATCACCTTTGCTCACTTCTAGGTATATGCCTCTTTTACTATCCACTCCCCCCTTTTATCCCAATAAGCACCTCTTTTCCTCCTCAGGTCATACATGGCATCTTCACCTTTTCCCCAATAACACTTCCTTTTGCTTCCCTGTAAACTTAGTCAATCAAAAGTACCCTTTCTGTTACCCTCTACAACCTCCCCATAGGTGTTTCTCTTGTTGTGAAAAGTATCGAGTCTCCATAGAGCCTCCAGACCCATATTGAATTAACCAGGCAGGTTTGACAAGAAAGGAAATAGAAGTTGTCAACAAAGGTTGTGACCAACCTAGCCACCCTGAAGCTAGATACCTATTTCTCATGAAGAGCAGAATGCTCTAATGATCTCAGCTATGCGGTCATGGGTGTCTAAACTAGAGAGAGATGCAATATGAGGATTATGATATATAATTGTGGGCCTCAACCTAAGTGAAACCCTCTAGCATGACAAAATAGGCCATGCCAAAGAAATGTAGAAGGTGTTCTATGTTGATTATGAGAAATTGAACAAGAAATTGAAAAAGCATGAGGAAAAATCAAAGAATGTGAAGGTCATGGTAGATAGATTACAAGTGGAGATCAGGGAAAAAGACATGGACATGACCCGCTTAAGGCAAGCACGGGATCAACAAGGCAAAGCGGCTAGGTCACTCAAAGAAATTTAGAGTGAAAGAGATCGACTTTATGTCAAATTGCAAAGATTAGAGCGCGAGGTTAAAACTAAGCACAAAGTAGTTGAAGATATGAAAACCAAGATGCAGTAAATCACATAAGAGCATTGGCAGAAGCAAAAAGAATTTGATGACACAATGGCTCAAAAAAATGGTGTATTTGTAGAGTTGTAAAAGGAACTGTAGGAAAAAGACAAGCAGAAGGACGATACGCAAGAAGACTTGGCTAACGCCTAGTCTCAAGTAGCCAATGATCTTCAAAAGGCCCAGGCAGAAACAAAGAAGGAAAGAGGGGAGAAGCAATACATCAAGTCTGTTCTACAAACTCGCAATGGAGAGATAGTGAAGTTGTGCTCAAAGCTTTCAAATGATCTCTAGGAGATGAATCAATTGAAGGAAGGCATGAAGGCTAAGGAATCCCAATTCCAACAGGAATTAGCTATAGCACGAGGGTACGGGCTTCTCTTGATACTTTGAGGAATGCTATCCTCCCCTTGGGAAAGGATCATGATTGCGATAGAAACCATGAAGCTAGTTCTGAATTTCCTAACAAATGTACAGGAATTAAATGCAAAGGTGAACCTAGCAGTCGAGCAAATTTTATAGACAATCACCCCCATTTTGAGGAGTCAGATAGGTTAATCATAAAACTATATAAAGTGACTGAGGGAGCTTTAAAAAACACTGGAATTCTGGACTAAAGGGCATCAACTAGAAAGGAAAACTAATTTATTACCTACAATCAAGTCACCCGAGAAAGTAGGGCTTGTTAGTTAGCATTAACTATGAAGGTCAGAGATATCAGGGAAGACTTACAAACTTTAGTCCAGCTTGGATTACCTTCCTCATTATTAGCAGATGGAGGGTATGTTGACGAAAGAGCAAATCAGGGAGAGCATTAGGCTCAAGCAATAAGACTTCTCATCACTCTAGGGTTTGAGCCCATCTCCTTCCATCGAGGAAGTTGAGAAGGTGCTTCTGTATTTATCTTGCCTTTACTATCACATTAGAGTAGCTTCATCAAAATGGGGAGGGGTTTCTTTCAAGGAGGTTCTTGATCTCAATCAAGCCTATGAGACCCTATGTGCACTCATTCTATCGTCCAATTAAGATTGGGAGTCCCAACATGTTGCTTTCCTCAAACTCTAAGAATTATCTGGGTTCATGCCTCTACAAGCAAAGGCCCCCTGTGACATGCCATAAACTATGGAGCAATTTTTCTCTAAGTGTTTTACTTTGTTTTTTCGGCCCCTGCAGTCTTCTTTTTTTGGCCCTTACTTCTTTTACATGTTTTGGCACCGTACCCCAAAGGATAAAAGGTTACTCCTGCACAAAGGAATGCAATGCGCACCGTAGTGGCTCCGTGAATTTTTCTCATATCACTTTCCTTTCGGGCCCAAAATGAGACACGTGGCTGCATGGCAGGGATTTTCCCCAAGCTACTCTCATGAACTTAAAAATTGCCCGCCAGTGCACCATGTCACTTACTCTTGTCGGGTGGATTGTTTCACCCGCTGGTGCAAAGCACCTTGTTGCTCCATTTTGTGGATTTGGTCTAGATGGGTTGTTTGAGTCATGATAATGTTAAATAAGGCCATGATAGACCATTTTGTAATGTTTTTTGTAGTTTTGAGTCAAGGTGAGGTCATTAGGTAAAATGTTGCAAAATTGCTAAATGTTGTCATATCAAATATTGTAAAAGTGCAAAATTTGAATATTAGAGGGAAGCCCAACGATCATGGGAAGTTGTAAGGTAGTTATAGGAATTGTGAGGGGTTGGTAGAATTAAAAATAAACTCAAATTTAGTGGTTGTTGAAGAGTTTTGAAGGAGAAAATCAATAAAAATATCACAATTTATAATCATTTTTTGTGTATTTCATCATTTCCAACCTGTGTACGGTTCTGTATAGGGTGTTTTCAATCTGAGATGCATTTGAATTGTTAGACATAGGAGTTAACATCATTTTAAAGTTTATTTGAGAGATTTGTGTTGAGTTTCAAGCATTTGGTAGGCAGACTTCTACAAGCGGTCTGAAAACAGGGGTTAAGGGTTTTGAGGGTTAAAATGCATTAACAACCCTAGTTGAACCAAGTGTGAAAAGGGTGAATTTGGGAGGTTTTATGAAGGAATTATGAGATATTATTGGGTGTAGCATAATTTGAGGGTGAATTAAGTTTGTACAAGCAAAAATAGGAAGGTTTGAGGTGGTTTCAAGTTTGCATCAATTTGGGAGATGGGGTTTTCAATAAACCCTTGCTTATTTGGAGAAGAATGAGGGTTTCCTAAAAGAGGGTCATAGAGAGTGCGTTTTGACCAATAGGTTGGAGAATTTGATGTTTTGGAGGTAGATTAAAGACTTTCTAATGATTTTGTGAGTTGGAAACAAGATTTGAAAGGTGTTCCTTTGGAAAATTGGGCTAGTTGGTGCCCTTTTCAACGCGAAAGGCTAGTTTAAGTGAAGATGGTCGAAGGATACCTTATAATATTTTGAGGTATGTTTTGTGTGGGGTTAAAGGGTCCCTAAAAATATGAGTGGTTAGTGGATTTTTTGGAGTGTTTGACAGATAAGACCTGAAAACAAGGTTTGGTTACCTACAAGGTAAGTAGGTGGTAACAAAGAAGATAACCCTAGAAAGGGTCTTGGAGTTTTCAAAAGCATTTGAATTATCTCAAAATGTGTTAAATGTGTTGAGGACCTCCCTTTCATTGCATCAGTTGGTATTAGAGCACATATTGATCTAAGGAAGGAAGAGTTACATTGGAAAAGAGGACAAGATGAATGCCTTGGTTAGAGAAATGACTCAAGAGAAGGAGATGCTACAAAGATAGGCACTTTTCAAAACCACTTGCAAGTGTCAAGGTAAGGTATGTACTGTAATGGTAGATTCTGGTAGCCTAGATAATATGGTATCTCAGGAAATGGTTGATAAGTTGCATTTAACAAGGATTCCTCATGAGGCACCCTATTATGTTTCCTGGTTGAATGGTGAACATACTCTTTTGGTCAAGGAGCAATCTTGGGTTGAGTTTTAAATAGTTGTTATAAAGATAGAATCTTGTGTGATGTTGTACCTATGAGTATATGCCATTTTATGTTCAGGATACAATGGCTATATGAGAGATTTGCTTTATATGATGGAAGGCATAATAGTTATCAAATTGTGAAAGATGGGGTTACTTTTACTTTGATTCCATTAGTGGAAAAGGATCATGGACAAAACAAGAAAGAAAGAGTAATAATGCAGGGTAGAAAAGAATTTATAGGGCATGAGAAAGACAAGTACAGTGAAGGTGCAACCACTAACAAGAAGGAAAGTGTTGAGACAACAAATATAGATAGGGATGCAAAGTTGAAGAGGAAAGAAGATAATGAGTTGGTGAAGAAGACTAAGATAGTGAAGGTCAAAAGTGAAATGACCTTGAAAGTTCAAGAAAAGTTTGGACAGTGTGATGAGGATAAAGGAGAGATTGTATTTTGGCAAAGGAAAGTAAAAGAGGGTGCAGGACAGTCAAGAGTGAAGAGCAGATATGATATAAAGGATTATGTGATAAAGGTTCTTGGGGTAGAGACCTTGATCAGAGGAAGAGATGAGAAGAGTGCAAGCGAGTTGCCAAAGGAGAGGAAAAATTGGTCCAAAAAGGTTACAATAAGAGAGGAATGTTGTCTACTGATTGGACAAGAAGATGAAAGGCAATAAATGTCTGATAATGAAGAAGATAGAAGACCTGATGGCAAAGAGGTCTTAGAGGCAGAAAGAATGAAGGCAGAGGTAAAAGGTAGAGTAAAGGAGAGTGAACAGATTGTGAAGAGTGAAAAGATCATGGTGGGGGCAGTATTGTGTCCCTTGAAGGTGAATGAGGACAATGGGCAGTCAAGTACTACTAAGACAAAGGTAAATGAGTATGAAAATATAGTGATAAAAGAGGCAGAAAGTTTGAGAATAAAAGGTGAAAAGAGCCAAAGAAAATGGAAAGTGAAAGAGTGTAAGATGGTTGAAGTGAATAAATGTGAGAGAATAATGATTAGAGAAGATGATGGGCAGTCAGATGGTGTTAACAAAGAGGTTCATAAATTTGGTAGGACAGAGACCCTTAAGGTAGAATATCAGATGAAAAGTGTAGACAATTAAGAAAAGGAGATGGAAGGAAAGGTACATTGTCCATTGATGGGACAAGAAGTTGAGGAGCTTGAGAATACAAAGATGGAAAGAGTAGAGAGTCAAAAACAAGACAAGATGATAGAGAAGACAATGAGCCAAGGGGAGTGGCAAAGATTAGTGGAATGAATTGTGAAGGTTGAGAGAAGGATGAAAGTTGCAGTCACCCCAAGAGGTGAAGATGTGAAAGTAAAGAGTTTGGAAAGGGTCTCAATGATGGAAGGGACCAAAGATGAGAAGTTGACAATGGTTGGCCAAGAGAAGGCTAAAGATAGTGTGTTTGTGAAGTCTCCAATTGAAGTGGAGAAGAGTGATGTTGCTATGGTACAGATAGAGAGTTGTCCTTGGGTGATAAAGATGATTGGTAGGTAGTTGTATTCTGCCATGACAGTGGTTGGTAAACCCGAGTGCATAGGGGTTCAGAAGATGAAGAACCTTAAGCTGATTGTGAAGAGAAGAGGTAAGTAAGAGGCGAAGAGTGAAGGAGGTCCTTTATTACTTCCTTGTTTTGATGATTATGTTGATGGGAGTCAAGCCAAGGGTTAAGATGGAGGAAAGACAAAGTGTGGATTATTTTGCAATGAATGAAGAGAAAGAACAAGGTGCAAGCAAATGGATGAAGCTGGTGAAGACAAATTAGAGCATGGAGATGCAAGTTTAAGTTGACAAGGAAAGAAGAGGACTATATTGCATGGAAAAGTTCAAGCCCAAGGTAAAGATGAAGATCAAGATGGAGCAGTTGCAAGAATAAGGAGGAGCATCAAAGGGTTGATGATCAAAGAGTTATTGCAGGTCAAGAATTGAAGACTTCCAAGGGACTTGGAAAGCTTTCATGGTCGGGTGAATGGTGCAGAGCACCTTGTTGCTCCATTTTGTGGATTTGGTCTAGATAGTTTGTTTGAGTCATGATAATGTTAAATAAGGCCATGATAGGTCATTAGGTAAAATGTTGCAAAATTGCTAAATGTTGTCATATCAAATATTGTAAAAGTGCAAAATTTGAATATTAGAGGGAAGCCCAACAGTCATGGGCAGTTGTAAGGTAGTTCTAGGAGTTGTGAGGGGTTGGTAGAGTTATAAACATGTTGTAAACTCGAAGTTTGTGGTTTTTGAAGAGTTTTGAAGGAGAAAATCAATAAAAATATCATAGTTTATAGTCATTTTCTATGTATTTCATCATTTCCAGCTTGTGTACAGTTCCGTATAGGGTGTTTTCAATCTGAGATAGATTTGAATTGTTATACATAGGAGTTAACATCATTTTAAAGTTTATTTGAGGGATTTGTGTTGAGTTTCAAGCATTTGCTAGGCATATTTCTACAAGTGGTCTGAAAACAGGGGTTAAGGGTTTTGAGGGTTAAAATGCATTAACAGGACATTCCACGTTTTGTACATGTCCCTTGGTGGAATGGGCCTGATTATATTAGGAGTAGGTTTAGGAGTCATAATTTAAGGTTGAAAAAGACTTTGCAAGAGTTTCTTCACGCTGCCGCTGTTGAAAGTTTGGATTTTAGGCCTTAGAAGCAAGGCTAAAGTTGGTGAATTGAGGAAGTTGACTGAGAAAAAGGTAGAAACTATTAGTTTTGGTGTGAGAAATGGTAGTTTGATGTGTTATGGAGGTCTACAAGGATAGGAGGGGTCAAAATAAAGATATAGTATGTAACCCTAGTTGAACCAAGTGTGAAAAAGGTGAATTTGGGAGGTTTTATGAAGGAAGTATGAGAGATTCTTGGGGGAAAAATAATTTGAGGGTGAATTAAGTTTTTACAGGTAGAAATAGGAAGGTTTGAGGTGGTTTCAAGTTTTCCTGAGGTTGGGAGATGGGGTTTTCAATAAACCCTTACTTATTTGGAGAAGAATGAGGGTTTCCTAAAAGAGGGTCATAGAGAGTGAGTTTTGACCAATAGGTTGGAGAATCAAATGTTTTGGAAGCATATTAAAGATTTTCTAATGATTTTGTGAGTTGGTAGCAAGATTTGAGAGGTGTTCCTTTGGAAAAGTGGGCTAATTAGTGCCCTTTTTAATGCTAAAGGATAGTTTAAGTTAAGATGGTCCAAAGAGACCTAATAATATTTTGAGGTATGTTTTGTGTGGGGTTAAAGGGTCCCTGAAAATATGAGTGGTTAGTGGATTTGTTGGAGTGTTGGAGAGATAAGACCTGAAAACAAGGTCTTGTTTCCTACAAGGTAAGTAGGGTGGTAATAAAGAAGATAACCCTAGAAAGGGTCTTGGAGTTTTCAAAAGTGTTTGGATTATCTCAAAATTTGTTGAATGTGTTGAGGACCTCCTTGTCATTACATCACTCGCGGGTGTATCTTTTCCTTGGTGAAGTTTGTTGGGCAGCATAGTGAAACTTTTGTCTTTGGGATTAGTTTTTTGGGGCAGCATCATTATTCCTCGTAGCTGATCGGATCAGATTTTGCTAGGATGTAATAAGATCTGATCATCCTCTAACAACATATCTTCGTAAAGCTTCTACAACATCTGAAGCCATTAATGAAATAACTCATTTCTAACTAGTGAATATTGCTATGATCTAATAAGATCTTGGATATGATTGCAGTATATTAGATGTAGACTCCTGTTAATGGGTCATCTCTATCGACTGCAGTTGCATCATCTCGTTGGCTATATAAAGAGGTTTGCAAGGAGGATAAATCAATCAAGATCATCATAAATCATCATTAGAATAGAGGACTTTCTATCTATTAAGTGATTAGAGTAGGGAAGTAAGAAAGATCATTTTTAGAGCTTTGTTTTGCTCTTTGGCATGCTAAATTATCAAGACTATTTATCGAATTGGTATGCAACCTTTGCATTTATGTCATTTTATTGTAGAATAATTAATAGTAGAAAGAAATATATGGGATTGTACATCTATATGGCCTATGTTACATGTTTCTTTTTCTATTTTGCACATGTTGAATGCTATGTGTCAATTTATGCGAGCATGGTCTTGGTGATTACTTTATATGCCAGTAGCTTTTGTGTTTGATGTTATCTTTTGAAAATTGTATGTTCATTATACTCTTTCATTATTTGTAGAGATTGTACTGACTTTCACACTATGTTGTAAGAGTAAAAGGGTTTTGTAAGGAAATCTTTCTATTGGTATTGGGTTTTTTCTTTTTGTTGGACCTTAATGGGTTCTTCCTGTGATGAGATCTAAACATATGCTTTGTGCCCTTTCGGGGCTTAGTTGCTCATTCTCTTTCCAACAATGAAGGGTTTGTAGCATTTTGTGTCCATTTTATCAGAAGTAAGAAGTTGATAGGTTTTAAAATGTTGTAAAACCTTTGGTGCATCACCACCTTTTTGTTGGAAGAATGAAGAAGAATGATCATCTCTATAGTTTTGTGCTGTCATTGATGTCACCATGTTGTGTTTGCAAGTCTAAGTTAGTGCTTGATCTAGTATTTTGGTCTGGTATCTAAACCGGTTTTCAAGCTGCATCCTCTGGTATTCTAGTCCGCAATCCTCCACAGTTGGTAGTTGATGCTTGCGGTTTTGGGAAACTATTTTTGCTGAAGGAATGTATGTTTAGAATTTATTGTGCTTTGGTGCTCGTACGATGTATTGGCATTATTCTGTTAATTACTTTTTGCAATGAAGTCTATTTCTAGCCAACCTCTTGGATTAGTTGTGATATGGCGGATTAATTTTGTTATGTGGATATATGTGCGACCTATCTTAGGTTCATGCCGACATGATGTAGTGTGCTGGTCATTTAAGTTTCCATTTGGAAAGATTTTGTGAATTCTTGAAGCTGATAGGTTGGTATGTTTGGTAAGAAAAGAAATGCATCTAATTAGGCCGACCTAATTGATGCTTGTGGATAGATCAAGTATATATATATGATGATGAACAGTCTTTGATCTATGTCTGTGAGTGTGATCAATGAAGCAGTAGTAAATGTGAAAGTGAAGAAGAGCAAAAATGATGAAGCGTGTCAAGTCAGTCTATTGAGCATCACCAGAATTGCATCAAAACTTGTTAGGTGCACTTTTTCTCAGTTCATTTTGGCTATGAAGCTCAATTTTGTTTTGTGAATCCTTTTGTAGGTAGTGAGCCTCCCTTGTAAGCAGTGAGCTTTTGTATCTGGACAGTGAGTCCTATTCAGGGCAATGAACCCTTGGTAGTGAGCCTTACATATTCAGTTTTGGAACTACTTTATATTGTGAGATAATCCTCACCGTGGTTTTTCCCTTCTTGGGTTTTCCATGTAAAATCTGGTGTTCAGTGTGTTAATTTACTTTCTTTTTTTTGTATCTCATGCTCATGCTTAATAATAGAATAGTGTAGTTGTGGCATTGATAAGTGTTGAAATTCTAAGTTTTGAATTTTGTGACAATTGATTCACCCCACCTCTTAGTTTTCCTATGCCTTTTTAATAATTGGTATCAAAGCTTTGGTTCCTTAGTGTAGAGCTTAACCACTTGAAGTAGATCCCAGAAGTTGATCAAATGGATGATAAAGAAGAACCCCAGATTGCACTTGAGGATCTTGACAAAGTTGAAAATGAGAACAAATATCTGAAAGAGAATCTTGATGAAGCAAATGAATGTGTCTGAAAGTTGAAAGAACAATTAAAGAAATTCAAGGAAAGACACAAAGAAGTGAGTGAGCAGCTGAAACAAGAGATAATTGGACTGAAAGTTCTTGTAGAAGAAAATAAGAGAATTGAATATTTTTTGAATACAATATTACATAATAAGTTTGATGAATGCTCTAAACTTGACTAGGAACTAGTAAACTTGATAGTAGAATTGGAAAAGGAAAAACTCTGTGAGAATAATTTCAGGTCTAGCTTTGATAAGCTTGGAGAACTACTTGCTAGACAAAAATCAAGTAAAGACAAAGCTGGCTTGGGAAATGATGTAGGTGAAGGTTCTAAGGACAATCAAATGATTCAGGACAAAGGGAAGCAAAAAAGAAATTTTGCAAGGAGACCGCCTGTGAGACAACCCAAAGCACAAAGGTTTCCCTCTTTCAATGGTATTTATTTTTCCTATAATAAGTATGGTCACAACACAATATAATGCAGGAGAAGGATGGATTAGTTTCCTAGTTCTTTCTTTGGACAATGTTTTTCGTGCAAGAAGGTTGGACCTAAAGCTATTGAATGCAGGTCTCAGGTGAGAATGAACAGGTTTAATGAAGGTAAAATGAATCAACCCTTTAATGGCTACTGCTATACCTATAACAAATTTGGACACAAAGAAAATCTATGTAGATTGAGAAGTAATGGAGGTCAGACTAATTAGAAAAGTGTTGTCTACTATAACTGTAACAAACCTGGACATATCTCAAAGGTTTGCAAAAGTAAGAAGGGAAAGCAGTTTGCTCCGGTAGAGAAGAATGATCCAGTAAAGAAGATTGACAAAGAAGAAATGAAACAAGAGATGAATAAGATATGGAAGAAGAAAGAAGAAGAACTTGAAACTACTGATGTGTATGTGCCCTCATCTAGTACAGATGATTTATTAAAAAATTAGACCTAGCATGGTCTTAGGGGGAGCTTTATTAGAAAAAGTATAAAAACCCCCTCGATGAATGGCATGTTAGAGGCTGGCATGAGGATGAAATGTGAAGAATGAATA
This sequence comes from Sequoia sempervirens, assembly GCA_007258455.2. NCBI lineage: Eukaryota > Viridiplantae > Streptophyta > Pinopsida > Cupressales > Cupressaceae > Sequoia > Sequoia sempervirens. The sequence continues at coordinate 409,398,762 of VDFB02270651.1, read as the reverse complement.
ATCAAAGGTTTTGGAAAAGGAACCAGAAGAAAACATGTTGACATGATAATTTGCAGACCGAATTAGGGTTTTTTGTGTTGAGAAGAATGTTTTTAGCAACTTTTTGATGTTTACCACATTTAATGCATTTAGGGAAAATTGATGGTGTATAAGATAAAATTCGTGAGCCTTCTTGATCAATTGAGCATTTGAAGAGTTTGAAAAGTTCCTTGGAGTGATCTCGAAGTGATTTGAAGCATTTTTGAAGAAATTTGAAGAAACTATTACCAATACACAGGAATTATCATTTAGTTAGCGAAGAAATAGAAGAGGTCTTGTCTGAACATTAACGAATTCAAGGAAGTTAAGGATGACAATGGACAGAGGATCGAGTGGCAACATTCCAATAAAGATGAAAGGAATAGAATTGGAAGAATTTGATCATAGAAAAATGAAAGAAATGGAACTAGGGTTGAAGGAAAATGAATTACAGAGTATAAAAACCCTAGGTATGGACTTATGGGGAGAATTTCCTTGGTTTGTTGATAAAGAGTTTATTCTGTTCTTGTTGAGTCATTTCAAGAATGGCAACATTGTATTGGACAAACCCTACCTAATCTCGAAGAAAGTGATCAAAGCGATTACTGGCTTATGTAGTATTGGGGATCTCCCTGGAAAGAAAATTGTGAAATACAAAGATGTGGAGGAACTTACTGGCATTAACAAAGACCCTCAGTCTCTATTGATAAACACTCTTGTGGATTCAACTATAAGGTATGTTGCATATGGAATTTCCTATAAAATCTATTTCAGAAATCGTGAAGGCTCAACATCGGCTATTACTGTTTATATTGCACATATGATGGTTAAGGAAAACAGGCAGCTTGATTTGTGTAGCCCATTACTTGAAAACTTGGCTGAGAATGCCCAAATTTTGGTGGTTGAGGGTTATCCCTTTCGGTTTGGATCTTTGCTTGTGTGCTTGGATTTTTACTTTTTGAACTCTCTGCTAGGTAGAGAAAATGTTGTGTGGGAATCCAATATTCCTATTGGGAAACAAGTCAATAGATACCTACAATCATTGGCAGATAATGTAAGTATGTGAAAATTATATTTCACATCCTTAAGAACAAATCTATGCTCTAGCATGTCAGCAATAGGTCAGTTTGAAGTAGGCTCATCCTCTAGTAAGAGAAAATTGGAAGCTTTCATTAGTAATTCCCCTCTGGAATCAAAGAAAAGAAAAGCTATAATTGAGGAAATCATTAAGAAGGAAAAATAATCTTTGCCTAGATCTGAATCCTTTGATCCATGTGTCATCTAGTCTATGTTGGTTAAAATAAAGATGAAGAAGATTGGTGAGATATGTAATGTAGCTTCTCCAATTGACAGACTCAAAATTGATGACCCTCTAGTAGAGTATCTAATTCAAAAAGGTATTGATGTATCAACTATTTTTGACTCCTTACCAGAAAATTTAGCTGAGATTGTTGAAGAAAGAATGTTGCTTGAAGGTTCAGAAGGATGCAAGTTGGAAGCCTTGGTTGAAAAGAGATGTACTAAAGCTAAGCAAAGATTATTTGAACTTATTGTGGAAACAAAGAAATGTATCAAAGAAATATTAGATATCTACAAATATTGTCTCCAACGGCCTGCTGCGGTAGACAATTTCAGAAGTAGGATTGAAGCAATTGAATCTAAGGTAAACAACATCAGAAATAACTTTGATATCTTTGAAGAAAAAGAAGAGAAACAAAGGTTGAGAGTTGATGAATTGCAAGTTGAACTAATTGTTGTATAGAGACAAAGAGATGATGTGGTGAAAACTGTTAGAATTATGAAACAAGCACAAAACCACAAGCCACAGGATCAAACAAAAAACAAAGATATCTTCCACGCAAGAGATCTGCAAACAAGAATTGCTATATTCACCAACAGGGAAAAGCTACAGAAGAGACTTTCAAGAAGATATGAAAGCTTTAGATATTCTCTGTGAATAATATTTGAAGCTTTCATATCTTCTTGAAAGTCTCTTCTATAGCTTTTCCTTGATGAATATAACAATTCTTGTTTGTAGATCTCTTGCGTGGAATGTGTCTTTGTTTGTTGTTTGATCCTATGGCTCGTGGTTTTGTGCTTGTTTCATAATTCTAACATGGTATCAGAGCATGGATTCAATGAACCCCTTCTCGATTTATGAGGTTTTCTTCTTCAACGAGGGTTGCAGGCTTCAGATCTGAATCCCCTTTGCTTTCTTTGAAAATTTTGGAGGTGGGAAGCTTTCGGTGCATTTTTGTGTGAAAAGGACATCAACATTGGATCTAGAGCTATCGAGAAAGTCAAATTTGGCTTTTGTTTCACCTGATTTTGATTCCTGATGCCAGATCTACAAGGTTTTGAAGCGGTTGCGCTTTTTCTAGCTTTAGAGAGTAGTTGTATTTTTGGTGCATTTTCAGCCGAAATGAACATCACCATCACGCTCAGAAGGCCCAAAAACCCTAAGATCAACAATCAAATCGCTGAAATCCGAGCAGTTGACCTCTGAGGAAAAATGTTTTTGCCCGTATGGCCCCGTACAGCCGTTTGCATGCGGATCGAGAAAAAAATTCTTATAGATTGGTAATTTTTTTAATTTTATGGCATAAATTTGTTAGTAAGAAAATTAAAAAAAATTATTGTAAAGTTTTTTGTGTTTTCCAAAAAAAAAAAAAAGGTATAAACATTTTTTTTAATTTGGGGGGATTTTAAAAGTTTTGGGGAACCCGCAGGGATTATTCCCTATGGGCCCCGTCCTTCCTATGACAACATTTAATGGCTGCCATCGGCTTCAATTCCCAGCTGACCAGCGGCTGGAAAAAGCTAGCAACAAAGTTTTTTCGGCGGCTTGTTTTTTCTGCCACACCGGTTTTTATTAAAATTTTCGGTCAATAAAAAATTTCCAGCTGACAGCTATTTTTTTTGGCATCGTCATCGTTTTTTGCTAGCGCTAGGGGAATATTCTATTTTCTCAGAGAATATTTTGTCATTTATTTCCATTAGCCTTTGGTATATTTTGTCGCCATTTTCTGCAGGGGGACTGGGATTTTTTTTCTGTCTACAGAGAATATTCCTGGAATATTCCGCTAACGTCAGTGGTACGAATTGTACATTGGCCCCTTTGGCCCCCTTTGTGCCCTAAAAGGGGTTTTTTTTTTTCTTTTGGTTGTATTTGGGGCATACGATATCATTTTTTGGTAAACGAGATATCATCGAAAAGTTGATTTTGTCAACTTTCCAGTGGTGTGGGTCTCATCACTTTATTTTGCTGCTAGTGCATTCTATAGCCTATTGAAGTCAAAGGACCTATTTTAAGTCCCAAGCTCATAACTTTTGACTAGTTTCTCCATTTTTTGTGATTTGAGTGGCATTGGAACCATCTTTTAGAGCTCTTTAGTTCCATCCATGCAATTTTTCCATATTTCACTCTAGGTACATTTTATTCAGTTTTTTGTGTTTTCACACTCTGGTGAATTACTTGGACATATTAGCTCCTGGGAACTTTTCGTTTGCGTGGGCTACTTCATTTTTGGCTATTCTTCATGTATTTCTAGTATTCTGTCTTAATTGGGCATTGTATACATCTTTTTCATGCATGTTATCTTTTGTAAACACACTAAGATAAAGTGCCTCTGTATTGCACATGTATTATGGGATCTTGCACATCACTTTGTGCCTTATTGTACTCACACTATGATATAAAGTGCCATGGGGGTTGATGTTTTCCTTTGTTTGCCTTCATACCTTTCTCATGCATATGTGACTTTTGTTTTCACATCCTTTCTATCTGCTTGTACTTTCATGATTGCACCTTCAGATGTTCTTGGTTCCTCTTCATGCACTACTTTCAAGCATTCAATTTTAGTGTACTTGTCACGCCTCTCCCTTTTCAACATTATGGGGGGTTTCTACTATTGGTGTTAATGCTTCTTTGGTTTCACATTGGAGTGGGCTATGTATACAATATTTGTTCCTATGTACTAGGCAGATGCAACGATTAGTTACCCATGCATTTCAGTGAGATGGAGCACTTACCATATGGACACTCTTGCATTCCTATTTCTTGAGGTGACCTTCCATTTTCACTTGATCAGTTCTTTAGACTATTGGTACTTGTGCCATTTTTATCTTTGAGTTCCAGATGTTTTTCATTGGCTTGCCATTGGATTCAAGTAGTGGCATTAAGGGCACTCATGCAGATTCTTGTCTTCTTGATCCTAATCATCATTTGTTTTAGAGAGGGTTTTTCTTTCAGCATTTCAGCAGTCATTCTTCGACAGTGTTTACAACTTTTTCATGCTTCTTTGGTGTTCTACATGTTCTTATTTTTTAGGACTTTGTTTGGTTGGAGGCTTCTCAGTCCTTCACACCTTGATTTGTAGGATTTTTAGTCCTTTAGTCGCCTTTGATCTCTTTTTGGAGTAGACTTTTTCCCATGAGGTTTTCTCTATTTCTCCACATTTATAGAGATCTTTTGTTTGTACATGGGTACCTTATTTGGCCTTGTTTTCTAGGACCCATCTTGCATTCTTTTTAGGGTTTTTAGCTACTCCCTAAGTTCATCTTAAGGGGGGGTGTTAGAGTTATCATACATTAGCTAATAATTAATTAATCTTTAATTAATTATTAGTCTAATTTATTCTCACACACTTAGCTAAACTTAGGAATGCTTTATTAGTTGAGTAAATAGTAGATCATTATGTCGCATCTCATGTGACATTGAAACTTGTCATGATTTGATCCCTTTCTCATTTAGGGATTTGCTCTCATAAGCATTCAAACCTCTTTAATTACTTCACGGAGAATATCTGGAGCTTTCATATCTTCTTGAAAGCTTCTTCTGTAACTTTTCCTTGTTGATGAATATAGCAATTCTTGTTTGTAGATCTCTTGCGTGGAAGGTGTCTTTGTTTGTTGTTTGATCCTGTGGCTCGTGGTTTTGTGCTTGTTTCACAGTTCTAACAAAAACCTTCTAGATCCTTAAGGAGATTACTGAGGTCCAGTTAGACCATATTTCTAGAATACTTACTGACACAAATGATTGCGGAAGATAATAGTCATACTGGTCATCTTCTTTTACACTGTTGGCTCTGTTAGAAAGCATCTGCACGAGAATGGATTCAACTACATTTAATTGGAAGAAGTTCTATCCAATTATCACAGAAAGATACAAGAAGGTGTTTGAGGTGAAGAATGCCATTTTTACTTGAATTTTAAATGTTCAATTTCTATTGTTTTGTTTGTTTTGGCAAGAAGAAAAGAAAGAGAAAAAGGGAATCTGAACAAGATGGAAAAAAAGTTGAATTGTTGTTGAACTGTTGAACGTTTGAAATTTCTTTGAATGGATGGAAGTTTTTGGAAGAGTTGGAATCTTTTTTTTGCAATTTTGATGTCACCATGTTTACATCTTTTTGGTCGCCCTTTTCCATTGATGTCAAAGGGGGAGAGATTTGGAAAGTTGGGAGAGATTGGAGGAAAGTTTTAAAAAAAATCTGGTACATGTTGCCATCAATGACAAAGGAGGAGATTGTTGGAAGAATGAAGAAGAATGATCATCTCTACAGTTTTGTGTTGTCATTGATGTCACCATGTTGTGTTTGCAAGTCTAATTCAGTGCTTGATCTGGTATCTAAATAGGTTTTCAAGCTGCATCCTCTAGTATTCTAGTCCACAATCCTCTGTAGTTGGCAGCTGATAGTGATTTTTTTAGTGGCTAATATTTGCCAATTGGCTAATAGTTGAAATTTGGGAATAAAAAATTAGCTAATAGTTTGAGTTGTAATGCGACTTGAATTGCCACATTTCTACAAAATTTTATTATAGTCTTATATAAATCACCAAAGAATTTATTTTATTAAGAAAAATAACTTAGAAATTCGCCACAATATTTGATACATTATTAGATTAGATTCGCCTAAATTTTATAAGTTATAGTAGAAATCTTTATTAATTCACCAATAGTATATAGTAATTATTAGTTTCTTTAGGGCCATATTCCAATCTTTAGTTTTCACCATTGATTTATAATATAATCTAGTGAACCTAATTATATTTCATGAGGTAAAATGTACCCATGATCTATAATGCTCATGGGGCCCAAAATTGCTTTTGGATCATTGATCATGTACCTGTGATCTGTAATGCTCATGGGACCAAAAATTACTTTTGGATCATAAGATCAATAATCCAAAAGCGATTTTGGGCCCCATGAACATTACAGATCGTGAGTACATTTCAGCTAATAGAATACAAGGGTCATTAGGTCAACAATCCAAAATAAATTTCAAGCCCATGAGCATTACAAATCTTGGGTAAATTTTACCTCATAGAATACGAGGGTCAAATTATATTTTAGATCAATGGTGGCAAGTAAATATTATAGTCGATGCCTTAAACCCATCAATAATTTCCACCCTTAGGCCCCTACTTTTCCATGAGAATTATTTCTTATATTGGAAGGATTCACCATCATAATTAAAGCATTTTCCTATTATTTTTTGAGATCCACCAATATTTTCTACAAAATTTAAGTAATTTTAAAAAAAATCACCAATTAAATTAATATTTTTTTCAAAAAAAGGAAAGATTTTCCAATAGAAATTAATATTTTGCCAAAAAAGATGAAAGATTTGTCAAGATTTTATATATATATATTTTTAGGGGGGTTTCTTAAAGTTATTACTGGTAGTTGATGCTTGCGGTTTTGGGAAACTGTTTATGGTTACTGAAGGCATGTATGTTCAAAATTTCTTGTGCTCTGGTGCTCGTACGGTGTATTGGAATTATTCTATTAATTTCTTTTTGCAATGAAGTCTATTTATGGCTGACCTCTTGGATTATTTGTGATATGGTGAATTAATTTTGTTATGTGGATATATGTGCGACCTATCTTAGGTTCATGCCGACATGATGTAGCGTGTTGGTCGTTTGAGTTTCCGTTTGGAAAGATTTTGTGAATGCTTGAAGCTGATAGGTTGGTATCTTTGGTAAGCAAAGAAATGCATCTAATTAGGCTGACCTAATTGATGCTTGCATATAGATCAAGTATATATATATATATATATATATGATGAACAATATTTGATGTATGTTTGTGAGTGTGATCAATGAAGCAATAGTAAATGCGAAAGTGAAGAAGAGCGAAAATGATGAAGTTTGTCAAGTCAGTCTATTGAGCATCACTGAAACTGCATCAACACTTGTTAGGTGCACTTTTTCTTAGTTCATTTTGGCTGTGAAGCCCAATTTTTTTTGTGAATCCTTTTGTAGGCAGCGAGCTCCCTTGTAAGCAGTGAGCTTTTGTATCTGGATAGTGAGTCTTATTCATGGCAGTAAGCCTTATATATTTAGTTCTGGAACTACTTTATATTGTGAGTTTATCCTCACCATGGTTTTTCCCTCCTTGGGTTTTCCACATAAAATATGGTGTTCAGTGTGTTAATTTACTTTTTGTTTTCTATATCTCATGCTCATGCTTAATAACAAAATAGTGTAGTTGTGGAATTGATAAGTGTTGAAATTCTAAGTTTTGAATTTTGTGACAACTGATTCACCCCCCCTCTCAATTGTCCTACGCCTTTTTAACACTTTTGTTTTCCTGTATTTCTCCCTCCCTTTTCCCCAAACACATAAAGAAGAGTCAGCTTCTATAAAAACCTTGGAGGTCATTCAGTGAGGTGCAAACTGGTCTCCCACTCACTAAATTTCTCATAAGGTTGTTTAGAGAGGCACAAAATTTTATGATCAACACACACAATTTTCATCATCTTGATTGCTCTTACCAATTAACACCCCCTATTATTCCTTTTCATGATCTTCTAATGTCTTTTTCATATCTTTTACTTTGATCTTTAGATCAGCTGCTCTGTCATCAACGCTTCTTCTTTATCATCTATTTCCAGTTGTATTTTCTCCATGGAAGTCTTAAGTTCAAGAATCTTTGACTTCATTTGTTCAAATCCACCTATATCATCATCTCTCACTTTCTTTTCTTGCACAAATTCTTACCAAATATAAAACCTCTTGAGGTTTTCCACTTCTTCATTGCCATTTTCCCATTCCACATACTGCACAAGAACCTTCCTTCAAACTTCTTGAGAGCATGAATAATCTCCTCATTCAAAACATTATCTATCTCATTCACTTTGGTCTGCTTCTTTTCAAGTGTTTTTAGAGCATATTCATTTTTTATTTCATACATTCTAGTACTTTCTACCTCCAATTTTGCATTGTCATTTGCCCATTACACATACTGCACTCACACCTTCCTCAACTTATCAAGTGTAGATTCCTTCTTTTATTTCATGCATTTTACTAATTGTAGCTCCAGTTATGCATTGCCATTTTCCCATTGCCTAGTTATGAAGGGTGGTTAAGGATATTTGGATATGAGGTGTTCAAATATGAGGAGAAGGGATATATTATTGATGGATACGTGAAATTTACTCTCAATGGACCCATTTTAAGGTAAATAAGCCTAATCCTTACAAGTAATGTACAAGCAAGGTAAATAAGCCCAATCCTAACAAGAAAGGTTGGATTAAATGTTCAAGATAGGGTATGTTTATATGCCCAAACATGTCAAGCATGTAACAATATAATTACAACAATGACCAAAGTTAAATTAAAAAGAAAAGATTTTCTTCCCTATCATAGAAAGTGCATGCAATCTTTTTCTATCATGCATATCTTAGTCTATCTCTTTCCCTTAAATAAATTTTAACCTAAGGTCTCTCTAAATAAAATTTAAATCTAATTCTAAAATTCAACTTTGGTTATTGACATGATCAACAAATAACACTTTGGTTATTTGTATCATAGTCAAGCCTGACGTTTCAAAAGTGGTCTTCTAGGAGACATTAATGGCCTTTTCATCAGATCATCAACAATAGTGGGTATACCAATGTATGTGCTTTCCACTTGCATCGGGTTAGTGTTGCAATGTAGATGATTCAGAGACATAATAAAAGATTAAGTGTTGTGAAGCCAACATATATATTAAGCCTTGGTAGAGATCACACATACCTAGAGTATGGTATATGTAACTTCACAAATCTTTTTGGAATTAAATTCAACCCAATGATGCTTGTGGAATTCTTTATAGAACTTCCATGTAGGTTTAGTCGATGTGAAATTCACAAATACATAGCCCGAATTACATCTATTTCTGTAAACCAAAATCAAGTTAATCTAGTTATTTTTTTTTGGTAAGTAAACTGCTGGTTAGGGCCAGCACCCATTATATTAATAACAAAAAAAATATTTTACAATAAGTATGACAAATAGCCAAGATGGCACCAAAACCCCCATCCACTACGATCTATGACCCCAACAAAGAGTAACAAAAGACTGTGATATACATTGGGAGGCCAGTCATATGACATTAATTAGTTTCAACCGAGTGCATGCACATAAGATTGCATCATACCTTGTCCATCTCATATTCCTCCGCTGCACGCTTAGCCAGATCATCCACCAGTGTGTTTCCCTCTCTGTATACATGGCTTACTCTAAAATTGGCAAATTCATCAATTAGTTTCTGGATTAAAGCCAACCATTTATTCATTTTCCAGTTTGGTGTGGATTTTGCTCTAATGGGATTTACGGTTATGAGTGAGTCACCTTCCAGATGTATTTTTGACACATCAATTCTTCTACCAAGTTCCAACCCCAATAAGGCAGCACAAAATTCTGCAATATTATTGGATGAGTAACCCATGAATTCATTCTTCTCCGCTAGTACTAATCCGTATTCATCTCGTGCAACACAACCAATCCCTCTAGGTCCTAGATTACCAGGCGTGACTCTGTTGAAATTGATTTTAACCCATCCTGGGTCAGGCGCACTCCATTTGATGTTTGCTCTCAGTTGTTTAGCTGATTGTGAATTGTTCTTCCCAACAACATTTAGAATCACAAGGCCTTCGAAGGATTTCAATATTTCATTATCCCAACTCATAAAAATGATATTCTTTAGGGATAGGCGTTTGGCTGCAATATTTACTATGAGAGTTTCAATTTTGCCAATAACTCTCTCTCTAGTCATTGATTGTTCTTTGAAGATCCTACGATTGCATTCCTTCCAAACCTCCCAGACAACAGATGATGGAATGACTTGCCACATACTATTGAATATGCCTTTTTTCAATTTGGACGGCCACATATATAACCAGTCTCTAAGTTTAATAGGAAAAGGGCCTTTCCAGTTCAACTTGTAGAGGAAGAATTTCCAACATGTCTCTGTGTATGGGCATTTGAGAAGAAGGCGATCTGCGTCTTCCTCTTGATTTTTACATAATACACATCTGCTTGGCCTTGGAAAACCTATTTTGGATAGTCTGTCCTGCGTTAGTATCCTGTTTTGTATTGTTAGCCATGTGAAGACCCCGGCCTTTGGAAGGCAGTGTTTACCCTAACAAAGCTCCTTTGGCCACCCCATTTCATTTACTATGGCTTCCTTGATCTTATAGCCAATTTTAACCTTGTACATGCCATTCGGTGATGCGTTCCACCTTATCATATCTTCCTGCCCTATGAGCATACATCTACTTTTTAAAATGGAGAGCAGAAGATCCTTTTGATCATGCGGGGCATTGAGCTCATCTAGAGATTTCCAATTCCATTTCATGATACCGTCCTCCATTTTCATGGAACCATATTGGCACACCTTGTCTCCCCAAACTCTTTTGGATTCAATTTTTATTTCTTCCAAATGAGGGTTGGATTCCAACTCTTGATGACCTTCCCAAGAGTCTTCCCAAAAGGATGCATTCTCTCCATTTCAAATTTCCCAACTGATGTGTTTCCTGATGATCTCCTTGCATTCTAGGATAAAGTTCCATATGGCTGAACCATTTGGTGGGTCTCTTGTGTTTATAATTCTTAAAGATTCCCCTGAGCCTAGATATTTATGCCTTAGAATTTGCACCCATTTTTGTTCACCTTTTTTTTACATATCCCATACTAGTTTGGCCCCCATTGCCATGTTCATAATATGCACTTGTCACAACCCCGCTCCCCAAGCACCCTATGGTTTGCAGATCTTATCCCAGGATAGTAAGGGAATCTTGTGCTGATCCTTTGGCCCATTCCAAAAACAAATTCGCATTAGTTTTACCAGCATATCTTCTATAGCTTTGGGAATCCTCATGCATGCCATTGAGTACACTGGTATTGCAGATAAAACAACTTTTAGCATCATTATTCTACTTGCTGAAGACAACCATTTACCTTTCCACAATTCCATTTTCCCTCTACAACTATTGATTAGATTTTCCCAATAAGCCTTTTTGTTTACTCCTGCAAACAATGGCATGCCCAGGAACTTACCTGGAAAGTTAGCTATCCTCAAACCAAGAATACCTGCAATATCTATTTGGAGTCCAGGTTGGACATTTAGGAAAAAAACTTCAGATTTCCTCCATTTTATCGTTTGGCCAAAAGCCTTGCCATAGTCATCCAACAATGTCTTCATAGTTCTTGCTTCAACTCTTGTGGCCCTGCCAAATAAAATTGTGTCGTCAACATACTGCTGATGAGTGATTGATTTGACATTTGGTGTGATCTTGATGCCCTACCACTGTTTGGAATCCCTAAGCGCAACTATGCTTCTTCCAAGGGCTTTTGCCATTATGATGAAGAGGAAAGGGGAGAGGGGGTCCCCTTGTCTGATTCCTCTTGTGGATTTGAAGAAGCCATGAGTTGCACTATTTATTAATATTGAAAATTTGGGGGTGCTTATGCAACTATCAACCCACTTCACCCAACTATTGTCGAACCCAAATATCCTCAATACTTGGATCAAAAACTACCTGTCAACCAGATCATAAGCTTTGAGAATATCCAATTTGACTAACATGCTTGGCATTTTGGCCTTTCTTGCTGAGTGGATGGCTTCATGAGCTATTATGATCCCTTCTACTATGGATCTGCTGGGGGAAAAACCACTTTGCTCCTCGGAGATTACCTTCTTGAGGATTCCTTTCAATCAGTTAGCTATGATCTTTGTAACAATATTATAGATAGTGTTGCACAACACAATGGGTTTGTAGTCATTAAAGCTCTATGCTTCCTTCTTTTTTGAAACTAATGCAATAAAAGTGTGATTTAGAGCTCTAAGCATGGTTGTTTTCTTCCTTGATTCTTCCATAGCTCTATGCAAATCTTCGCTTATTATATCCTAGAATGATTGGAAGAATTTTGCTGGAAAGCCATCCGACCGAGGGGCCTTATTTGAGCCAAGTTGGAAGGTTGCTTTCCTAACTTCCTCAAAAAATATTTCTTTGAATAGCTCCCTATTGTCCTCAACTCCGATTATCGAGGGGATTCTGCTTAGAAAGTTAGTTCTTTCCCTGATGTGCTCCTTGGTATTCCTATTCAATATGCCTTGAAAGTAGCGAACTCCCTCCTGATTTTCTTCTTCCATTGATTGTGTGAGGGTCCCATCCTCTTTCCTCACCTCCACAATTCTCTTTTTGCTTTTGTTAGATACTGCTGTTCTGTGGAAGAAATTCGTAGTTTTATCTCCATCTTTTAACCAAACCTCCCTAGATTGTTGCCGCTAGTATATCTCCTCTCTTGTTGAGATTTTCTCCAGCTCAGATCTCAATTTTTTCTCCAGCTCAAAGTCTTCTGACTCCATTCCTTTTTCTATAATTTTCTCATTGAGACTCTGAAGTTCCTCTTCTACTTCCTTTTTCTTCACAAAGATATTCCCAAAGTGTTCTCTGTTCCATTCTTTTAGCCTAATTTTGATATGTGTCAGCTTTTTATTTAAAATGAAGAGCTTAGTATGTTTGAAAAACCTTACTTCATTCCACCAACCTTGCATCAAATCAAATAATTTAGGATCCCTAAGCCACATGTTCTCAAATTTGAAGGGAGAGCCCCCCCCTTTTCTCGTTAGGTTTAATATTGAGCTCTACAGGGTAATGATTAGAGCCTATATAGGGTAGAACACTTGCCTCTATTATTGCATCTGCACTATCCCAATCTCCACCAAGGAAAAAGCGGTCTAATTTTTCCGCTATGTGTGTGAAGCCTTTTCTTCTGTTATTCCATGTATATCTTCCATTCCTAGTTGGGATCTCCCTAAGATTATTGTCTCCTATGAAGGTTTGGAAGTCTTGCTATGCTCTGGAAATAGTCTGTATACCTCCTGATTTCTCTGTATTGTCCTTGGTTGCATTGAAATCCCCACCAATAATAATTCTAGATTCCTCTTGTTATCTCAGCCATGTCGAGATGTCAGACCACAAGTTCCTCTTTTCCACTGCTGAAGTTGGGCCATATACATTCACAATCGTTGCTGATTTGTTTTGACTCAATGTCCTGCACCTAACAACCATCCAATTATGAGATAATGTCTCTAGATCACACCTAACCGTTAGAGGGTTCCATAATAGCTCCAAACCTCTAGAAGCCCCAAGTGCTTCCACAAACACTCCCTCCCACTGTTTCCAAAACCTCATCTTGCTCTGATACTCCTCCTTGCTCCATTTTGTTTCTTGTAATAGGAAAAAATCTACTTTACTTTGGTCGATCTGGCATTTCAAAGTGTGCCATTTTCTAGGGGCATTTAAGCCCCTACCATTCTATGTTATGCATCTCATGCCTTCTCAGGAAGGATGATCTCTTTCTCGTTCCTCAATTTTCTTTGGCCTTTTGCACTGGCAGCCAGTTCTAGCTTTGCCTTATTCATTTTTGGGCCTCTCCTCTTCTTGGATTCAATGAAGGGATTTTTTAGAAGGGGTTGAGTTTCTGCAATGTTGCATTTTGTTACATTACAATATTTCCCCTCCTTCATACTTCCTTCCCATTCATAATTTGAACTAGGATTTTCTCCTTCAAGCAGGTCTTTGTCCCCATCTGTGACGACCTCCATCTACCCTTATGATCTGTTCATCTCACTTTTGAGTTTGGAGTTTTTTCCCTTCTAGTTATTAGTTGAAAGCTTTTAAACTCAATAATTTAACTATAATTATCAATGAAAAGTGATTATATGATATTTTAACCTATTTGAAATCTATAAGCAAGTAAACAAAATCATTTTCTGAGAGAGGCTCATCCCCCTCCATGATGTCTTGGTTGCACTACATGCAATTATTTTCCAACATTTTTAGAATCATATCCAAGTTGCAAATAGATAAAAATGTGATAATTATCATTATTAACTTCTAAAATGAAGTTTTCAAATTAGGTAAAGAGAAATAGCTAAAACACAATATCTCGACTTTCTAGCATTCTAGGTGATATAAAATGACATGATAAGACCATATATAAGGGGCACTTACTCATATTTTTTGGGAATAACCCTATAAAAGGTTTGAGGTTGAGATCGACCTCACCCAGAGCTAGGGAAATGACAATCAAAGTTACCTTTGTTATGGTTTTTTGCCATAGTCTGACTGTCATGGTGTACATGTTGATTCTTGTTGCTGCAATTTGTAGATTGCCAAAGACCATGGATGTCTCTTGTCATTGTTAAATTTTTCCCACTACAAGGAGGATCAAACACTAATGGAAAATAGTTATCTGTATCACAATTGAGCTTGGTGTACATGTATGAGAAATTGCAACTCCCTTGGAATACATGTATGAGAAATGTGGAAGCATGGACAAGGCATGTGAATCATTTGACAAAATGCATCAAAGAGATATGTCAAGGATTGGAATGATTGCAGAATATGCACAAAATAGAAAATGTATGGAAAATGTGGTAGCATAAACAAGGCAATGAGCTATTTGAAAAAATGCCTCAAAGAAATGTGGTCTCATGGTGATGGACATCACCATGAGACCACATTTTTTTGAGGCATTTTTTCAAACATCTCACTACCTTGTCAATGTGGTAGCAATGACAAGGTAGTGAGATGTTTGGAAAATTTCCTTAAAGAAATGGGGTCTCCTGGTGATGTACATCACCATGAAACCCCATTTCTTTGAGGCATTTTTTCAAACATCTCATTTCCTTGTCTATGCTAACACATTTTCCATACATTTCCATTTTGTGCATATCCTACAATCATTCCAATCCTTGACATATCTCTTTGATGTATTTTTTCAAACAATTCACATGCCTTGTCCATGCTTCCACATTTTTCATACATGTATGCTAAGGGAGTTGCAATCTCTCATACATGTACGCCAGGCTTGATTGTGATATAGATAACTATTTTCCATTAGTGTTTGATCCTCCTTGTAGTGGGAAAAATTTAACACTGACAAGAGTCATCCACATTCTTTGGTAAGCTACAAATTGCAATAACAAGCATCAACACATGCACCATGACAATTAGACTATGGCAAAAAATTGTAACAAAGGTAACTCTAATTATTATTTCCCTAGCTTTGGGCAAGGGCAATCTCAACCCCAAACCTTTTATAGTGTTATTACCAATAAATACAAGTAAGTTCCCTTATATATGGTCTTATCATGTCATTTTATATCACCTAGAATACTAGAAAGTAGAAATATTGTGTTTTAGCTATTTCTCTTTACCTAATTTAAAAACTTCATTTCAAAAGTTAATGATGATAATAACATGTTTTTATCTATTTGTAGTATGGATATGATTAGCTTATAATAATGGATGAGAATTCTAAGATGAGGGAAACATGATATATTTTGGATGGATATGATGGAAATGGTTGATGTTTTAGGTGAAATGATGATTGAGGAAGGGTATCCCAAGTTTGATCTAGGGATGCAAAGGTCAAGTTTGGAAATTGAGGTATCAAGATGGTCAAATAGTGAAACCATAAATATGCATATAATTTGCCCAATATTCACTATATAGGTGTAAAAATGCAACAGAAAAGAAAAGAAAAACATATGTAAACTTGGAACCAAAACATATGTAAACTTGAAATATAGAAACAAAAGGTCTAACTATCAAATAATCAATGTGCATAATTACAAATTAATACAAATTTATGTGCATACTTACAAATTAATAAGAACCAATACATTAATAACAATAACTACTGTAACAAAAATAAATGTGTAGAAAGTAAAGTGGGGAACCATTACCTTGAGTGGCCCTTGCTCAAGTAATTGTCTCCATAGGATAAACTCAAATCTAGCTCCTCAAACTAATTCAACATAACACTAACTAAAAAGATCTTCATTGCATAACTCAAGATATGACAATCTAGTATGACTCTTCTGGAATGTCTTATTCATATGAACATGATTGGAAAACAAAACATTGTCTTGTGCCAAAAAAAAAAACTAATTGAACATACTTATCTTGTATATCCGCTACTTCAACCAACTAACTAACTCTACCACCAAACCATACATATAGGTGTGAGGGAGTCTTATTAGAACAAAGACTCAAAAAACAGATCTAATCATAAATCTTCACTCCCTACATAGTAGAGTGTGATAAAGTATAATTAACAAAAAACACAACTGAAAAGGTAGAAGAATTTGAATAGGACTATAACTTTGCTGCAACGGTAAAATTGAAACATGAACTATGGAAACAGTCACATTGGATTCCCAATTGTGGCAAAATTCTTCCCCTATAGTAGTCTTATTAAATGATGCGATGATTCACAATCATCCTGAAAAATAGATGCCTCTAATTATGCAACTAATTTGTTCTTCTAACTTCCCCTGCATCGCTATTTGGAACTCCCTTTTGTTGCGGGTTGAACCTCCTAGTTGTTGCAAGCTCAATTTGCTTTCTTTGGATCCTTGGCTGCAAAGAGTTAGTTCACACAAAATCTACACAATACTAATAACCATAGCTTGAACATAGATATTCATTGCATTTCATACATATCCACATACCAATCATGCAATAACTACCATATCATAATCATATTTCAATAGAATTAAACCAGGTTCAAGTTTGTATAATGATCATAAAATATAGTAAAGTTATAGGAATATGTAGGAAATAAGTATTTGGAGATGTCTAAAAGCATGTACTAAAAAAATAAAGAACTAACTAATAGTTGGCCTCATCAATCCCTAAAGAACAAGTTGAAGATGGAAGGGTTTTGGATCCAACCTATTGTGCCTAAAGGATCTTTGATGTTCCTATTTTCAATGTGGATTGTTCAGTCAAAGAGAATAATAACATAAAGGACAGGACTCAACAGGTGGTGGCACACTCTCAATGTTGGTTAACTACACCTTTTTCCTTTGTTAAACCACCAGAGAAGCCAAAAGATGTTGAAAAGAAGAATCTTGGAGAAACTTAAGTTAAAGAAACTATGAAGAAAGAGCATGAGAAAATTTCTTCTACTACCCCTACAACTAAGAAGAAAGACAAGGCTGACCCTGCTAAGGAAGTAGGGAAGAAAAGAAAAGAAACAGGGCCTATCAACATTGCTTCTGAGGAAGAGGATGAGATAGAAGGTGAGAATCTCTATCAAAGAAGGAGAATGAGAACAAAAACTAGGGTGATAGTGGCTCAAGAAGAATATGGAGAAGCCTATTCATCTACTTCTCATGAGTCACCACTACCAAGTACCCCTCCATTACCAAATAAGAGAGTGCATGTGCCACCATCCCATCCACCACTACCAACTTCTCCTCTCCCAATAGGTGAACAACTTCTTGAAGAAGAGGTTTCGACTGTAGGTGTTGTGGAAGAAAAGGAAGCTGAAAAGGAAACTCCCAAGGGGGAGGAAACACAAAAGGAGGCCAGTAGTGTGTTTGAAAATGTTTCATTGGAAGTGAATGTTGAAGAAGAATCACACAAAAATGTGAATAAAGAAAGACCTCACATAGATGAGCATATTGCTCAAGATGAGGCATTGAAATAGTATGAGGTTGAAATAGAATCCAATAAAGAAGAGAAAGCTATAGAGGAGAGGCCTCAAAGTGAAGAAGTAAACCAAGAAAAGGCTCCAAAAGAAGAAATGAAAATTCAAGAGGAGCCGAATACAAATATTTGTACTTCTCAGGATATAAGGACAACCTCTACTCCTCCAAGAGACACATTTACTATAATACCTGTGTGGTTAAACCAAACCATCAAGAAGAGATAGAGGATGTATGTAGAAACCACATAGTTGAGCTTAACAGTGTTGTCAAAGGCCTTCCAATCTCTTGGAAGAATAAGGAAGAAGGCTCAAAGGATTTCTACCATCTCAATGGATGAATAGGGAAACAAAATAGCTAAGATAACAGTCCCTCTGGTGGATAAGCTAGAATCTGAGATGACACCTAATGAATACCAAATCTGTCAAGTGGATTTGGGGACATAGACAAGGGATGGAGAGAAGTAATCTTTGTAGATGTCATTATCTACTATTTTGAGAAGGATGTAGAAGGATGAGAACACAAAATATGAGATTAAATCTCAATTCAAATAGTTGGCATCTTGCATAAGCAATCTCATCAAGCTAGTAGATGAAAAATATCCTAAGTTTTCTCTTTAAGATGTCTTGAAAGGTGAAATTAGGCCTTCTAATACTAATGGATGGATTCTAGTAGTGAAACAGTGGAAAGAGAATTTCTTGGAATTGGCAAAAATTGTTCTAAAATAGTTGGTGAAGACATATCATGCCATTAGTGATGAAGATAGCCATGCCCAACAAATTGATTTAAGCATCAACAAAGAATTTTTGGTGTGTGGGGAATATATTCTAATCCTCCAACAAATGAATGAAACTAAAGAAGAAGAATTTCTTAAAGTGACAATGATTGAAGAAGGGGAACAAGAATCAATTCCTATTTGGATAAGGACAATGAAATTTTGAGCTAAGATTTTGAGTAAATGTAAAGGTAAATTGAATAATGACAAGAATCAAGTAGGAAAAGTAATGAATGACATCTAGAAATCCATTGAAGATTTTGGATGCATGTTCTAGGACAGTCCTGTGCTGGTAAAAGAACTAGAAAGATGATTGAAGAATTGTTGAACTAATTGATGCAAGGACAGGTTACTTAGGAAGGCATCAACAACATGGTCAACAAGAAGGTGAAACTCAAATCTCTCCAAGAAGAGTTAGAATCCTTTGTCAAGATACATGAGAAAATGGAAAAAACCACCTTTGACCAAAAGATTAAAACTCAGTTTCACAAGGGGCTATCAATGGAGAAGATGAACGAAGTAGTTCCTACATGGATTAAAAACTTTGTGAAATAACTAGAGACAAAGTGGAGGTAGCTACTCATGCTAGACCAGATGTTTCGGGGATGTTTTTGTTGATTCTATTGGATGACATGTTTTTTCTAAGTCCCACACCCAGATCAAATGATGCAAGAATTTGGTGTGAAAAGAAAAGTTGATGTTGAAGCATATATCATGCACCAAAATGCAAGGGCGTGGAAGTTCTAAAGCTGCTTGATTGATTCCAGTTTACTTCACTTTGATTTAAGTTAATTTTATGCTTTCTTTTAATTTAGCAAAAGACTCAACTGAAATTGGGGTGCCCAGTTCAGTTTTATTTCTTTTAATTTCAAGTTCTATTTCAGTTTAAGATTTGAATGTTGAAGTTAGTTCCAATTGCTCTTTATTTCAGATCTAAAATTATGGGAATTTAATTTTCTATATATGTTGAGTTCTAGATCATTCTAAGGGCTTGAATTCTTATGTAATTTCTACAACTACAAACAAATACAATATCAATGTGGAGTTTTTCTCCCCGACTTTGGTGCAAATTTAATTTATTTATCTAAGGATTATGCTTGTATTGCATAAATTTGGATTCAATTCCATGGTGATGGTATGATCATTTTGTTTTAATTACAATTGTTAAATTGATGAGATATGAGTTGAACTTGTGGAATTAAGTAGAATTTTGTCCTAGATCTACGCATGATTGAAGATGATTTGGTTAAATGAAATTCAAAAATATTATATGTTTGTGTTTCCTTTGAAGATTGCACTCCATTAATTGTGAATGTGTGAATTCTATTCTATTACAAGTTGTTTTAGAAGATCTTATTTAAATGTGTAGACATGATTGATTGAATGCTTGATGTTGTTGTCTGAATATAATAGATTCCATATATACAATTTCTATATATTTTCCCTAAATCATCTCTTCTTACCCTATTTATTTTGCATTTTATTTGAAATATGGTTACCAAAATGATTTAAAAGAGAAACAAATCAGTTTAAATCTACTTATATTTTATGTGCAATCCGAGTTTCAAATGTATGAAATCATTAATTTTATGATTTCTTAGATCCTTCTAGTTTTCCCAAATATCTAGATCCCCTTGTGTAACCACATTGATCTTACAACTGTGTTATCCACATAGTCAAGACTTGACATATTTAGGAACATTGGAGTAGTTCTCACTACTTTTCAAGAGTGGCAATAAACCCTTATTTCCTAGCACATTGTGTGTGACCAAAATCACCCTCAATAGAATTGGTGCTAGAAGGCTCAGGCCATGTCAAAAAAATTAGAAAACATTGGGTCATTTTCCCTAGAAAGATAGAAAAAAAATCTTAGATCTCCTAATAAAGAGGATTTGATGGAATTAGTTCAACACAAGAAAACTAGGAGTGAGAAGGGAAAATCCAAAGGTGAAAATTCCATATATGTAGTTTCACCATTAAAACCAGGTTCACCATCCTCACCTATAAGTCTGGGAATACCCCAAATTGTAACCATTTTTTCCATTACTACACCTTTTCCAGTACAGATGGCATATTTCATGATAAATGAAAGTTGTCCTTTAGACATACAAGGAGATTTACATGAATTTCCCAAGAGCCCTAAAAATTTCTATCCTAAATTTGTGTATGGTGAGGGTAAGACAACCGACGACCACACAAAAAAAATTAAAGAGATTTTCAATAGACCATAAGTTGCCAACCAAGACGTGGTCTGCAGATTATTTCCCTACTCACTAGGAGAATTTTCCTACAAATGGTACTTGAACCTCCCTAGAGGAGGAATTCATACATGGCGCGATTTAGAGGACAAATTCCTCAATCAATTTAAAGTATATATGAATCCTTTCATTCTGTACCATCAATTTGTTACTTGTAGAAAAGAGCCAAATGAACTTTTCAACATATATAACTCAAGGGAGAGATCCAATATGAAATATAAGAATCCAAGCAATCCAATGTTGAATAAGAGGGGTATACTAAGGTACACCAAAGGGATAACTCTAATATGAAATAAATGGAGGATTTTTTTCATTGATACACTATCCTGAGGCTACAAGATAGATATCAAAAATCCATCTAATGTTAGTCACTTCCCTAATTTATTCCACTCCCATCAATTTGGTGTCATCTACAAACTGCAAATGATACTAAGATGGCAGACAGTTGTAGCAACTCCAACATTGAATGTAACCCTAACTCACTTGATACTTAATGACTCTTCCTAGTCCCTTAGCCAATATGATAAATAAATAGGGTGACAAAGGGTCTCCCTATCAGAGATCATGAGAGTCACCAAACAATGTTGAATGAACACTATTGATAAGCATTGAATAAGAAGTGGGTGTAATGAAAAACATCACCTAGTCAACCAACTCAACTAAAAATTCAAATGTTAGGAGCACTTTTTGAAGGAACAACCATTTGAATTGATCATGAGCCTTTTCCATGTCTAGTTTATACAAAATAGCTTTCTCCTTTGAATTTTTCATTGAATGAATGACCTCAACAACAATGACTAACCCCAAAAAATTTCTATCTGCCACAAATCCACCTTTCTATTTAGAAATGAGCTTGTAAGCCACATATTAAGCCTTTCTATAATAAATTTAGAGATGATATTAAAGACCACATTACAGAGAGCTATGGGCCTTAACAATTTTACTAAGTTAGCCCCTTCTCTTTTGGGTACAAGAATAATAAATATAGAATTCATTGCTCTCAACATTTTTTTACTCCTTTGTGATTCTTGCATTACCTCCAATAAGTCATATTTTGTACTCTCAAAATTCCTGAAAAAAATTCTATCAAGAATCCATCAGGGCCAAGGGCTTTTCCTTTCTTCATCTGAAACACAATTTCCTCCAATTCATCTAGATTAATGGGACTAATAAGCATCTCATTCATTTCCATAGACACTAGAGACAGGATACAATCCAAAATAATATTTTCTTCATCTATTGCAAGGGGATAATATTCTGTGAATAAAGAAGAGTAATATTGAGAAGCTTCCGTAGAGATATATTGAAAGGAAGTTAATTGGACTCCTAGGGAATACACAAAGTGAAGAGATCGTATTCCCTTTCCTTCTATCCTTGATAGATTTAAATAAGAAAGTTGTGTTTCTATCACCCTCATGAAGCCACTCAATTTGAGCCTTCTCTTTCTAAAAAATCTCCTTGTGTAATTCCCATTCTTCAAGCTCCTTCAAGGTGATAGATTATTCCCTAAGAGATCCCTTTTTAAGACCATGGTCCCTAATTTGTTGAGTGATAACATCCAAACAAGACTGAGAAACTTCCTTAGTGAAAAATATATTACCAAACCATTACCTATTCCACTTCTTGACCTAATACTTCACAAATTGTAATATTTTGACAAAGGTATACATAGCCATATTGTAGGCTGGCTTACCTCTATTCCACCAATCAACCATAAGATCTGGAAGCAAAGGATCTTGCAACCACATATTTCATAAATAAAAGGATAGAATCTATGTGCCCCCCACCAAGGTAGTTGAGAATTCTATAGGCCAATGATAAAAACCCCTCCACTCCAAAATGTTAGAGATGGTATCCCAATTGTTGCTAAGCCAAAAGCTAGACACCAAAAACTTGTCTAATCTCTCTAAGAGAATCCTTACTTTATCTCTTGTTACTCTAGGTATATAAACCATTACCAGGCTTTATATCCACCAAATTTATGGAGAACATATTTTCTTTAAGCTACATGGAAGATGGCTCCGATGTTTCCACTCCTCCCCTCTTTTCCTCCAAACTAGTAATGACATTAAAGTCCACAGTCATGATCCACATATATAAGGGAGTTAAGGGTTGACTATAATGAATATATGAATAGAGTAGGGATTTAACACTAAAATATGTTGGGGAATAAGATTTAGAGAAAAAAATCTCTCTAGACTCAAAACTAGAGGCAACCACTAAGATTGAAAATTTTCTCAAGAGACACCAAAGAGGGGTAATATTCAATGGGTTCCATAAGTAAGCTACACCTCTTGCATTTCCCTAAGAACCAATACAATGACAATGGCTTCTCCACCATAATTTGGAGGCCATATTGTACATACTTTTCATTGACAACTTTGTCTCTTAGATAATGATAATATCCAGTGAATGAGCTCTAATCAAATCTCAAACAACTTTTTAAATAGGCACACTATTCAAGCCCCTTACATTCCATGAAAGGAAAATAGTCTCTGAGAATTGGAAAAGTTTTAATCAATGGTTCTAACTAACTCTAATTAAATCAAATTATCCTTACTAATTAATTTTTTTCCTTTAATATTTCCTTTTCCCCACCTTGGGAGGTTTCTCTGGAGCTCCCTTCTTGAGGTTCTTTGGTTCCAAACCTAAATTTTGCAAGGATCTAATTCATTTCCCTGTATCCAAATACCCCTTCTCTAGTTGAGGAGTCAACACAACCAAGGCTGATCCATCAACCCTCTCATTATTTTCAATCACCCCCAGAGCACAAGGAGCCATAAGATCCATATTTGTATCCATATGTGTATAAAGAAGCTCCCCTTGAGTAATATCATGATTATCATTCTTCCTAGTTACTGTTTCAACTTAGCTCTTGTTCTTGTTTTCCTTGTCTCCAAATTTCTGATTTCTAAATTTCTAGCATATAATGAGATCTTCCTATCTCAGACTTCACTTGAAGGTTCTTTTCAACTTCTAGTTTTCAGCTTTGTAGCCTCAAGCTTAGCCATGCCCTCCTTCTAGCACCAGTTTTGTTGATGGGTGTTTTTTCACTTCTTAACACAGGTAATGCATAGGTGCATCACCTCTCTTTAAAGGAAATCTCCAACAACAAGTTGCTGAAAATCACCCCAAGTTCTCTCTGGTGTCAGGTGATGACTTGCTTGGAATCTCTCGATTGGTTGATGTGTTTTGTTGGTATCACAAGGTGGTATGACGTATGAGTTACGAAGCATGGGAAGTTGGGTCTGCAAATGCAGTTTCAAAGTGCTGACAATGAATGAACAGTGATTTCCCACTCAAAACAATAAGCTAAAACCACCAAGTTCATCTGACTTAGCATTGTTTTGATGCTTTGGATCCTAAACTAACAAAGGACTCAAAGAAAAGAAAAATGAGAAGGGGTTAAGAAATTTTCCTAATCCTAAGCCATGAATGAACAGTAACAATGGAGGCTGCTATAGTAGATAAACTTCCTAAACTGGATTTTGCTTGACCAAGAGAACCTACAACTACACAAAATCAGTACAATCTCCTAAGGTTTGAAGATTTTTAGATTGCACATGCACATCATGAACATGCAATTGAACTAGGTTGAAGAAATGGAATAAAGAAGCCCAGACTAACTTTACACAACAATTTGTCATCAACAAGTGCTAAAAGTATGGGCTAAAAGTTCATCAAATACCATAACAACAATTTCCATTATCACAACCATTCAAAAAACTAACACCTAAAACTAACTTGGAAGTAGAACCATGCATGCATAATGAAAAAACTCAAAAGAAACACCCATAAATCATGTAATGCTGCTCTCTATTGCTGCAGAATTCCTTTACATCAATTCTTCGACCCTTTACAAATGAAGGGGAGACCCCTATTTATAGTTTTCCAAAGCCCAAATGAATGGCTAGGATCAATTCACAATGAGTGGCTCATATTTTTTACACTAGGGTTTCACCTACCCCCCATTATATGGCAATTTAAAATACAACTTTTGTCTCATTCCTATTTTGTCTTGTAGTGACCTATCACTATAGCACTTTTGTCCTCTAGCGGATTGCTCCTTTGCTATAGCTAAAACCATTTGAAGGTTTCCCTCTGCTTGGTACATTTGCAACATTCTTCATTGGATCGAACGAGCCTCATTTACAGATTTGCATAATTCATGAAATAGATTGACCATCCCTGATTTGATGAGACAACCCTTGACAAATCACAATCGTTTGATGCAAAGTAGGACAACTCTCACCCATTTGACTTTAGTGGACAACCACTGAACTCCCTTTGGCCTACCCCCATACATCGACCATTCTTCTCTAATGAGTCGATCATTATTTGGTTGCCTTTCAAGTACATCATTTGGGAATGAGATCTTCTTCTCAGTCTAGATTCATAGGTGATATTTGGTTACTATTTCCTTTGAAAACTTGGTAGGCGACAGGAAAATCTTCCATCTGAATTGCATGCTTTATGGTTTTATCCTTCTTGAGTCTTCCTCAACATGGTTCCATAAACCCATCCCCTGACGACATGAAGTCATAGGCATCCTCGAGTGACCTCCCCTTCCCAGCAATCTTCATTTCACTGTCATGGCCCTGCACAAGACAATAAATGTAATCAGACCCATAAAGCATAAATACATAAAGACACAAAAGTCTCCCTTGAATTCCTCATGGTAGTCCTTTAATTGCCTTGATCATTCACGTTGTCGATCTTCATGGTTAAAATAGAAGGGGAAACTAGTATATCAGCCCATTTATAGCTCCCTATGGCCTAAATAGTTCCATGTGCATATGCTCAAATTGGTAAATACCCGCCCTTTCATTGCAACCTGCAACACATACGCAAAGGTAGGCCTTGATCATAAAATTTATCATTTTCCCACACTTGCCCCTATAGTTTAATCAAATACCTGTTGCATAAGAATTCAAGCACATTATGAATAAGGGAACAATGGGAAAATAAAGCCTCACTGCTCATAGCCGAGGTTGGTTAACTTCCATCCATGCCTCATTCAAGAGCAAGAAGCACCTTGTTGAGTACCTCACAGTGTGTCCCACCAAAATCCTTTGGACCAATAGAACCATACACAACAATGTCATCCTAAAATAATGTTAGTCAATTATGGTATCCAACTGAGGTAGTTAACACTTCATCACCTTTACGCACACCCAACCAAGGATGATAACGCCCCCGCTTCACCACATTCATATCTGCTCTTATCATTACCAATTAAACTAACTATGATCATCCTATCTTGCATTATAATCCTTCTAAAAAAAGGGGGGGTTTGGGATTACTCCAACTTCTCCTTCTTCTTATGATCTTGGCTGAATGTTCTTCACGAGTGCTTTTATCTTCTAGCAATATGATCCAATCAGTTTTGCCTATCATCCCAATGCCTTTGTTACTTTTTTTGCAGAGGTTGGAGGTAGTGTGGTCAGCTACAACGATATGTGGGTGGGTCGCATATGGGGGCCGTTATAAAGGACAACAATAAAGGGATAGAAGCCCACACAGTGGGTCCCGCATGGGCAACCTCCGTCGGGCGAGGGAGTGCTGGGTGCCAAAGCAAAAATGCTGCTATGGGAGGAAGCACGTGGGTGGATGTAATACCGTCGACATTCACAATAGCTGCAGAGCCACTGAAACCCGCATACACATGGCCATCAGAGTGGGTGAACTTGGGACTCACAAATGACACCTCCTCCCCATCACAATGTATAGACAATCCTCCCTAGTCAGTCGGCCAGGGCCAAGCTTTTGTAATGTTTAGGAGCACACCCACCAACCATTAAGCCTGAAGACTCGGGAGAAGGTATCATCGATCAGATCCAAGGGAGGAGGTTCACTTTGAATGGTCATTATATCAGCCACTTTAGTAGATTGGGGTTCTTGTAATAAGCCAAATCATCAAATACGTTGAATGAATCCCTTATCATTTGGCCTTCATCGTGTTTATCCCATCTAGACTCTAGGCTATTGCTAATTATTCTTTTGTTGAATTGCTTTTCATCATTTGAACAATCACTATTTTCCTAATTGTCGATCATGCCCACTTTTAAGAATGACAGTCTTCTGTTTCAAAAATCATAATCACTTTGCTTGCTATAGACTCGAATATTTGATACATCCTCAAGCACATCTTTTAGATGTTTCCTCATTTTTCAAAAGACCCTTAGCTTCTTCTCTGCGGTCGGCCCCTTGACTTGCCATTTTAACCTCAACCTACCATGAACAAAATTACACTCACATAAAATAATCATAGGACAAGCCTGTATGCACACTGCTGAGGCTCATGATATATCGATAATCAATGAGTAAATTTATGTCCTTTACAATCCACCCTCACGCCTCTTGCGTATGATCCAATAACCTTAATATGAAGTAATATCTCGATTCACCTTTCCAAAACTTAGGAGCAAGCTTAACTTCATGTCTTGTTGGATCAAGTGAAGCGTGGGAAATGGCATGTGCGACGATGTTGTAGGAAGACCATTGTAAATGGACGGCCTTGGGTAAGGTGGGACCCAAGTAATAATAAGCTACTTGGAAGCATGGACGGTGAAAACTACTGCAGGTTCCACATAGGGGGAATTCTACGTTAAATGCATTAACCCATGGGAATCATCACTATGAATGCCTTATTTTGAAGATCGAAAATTTGCATGAAATTCAGTGTCCCTAAGAACATCCAATATTACTCAATCACCATGTGCATCATTTTAAATATCTACTTTTAGGGCTTCGTGATTCAGATTTGATCACTTTTACTTGGTGCACCCTGGTGAAATACTTAAAACATGTGTTCCTTGGAATGACGACAACCATTCTCAACCCCTCAACCTTCATACTTAATAAATTTCTACATAGCATTGATGAAGGGCCCAACATTCGTGAGAATTCTCAGGCCTACGTTCACCAGATAGGTTATCATTGTTATCCCACCATTGCGATCTCATCCCTAATTACTAGAGAACCTTTGTTCAATCCCTAAAACTATTCCATTCATTTATCATCGTTCATGATTTGGATTTAATAACTATGTCGAATCCATCATTTTTAGAGGGATGAAAACATGAATTGTGGGTGGTATTTAGTGGGAAGTTGGCATGGTGAAGTCGTTAAAACAATGGCGAAGTAAAACAGCTAACGTCGGTGTGGAACCCGCAAAGGAGATATCTATCGAGAGGTCAGCGCATGAAAGAGTACAGAGAACTGGTCAAGGAATGCCATTGTGTCTTCTTCTTGGACAAATGGTGTTAGCTGTGTTGACACCCACAATATAAGAGGGCATTCAGTGGCGACGATGGCGGGCTACGCACATGATAATTACATGGCTTTCGCAGTAAGCGCACCTATACAAGGTAATGCCATGTCACTCTCAGGCTCCAAATTTTCAAACATCATTATAAAGGTCAAAATCAAGATGGAGAATGCCACTCGAGTTCATGCCATCCTTTACTCATTGCACATTTGGTCCCCAAGATCCTGATCAAAGGGGCTGCTCTAGAATACCAGTATCTATGGTTTTCATGCATTCTTGACACCGAATTTCCTTTTAGAATGCACACCGTGATATCTTGTTGTAGTATCCCCCGTTGATGATTCCAAGATCTCACAACTTTACAGGCTGTCACCTTCTGTAATAGATCTTCTTCATGATTTAGTTCGCCATTTCTAGTGAGTGTCTGCTTTAAGGTAACAAGAGCCTTATCAATAAGCCCCCATATCCTCTATCCCCAATTAACTACGATCTTTGTAATATGAATCCTGGTGGTATTTCCAATCGTTTGAGCTTTATGCAATCTTTTTGACCTTCCTTTCTTCATCATTTAGTGATGGTTGTGTAGGTTTCCTTCTGTACAAATTATGAGTCTTTGGGCCGGATGGTTTATGGCACGCGGGCCACTATTTTCTTGGTTGTTGCTCATCGTTGGTTAGCGTAAATGCAACGTTCATTACTGACACTCACTTTCTTGTACCACCATCATGATTTACACTTCCGTTAAAGAGGATTTTGAAAGAAGGAGGAGTGGCATGGAAATGAAGACTGCGAGCTCCACATGAAAGAGGTCCATTAGGGTGAATGCAGACGACCGACCTCGAGAAGACTGTTGGGGACAACCATGAATAACGGTGAAGGCAATGATGGCCTTGCAGGAAAAAAAATGTGCATAGGAGAGTGAAGCAGAGAGAGGCCAAGCGGTGGCCAAGTAAACAACGACAACAGGGTAGCCAGCCTTTGCGGATGCGGAACCTACACTAAATTTTTTCGCTTGAGACCATGGGTGCGTGAATGAGGGTGAAGGTCATTGAAATACTATCAAGAAATGATCAACATTGAAGGTGATGAAACCTACATCATAAGATGTTGATCTTCAGGAGTTCTTGGCATAGGCAACAACGGGGTGACAGACGATAGTCACCGTAAGAAGATCCGCAAGAGGGTGACGGTGTTGATGGGTTGTAGGCCCGTGGAGCAGGGAGGTAGCAAAGGGTGGCCGTTGTGAAACAACATTGTAGAGAGGGCTTCCTACAGGCATCGACCTACAAGGATGGACCCACCGATGGGCACAGACCCAAGAGTTCACCCATAGTTTCATGATTTCACTTCGAGGAAATGGTGCATGCGGCTCCTGCTTAGCAGGACGACATGAAGGCTTAGTCATTTGACAACAGTGATTGGGTGAAGGCAAGTTGTGCACAAAGATCCGTGACTGCTTTGGTCTTAGGTGATTTGGAAGCGATGGGGTTGGCGAGGCCAAGTGTGGATCCCGCCATGTGGGCGGAAGTCAGGAGATGGCCGCGTAAAATTGGCTAAGCGAGAATGGAGTCCTGCACAGGGCGACGTGCAATGGCGGGTCCACAATATGTGAAGGATGCAGTGGCAAAAATAGGTGCAGAACCTGCATGTCAGGCGGACGCTGGGACAGGGATGCAGTTGAATGAAAAAAATGCAAGGGCGAATGGCCAGAGGAGACCTACGAACACGGGTCCGCAAGGACTAACGGATGCTAGGGTGATGAACAAGGGGAAACCTGCAAGGTCCAACCCGCATGAGAAAATGACATAGTGAAACTCAGCTAGGTGAACTTGGCCAATATGAAATCGATCATTTTAAGGTTCATGACCGACTTGGGCTAGGAAATGGGGGTGCGCAAAGTGAGGCAAGAGAAAGGCAGCTCGTCGTGAGCGAAAATGACCCGTCAGGAGCGAAAAGAAAGAGGGTCCTTGCCAAAGGTGGGGTGTGTGTGCAAAAAATGCACAACAAATGTAGACTCGCTGGGGAAATGCTCCAGAGCATTTCAATGACAAACTTGAATCACGAGCTCAGAATCTCTGGTTTTGATCCTCACACTAGGGCAAACAAACCAGACGCTCGACCAAAGAATCAAAACCACTAGTCAACCCAACCTTCAGTATGCTAAAAATTCAAGTGTGTGCATATGCATTAATTCCCATCCTTCAGTTGCTACATGAACCCAAGCTCTGTCTAGTTAAGCTACATATTTTATTCTAACTCTAAAAGCATTCGGGACATTGCCTCGCTGCCAGTCAAGCATCCATAGCCCCGATGAGGTTGTCATTGTGATTCTCCTGAACATTGCTCTACTACCGTCTAGACATCCATAGCCCTGATAGAGTTGGTTGGATCCCCTTGAAAAGCTGAATTTATTTCTTTTGATTTTAAATGTTCTCTTTTCTTTCTTTTCTTTTAATTTTTCTATTTTCAGTTCTTTCCATTTCAACCTACAAGCAGTGAAGCTCACGCTCAAGGCTGAGAATCACAGAGGCAATGGAGCAGAATTTTAGATTTTTCACTTAACTAGACTTCACGAAGGACCTACAATGACCTCAGGATTCTTAAGATGTGTAAGAGATGTAAGATTTCAGAATACCTCAAAAATAGATCAACCAACGACTCATCCCCTTCGGACCAAATATCTAGGTCACTTGACACTAATAAAAGACCCTCACCATCCACTCTAAAAACTTGATTAGAGTTTAACGAAGAAATACATAGAGAAACCCCAAAAAATAAAGATGGTTGTTGTGTGCACAAATGTGCCCAACTAAAAGTAGAGGGACCCCAAGCAAAGCAACAACAAAGCAAAAGAAAAACAGAAGCAAATAAAAAGAAAACAGAAAGCAAACACCTAAACTAACCAAAGCAGGAAAGCGAAAACCAACAAAAAGAAAACTAAACTAAAGCATCCAACCTATAGAAAACCAACTACTCAAGCAAAAGCAGGAAGGCATAAGTATATACAGGAAACATACACTACTCAAAATAAACTATGTACAAAGATATTTACAAAGGACCATGCTTAGGCAAGGAAAACTATCATTAACACTCCTTGGATTTCAAAAGGCATGCATAAGAAAAAGGGCGATCGTTATAGTTCTAAGCCATGCAATTTTATCCTTATATTCAAAAAAAAAAAGTTTAACATGGTAGCATTCAAATTTAATCACATATTCATGAAAAATCAATAATTGAGGGGATTTGCTAAATCAATGGTTAATCCATAAACACATCCATCTCCCTTCATTCCCATAATCAAAATGATAAACACATTTATAAGCATTCACAGGAGTAAGGAAAGATAGAACCTGGATGTCACCATGCAGCAGTGGCAGCGTCTGACAGTCGAGAGTGAGCATTGCATCATCGATCATTGTGTCAGAAGCCTCAGGTGGTAGCACACGATTGTGCAACATTTTTGATCTTAGGCTTGCATAGGGCTGGGAGAATGGGGCAACAAACAAATCTTCCAATATTTGTGTGGGATCTGCAACATGGGTCAAATATTCTTCAAGGAAGTACACCTCATCTTGTTGATCTTTCGTAATCCATGGGTTTGCTTGATTGCTATCCTCAATAGATAGTATGTCATCCCATCTCCTCCCCCAGGTATTTAGCTTAATTTTATGATGTTCAATGTCATGGGATGATGACATGCATGAATATGTCCTATTGTAGCTCTCTGAATGTGGAGGATCAACAATGATCAAGGCAGAAGGACTCCTAGTTGCATCTTGTAGTTGGTCGGGTGCATCATACTTGTTGGCTGCCATCAAAACACCCCTACCTTTATCTTCTTCTCTTTGTTGTTCATGTATCTCATCATGACATTCAATCATTTCCTCTTGGTCACTATCACTATAAATGGAGAAGGAGTTCCTCTCCCAATCTAAAAATTCTAATGCTTCGTTGTCTGAAGGTTCAGGTAGTAGGTCCTCATCAGCGCTGTCTTCCATAATGTATTCTCCTTTAGTATTGGCATACCTCTGAAGTACAACTCCCAATAGAAAAAAATTATCAATAAAGGGCACCTCATCAAGGGGGCCAAGATTTACTATGCGATTTCCCTCCAAGGATTCCCCATAAAGCCTGTCATCCATGGCGTATAAATGCTCTTCAAGAGGGAAAGGTTCTTGATGGTCTATAGATAGCATTCCCATATGTCCCGCTTCATCATTTAGAGGTTCAGGACTACGTTGTTCTTCTACTATTTCCATCCTACCAGCCTCATAAGGGCTACCTTCAGTTTAATTATAACTTGGTTCAAGTTCTTGAACCTCTACTTCGGCTCTTGAAGCAATTATAGGAAGAAATGCACTTGGCTACCACACTTGTTCTTTAACTTGCATGATTGCCTCTTGGCATAGTTCACATGCGAACTCTGCATGTGGCAAGTCATGAAGCCTACACCAATTTGGGAGCAACAACACCTCCAATTCCACTTGGTGTCTTAACTTGGACCAATCCCTTGCTACTTGAAACAAGTTCATTATATCTTTCTACTATCGGGTCCTCATCATCACTTGGGAGGGAAGTCAGATAGTGGAAAGCCGTGGCATATGGTTGTTCCCACTCCTCTGAATTCTCATCTTCAGATGCTTGATCATTTTCATTCATGAAGGAGAGGTTTTCTAATCTAATTTCACTTATACTCTCATCATCATTTTCTACTACTCCAAAGCTGTCAACCTCTCCCTCTTTCTAATTTTCAGCATCTTCATGGGCTGCCCTAGCACATGTTGCTACAATTTTTTTTGATTCATCTTTGATTTCCAACAGTTCCTCTTCTAGAGTGAAAGTCTGCACTTTTTCGATGGAGGAAAGGCCTTCTATTTCCTTCCTAGTTGAACTTTCGTCATGTCTTCTTGCTTCCCTAAGGAAATCAACTTCTTCGGCTTGATTTTTAGCTTCAGTATTTGTTGTTCCAATACTAACTTGCATAAAATTTCTTTGTCCAACTTGAATGTGTTGTCCTCCACATGTTGACAGCTCTCCCGCCTCATGAGATGACTCCACTTCATTGAGAGTTGGCTGTTCTGACTTGTTCAAACTGCCTTTGACTTGGGTGATAACATCCACACATGATGGACAAGTAAATTCTGAATGTGATGCATTGTGGACTCTGCACCAATTTGACATAAATACCTCCTCCAATCTTGGTCCATCTTCACTGCCTAAACATTCTTGGATCAATTCCTTGAATTCCTTAGCTACCATGTTGGCTAGTTCCTCTTCTGGATCCAACGAAGCCAAGGGTTGATATATTTCCCAAAAGGGAATTTCTCCTTGTAAAACTCTTTCAACTCTGCTCAAGAAAGCTAGACATCCCAATTCATTCCGCCTGTGAGTGCAATGGATCCTACCCTTTTCTTCCAATGAAAATTGTTGCAATGGTCTCCTCAATCTTCTATTTAAATCTACATGTAGCTAAGTGATGTTGACCTGTAGTTGCTGCTCTATTTCAACTCAACTCTTGCTCTTGTTTGTCTTGTCTCCAAATTTCTGATTTCTAAATTTCCAGCATATAATGAGATCTTCCTATCTCAGATTTCACTTGAAGGTTCTTTTCAACTTGTAGTTTTCAGCTTTGTAGACTCAAGCTCAACCATGCCCTCCTTCTAGCACCAGTTCTGTTGATGGGTGTTTTTGCACTTCTCAACACAGGTAATGCATAGGTGCATCATCTCTCTTGAAAGGCAATCTCCAACAAGTTGCTGAAAATCACCCCAAGGTCTCTTGAGTGTCAGGTCATGACTTGCTTGGAATCTCTCGGTTGGTTGATGTGTTTTGCTGGTATCACAAGACAATCTTACGTATGAGTTACAAAGCATGGGAAGTTGGGTCTGCAAATGCAGTTTCAAAGTGCAGGCAATGAATGAATAGTGACTATCCACTCAAAACAACAAGCTGAAACCCACCAAGTTCATCTAATTTAGCATTGTTTTGATGCTTTGGATCCTAAGCTAACAAAGGACTCAAATAAAAAGGAAAAGGAGAAGGGGTTAAGAAAGTTGTCCTAATCCTAAGCCATGAATGAACAGTAACAATGGAGGCTACTACAGTAGATAAACTTCCTAAACTAGATTTTTCTTGACCAAGAGAACCTACAACTACACAAAATTAGTGCAATCACCTAAGGTCTGCAAATTTTCAGATTGCACATGCACATCATGAGCATGCAATTGAACTAGGTTGCAGCAATGGAATAAAGAAGCCTAGGCTAACTTTACACAACAATTTGTCATCAACAAGTGCTAAAAGCATGGGCTGAAAGTTCATCAAAAACCATAACAACAATTTCCATTATCATAGCCATTCAAAAAACTAACACCTAAAACTAACTTGGAAGTAGAACCATGCATGCATAATGAACAAACTCAAAAGAAACACCCATAAATCATGCAATGTTGCTCTCTATTGCTACAAAATGCCTTTACATTAGTTCTCTGACCCTTTACGAATGAAGGGGAGACCCCTATTTATAGTTTTCCAAAGCCCAAATGAATGGCTAGGATCAATTCACAATGAGTGGCTCAATTTGTTTACACTAGGGTTTCACCTACCCCCATTATATGACAATTTAAAATATAGCTTTTGTCTCATTCCTAGTTTGTCTTGTAGTGACCTGTCACTATAACACTTTTGTCCTCTAGAGGATTGCTCCTTTTCTATAGCTGAAACTGTTTGAAGGCTGCCCTTTGCTTGGTACGTTTGCAACATTCTTCATTGGATCGAGCGAGCCTCGTTTATAGATTTGCATCATTCGTGAAATAGATTGACCATCCCCGATCTGATGAGACAACCCTTGATGAATCACAATCGTTTGATGCAAAGTAGGATAGCTCCGACCCCTCTGACTTTAGTGGACAACCATCAAAATCCCTTTGGCCTGCTGCCATACATCGACCATTCTTCCTTGATGAGTCAATCATTATTTGGCTGCCTTTCAAGTGCATCATTTGGGAATTGAGATCTTCTTCTCGGTTTGGATTTAAAAGTGATATTTGGTTACTGTTTCCTTCATAGAATTGGTAGGCGACATGAAAATCTTCCATCTGAATTGCATGCTTTATGGTTTTATCCTTCTTGAGTCTTCCTCATCATGGTTCCATAAATCCATTCCCTAATGGTATGAAGTCATAGGCATCCTCAAGTGACCTCCCCTTCACAACAATCTTCATTTCACAGTCATGGCCTTGCACAAGACAATAAATGTAATTGGGCCCATAGAGCATAAATACATAAAGACACAAAATTCTCCCTTGAATTCCCCATGGTAGTCCTTTAATTGCCTTGATAATTCACGTTGCCTATCTTCATGGTTAAAATAGAAGGGGAAACTAGTATACCAGCCCATCCATAGCTCCCTATGGCCTAAATAGTTCCATGTGCATCTACTCAAATTATTAAATACTTGCCCTTTCACTGAACTTGCAACACATATGAAAAGGTAGGCCCTGATCATAAAAATTATCATTTTCCCACACTTTCCCCTATAGTTTAATCAAATACCCATTGCGTAAGAATCTAAGCACATCATGAATAAGGGAATAGTGGGAAAATAAATCCTCACTGCTCATAGACGAGGGTGGTTAACTTCCATCAATGCCTCATTCAAGAGCAGGGAGTACCTTGTTGAGTACCTCATGACGTGTCCCACCGAAATCCTTTAGACCAATCAAACCATACCGAATGATGGCATCTCAAAACAATGTCATTCGATTATGGTATCCCACTGAGGTAATCAATACTTCATCACCTTTACACACAACCAGCCAAGGATGATAATGCCCCTGCTTGACGACCTTCATATCTGCTTTTATCATTACCAACTAAAGGAACTACGATAATCCTATCTTGCACTATAATCCTGCTAAAAAAAGGGGGGTTGTACTTACTCCAACTTCTCCTTCTTATGATCTTGGATGAATGTTCTTCATGAGTGCTCTTATCTTCTAGCAATATGATCCAATCAGTTCTGCCTATCATCGCATCGCCCTTGTTACATTATTTGTAGAGGTTGGAGGCAGTGTGGTTGACTGTAGGGATATACGGGTGGGTTGCATATGGGGGCCATTATAAAGGATAGCAATAAAGGGATGAAAGACCACACAATGGGCCCTGCAAGGGCAACCTCTGTTGGGCGAGGGAGTGTTGGGTGCAGAAGTGAAAATACCACCGGGGGAGGAAGCATGCGGGTGGACGTAATACCGACGACGTTCACAATAGCGAAAAAGCCACTGAAACCTGCATACACATGCCCGTCAGTGTGGGTGAACTTGGGACTCACAAACAACACCTCCTCGCCATCACAATGTATAAGATAGTCCTTCCCAGTCAATCAGGAAGGGCCAAGCTTTTGTAATGTTTAGGAGCGCGACCACCAGCCATTAAGCCTGAAGACTTGGGAGAATGTATCATCGATCAGATCCAAGGGAGGAGGTTCACTTTGAATGGTCATTATATCAACTACTTTAGTAGATTGGGGTTCCTGTAATAAGCCACAATCATTGAATACATTGAACGACTCCCTTATCATTTAGCCTTCATCGTGGTTATCCCATCTAGACTCTAGGCTGTTGCTAATTATTCTTTTGTTGAATCACTTTTCACCATTTGAACAATTAGTGTTTTCCTAATTGCCAATCATGCCCGCTTTTAAGAATGACAGTCTTCTATTTTGACAATCATAATAACTCTGCCTGCTATAGACTCCAGTATTTGATATGTCCTTAGGCACATCTTTTAGATGTTTCGTCATTTTTCAAAAGACCCTTAGCTTCTTCTCTGCAGTCGGCCCCTAGACTTGCCATTTTAACCTCATCCTACCATGAACAAAATTACACTCACATAAAATAATCATAGTACAAGCCTATATGCACACCGCTAGGGATCATGATATATCGATAATCAATCAGTAAATTTATGTCCTTTACAACCCACCCTCACGGCTCTTGCATATGATCCAATAGCCTTAATATGAAGTAATATCCTAATTCGCCTTTCCAAAACTTAGGAGCAAGCTTAACTTCATGTCTCACTAGATCAAGTGAAGGGTGGGCGATGGCATGTGGGGTGATGTTGTAGGAAGGGCATTGTAAACATACGGCCTTGGGTAAGGTGGGACCCACATAATAATAAGTCGCTTGGAAGCATGGATGGCGAAAACCACTGTGGGTTCCACATAAGGGTATTCTGCGTTAAATGCATTGACCCACTGACATCATCACCATGAATGCTTGATTTTGAAGATCGAAACTTTGCATGAAATTCATTGTCCCTAAGAACATCCAATATTACTCAATCACCATGCGCATCATTTTAAATATCTACTTTCAGGGCTTTGTGATTCAAATTTGATAACTTTTACTTGGTGCACCCCAGTGAAATACTTAAAACATGTGTTCCTTGGAATGACGATAATGATTCTCAACCCTGCAACCTTCATGTTTAATAAATTTCTACATAGAATCAATGAAGGGCCCAACATTCGTGAGCATTCTCAGGCCTGCGTTCACCAAATTGGTTATCATTGTTATCCTGCCATTCCGATCTCATCCCTAATTACTCGAGAACCTTTGTTCAGCCCCTACAATTATTCCATTCATTTATCATCATCCATGAGTTGGATTTAATAACTATACCAACTCCATCATTTTCAGAGGGACAAACATGGGAATTGCGGGTGGTATTTGGTGGGAAGTTGGCATGGTGAAGCTGTTAAAACTATGACGAAGTAAAATGGCCAATGTCAGCGCGGAACCCACAAAGGAGATATCCGTCGAGAGGTCAACAGGTGAAAGAGTGTGGAGAACCGATCAAGGAATGTCGTGTCTTCCTCTCGGATGAATGATGTTAGCTGTGTTGATACCCACAATATAAGAGGCTGTCCAGTGGTGACCATGGCAGACCACACACATGAGAATTATGTGGCTTTTGTATTAAGCTCACTCGCACAAGGTAACTTCATGTCACTCTCAGGACCCACATTTTCAAACATCATTATAAATGTCAAAATCAAGATGGAGAATTCCACTCGAGTTCATGCCGTCATTTACTCATCGCATATTTGGTCCCCAAAATCCCTATCAAAGGGCCTGCTCTAGAATACCAATATCTATGGTTTTCACGCGTTATTGACATTGAATTTCCATTTGGAATGCATAACGTGATATCTTGTTGTAGTATCCCACATTGATGATTCCAAGAGCTTGCAACTTTACAGGTCGTCACCTTCTGTAATAGATCTTCTTCATGATTTAGTTCACCATTTCTAGTGAGTGTCTACTTTAAGGTAACAAGAGCCTTATCAATAATCCCCTGGTATCCTCTATCCCCGATTAACTGCGATCTTTGTAATATGAATCCTAGTGGTATTGCCAATCGTTTGAGCTTTATGCAATCTTTTTGGCCTTCCTTTCTTCATCATTCAGTGATGGCTACACGGGTTACCTTTTCTACGAATTCTGAGTCTTTGGGCTGGATGGTGTATGGCACGCAGGCCACTATTTTCTTAGCTGTTGCTCATCATTGGTTAGTGTAAATGCATTGTTTAGTACTGACACTCACTTTCTTGTACCACCATCACAATGTACACTTCCATTAAAGAGGACTTTGAAAGAATGAGGAGTGGCATGGAAATGAAGACTGCGAGTTTTGAATGAAAGAGGTTTGTTAGGGTGAATGCAGATGATTGGCCTTGGGAAGACTGTTGGGGACAACCATGAATAATGATGGAGGTAGTAATGGCCCTGCAAGACGCGAAGCCATCATAGGAGAGGGCCACAAAGAGATGCCAAGTGGTGGCCAAGTAAACAACAACGATGGGGTAGCCAGCCTCCGCGGATGTAGAACCTGCACTAAATGTTTCTGCTTGAGACTGTGGGTGCATGAATGCAGACAAAGGTCATTGAAATGCCATTAGGAAACAAATGGTGTTGAAGGTGACAAAACCCACATCATAAGAAGTCGATCTTTAGGAGTTCTTGGCATAGGCAACAACGGGGTGACATATGACAGTCACCACAGGAAGAACCGCAAGAGGGTGATGGTGCTGACGGGTTGTGGTCCCGTGGAGTAGGGAGGTAGCAAAGGGGTGCCATTGCAAAATGACATTGTTTTGATGGCCTCCCGCAGGTGGCGGCCTATAAGGACGGACCCACCGAAAGGCGCAGACCCGAGAGTTCACCCATAGTTTCATGATTTCACTTCAAGGAAATGGTGCATGTGGGTCTTGATTAGCAGGATGACATGAGGGCTTAGTCATTTGACAACGGTGATTAGGTCAAGGCAATCCATGAAAAAAGATCCGTGATCGCTTTGGTCTTAGGTGATTTGGAAGCGATGGGGTCGATGAGACCAAGTGTGGATCTCGCCACATGGGAAAAAATTTAGGAGATGGCCGCGTCAAAACAAGAACAGAGTCCCGCACAAGGTGACACGCAATGGTAGGTCCACGATACATGAAGGATGCAGTGATGAAAATGGGTGTTGAACCCACATGTTAGGCGGATGCTGGGACTGGGATGTGGGTGAACAAAAAAACATAGGGCGAACAACCAAAGGAAACCTGTGAACGTGGATTCACAAGGACTAACGAATGCCAGGGCTATGAACAAGGGGAAACCCACAAGGTCTAGCCCGCATGAGTGAATGACATAGTGAAACTCAACTAGGTGAGCTTGGCCAATATGAAATTGATCGTTTTAAGGCTCATGATCGACTTGGGCTAGGAAACGGGGGTGCGCAAAGTGAGGCAAGAGCAAAGTAGCCTATTGGGAGTGAAAATGACCCGTGAAGAGAAAAAAGAAAGAGGGTCCCTGCCAAAGGCGGGGCGTGTGTGCAAAAAATGCACAATAGTTACCTCCTAGTCAACCCCCAAATTTTCTACACCAATTTCAACCCATCTAGATTCACTTCTTTTTGGTCAAAGTCATCCAACATGTCAAAATAGTTAAAAATTTCACCATCCTGTCTATCTTTGAGGGTTATTTTTTTCCCTCTACCCTTGTTATGAGGCTTTACTAGAATAAAAGCATCCTCATCTACTTCCTCCACTAACATAGGAGCTTTCCCTTTGTCCATATTTGGTGATTGACAAAGAGGCACATTAGATGAGACTCCTATAGGGCTAATCCTAGGACACTTCCTCTACAAGTGACCATATTCATGGCATACTTGGCATTGGAATCAAGAGTTTCATAATCAAGCTATTGAATCCATGATGTATATCCAAGAAAAATTCCAAAGAGTCTAGTAAGGGTTTATTTAAATCAATTTCAATATAAATACAACATTAAAAATACATTTTTATCTAGCATTTGTTGCGATGGACCCATAAAATTTCCTAGCAATAAAGTGATCATATACATAATATCATTCCTTCATAACTCTAATGGGAACTAGGGGAGCCTTTCTTAGACAAGAAATCTTGTTAGAAGTTCCTTCATAGGATTAAAGCAAAAATGCTATGGTTTGATAAACAAGACAACCTAGTTTGAAAAAAATAGCCCAGCCTCAAAGGCATTATTATGGCTAGTCAAATAATAAAAAACCACCATGAAGTAGTTATTAGCCACCAACATCACTTCTATCTTACCCTTAAGGTTCTAGGTCCAATAAGCCTAGGATTCCAAAAAGGTGAGAGATACCCAAATCCCCATAAACTTATAAATTAATGCACAATTAGATAGCTAGTAGATATCCTTTGCTATAGAGTCTAGTTGAACCATCAAAATCAGATAATCTTGGCTCCTTTCTAAGAATTCATCCACTTTTGGGATTTGAGAACCAACATTATATGATGAGCTCTCCCCACTCATGGATTTGTTCAAAAAAGTCACCACACTCGCATGCATGGATGAGGGTGGATCATTCCCTGTCAATACCTCCCAAAATGGCACATTTTTCTTAAAAATTGAGCCTCCAAACAAGGCCATACTCAAAAAATAAGAAAAACTAAAATCCCCAACAAGAAAGGTACTCACAAACCCCCACAACCCTAGACACAACACAAAAGACCTCAAAAATGAATTCAAGCAACAAATCACAACCTCTCGCAAAACTTACAGCTCCAACACATGCTTGCAATCTAAAAAATTAGGAGAAGGATATGAATAGGGCTTGAAAACCCTAGCCCATTTTGTATAGTTCAACACTCCTCCCGTCGCCATCAACTATACTATATTATGGGTTCTTAATATTTGTTGAAATAATTTTATTACAATTGTTATCATAACTTGGTTTCTAGGTTATAAGAAGAGAAATCTTCTTGGTCGTTAACACTTGGTATGAGTGGATCTTTTGCATAGTTGAATCCATGGTCTTGCAAGAAAATATTGAAGGAATTTTAAGATTTTAGGTGTGTTTTTATATCTA
This sequence comes from Sequoia sempervirens, assembly GCA_007258455.2. Taxonomy (NCBI): domain Eukaryota; kingdom Viridiplantae; phylum Streptophyta; class Pinopsida; order Cupressales; family Cupressaceae; genus Sequoia; species Sequoia sempervirens. The sequence continues at coordinate 409,357,246 of VDFB02270651.1, read as the reverse complement.
AGGTGTTGTAGATTTGGGGTTTTAGGTTAATCTAGAAAACAAAAAATTGAGGGTTCTTTTTTTGTGATAATTTTGGAGGTAAAGTTCTATAAATGATCTCCTAGGAAAAATTAGACCTTCCCATTGGATCTAGAAAGCCCAAAAACTTATGGATCAACATAAAATTCAATAGTGTTTGGACAAGAATTTTTTTAGCTATTTTATGAGTTTGAAGGAATATTCAACCATTAGATTTGATATAGTCATTTGGGTCCATGCAATACATACAACTATGTAGTCACCAATATTCTATGTTACTATCATTGGGAATATTTTAAGGTATATTCCCCTATTCACATAGTCTATGCCACCTCTTGTATAGTTTATAGATATTAAAAAAATGTGAATGGGACACAGGTAAGGGTGTTGATGTCACCCAATTTTAGAGTTTAAATTTTTCTTAGTTATATTGGGTCATGACTAGCTAATGAGAGTTGAGCTCAAGCATCACCACCAATGCCTCATTGTACCACTACCTAGGATGCACCACCCACTTTTTCAATTTAAGAGCTTCCACCAATAGAATAGTGATATGGGTGCTTTTTATTTTCTTTAGTGGGGAATATTTTTATGGGCCATAACCTCCTCATATAATGTTAAATTTTTGACTTATTATAGTTGATATATAAAACTTTCTCTAAGCACTACACTAAGATGTTAGTAGTTTTCTATATTGTGTCATTTGTAATAGAAAATAATAGTTGGGATCTAATTTTATTATTATTAATTTGATAGGTCATATATTATCACTACTTTTGGACTTCTTATAAGTGATAGAGAGTGTTTTATAAGTACTTCATAGTATATTTAGAATGGAAGTGTTGGTATGTGCTTTATTCACTTACATTTATATAGAGTAGCTTGTTAGGTTCCTAAACTATGGCTACTTTATGGGTTTGTGATAAATCAAATCTAGAGTTTGTTTGGTACTTGAGTCATGGAAAATATACATGTTAATATCTAGTTGTCTCTATTTTATATGATTACTAATGTAATGTCAACCTTATATATTGTATAGTTAATCTTTGAGTTATATAATTTTGTAGGATATTTATAATTAAAGGTTGCATAACTAACTTGAATGTGAGAAATCTATACACTTTTTTTTAGACTATAGGAATTGGGTAGGCCCCCTCTAAATTATAGTGCACTTGGTAAAATTGTTTCACATGACCGGTGTTGCAAGTATGAAGGTGTTTTCATTGATGTCAATAGGATGGTGTTGTCATTGATGTCAACTATCGGTTGAGGAAGGTTATTGCATGATGAAGATGTTGAGAATATTAAGAAATTTTGAAAAAGAGGGAAATAGTTTGTTGCATGTTGTGCATGTGTAGTTGAGATATTGAGGAAGTCTTGTGAGTATCTATATATATATATATATATATGTTGCAATTTTTTTGGAGATGTGTTAGAATGAAGTAATGTGTTGAGATGGTGTCTCTGGTACTTGGTTTCCAAGTGATATTTAGAAAATTTGATAAACAGAGAAAATAGTGTTGTGCAAGTGTTCAAAACATGCTCTAGGATGTGCTCCACATTTATTCCATGTTGATGCTATGCCTGTGTGGATCTGATATATTGTTCAAGGTTTTCAATAGTTGCTATATTCAAAATTTTGGTTTCTAGATCGCTATACAAAGTGAGATATGTTCACCAGTGCCTGAACTAATTTTTTAGTGTTATTTGCTGTGGTCTAGGAGAAATGTATTTGCTCCACATTTCTCCACATTTTTGTTTCAGGTTGTGGGTATCTGAAGTTTCTTATAATATTTGTATCTTTCAGAATTCAAGGTTTCACTTAATTTAGTGTAGTTTAGTGTGTGTTTCATATGTCAGTATGTGTATAAGGTTAATTAGATGTTCTAGGTTGAAGTATTTCTATGATGCGAGTTTGGATGAAATCTTTGTTGGATCTTAGGTGGTTTTTGGATTGTTCTAGATCATGTTCAAGTGAATTTTACTATACAAAAGTTTTGGATTGATTGAAGGAAGCATGTACTTAATGTTTTATGGTGTTTAGCATAGGTATTGGCCGACCTGGTGTTAACACTACATGCAAATTTTTTAGAAGCATGTTGAGGTGTGTTAGGATTAATTTGGGTCCTAATTAAGGATTTATATGGGTCACCTTCATTCCTATCCACCACATGAATATTTGGGTGCTGACCTTATTTAAAATTTTAAATGTAACAAATAGTTGCCAACCTTGGAGAAGGTTTTCAAGGTTGAGGATGATATAAATAAGAGTGGTGTTGTTGTAAGAGGCAAGAGCGAGGCCAGATAGATGTGAGATAGATGTGAGTGATGAATGTGATGTGAATTATAGAAGTATAAATGCAAAATTTAGTAGAGCAGTGCGAATTTCAAAGTGTTGGACTTTTGAAGGAAGTGAGCTAAAGGTGTCGGCAATCTTTCAAACAAGGCTACAAAAGTATTGGAGCATTTGTGGTGGATTCCTTGTTGCATTGAGAATTTTTTCTCTGTGTAACATTTATCTTCTATTTTCTTTTGTTTCCTTATGTGGTAGTGATCCCTGGCTATGAGCCTTTTTGGATAGTGTGTCCTATTCTGGCAGTGAGTCCTTGGTACCAGTTTTGTAATTACTTATATTGTGAGCTAATCCTCATAGTGGTATTTCCCTCATTATGTTTTCCACAGAAATTTTGTGTTCTCTTGTGTATGGTGTTGTAATTTCATTTTTAATTATTTGTATTTCATGATTAATCACTTTAACAAAATAAGGGTTTAATGAATGTTTGTGGATCTGATTACTGTTGAGGGTTTTGATGTTTTAATTTTCTATAATTGATTCACCCCCCTCTAAGTTTTCTTGTTCATTCAACAATTGGTATTAGAGAAAGGTTCCTTGGAGAAGAGCTTAACCGCTTGGGGTAGATCTAGGATGGTGAACAAGTTAGATTTCCCTTGATTTGATGGTACAGTGTATGCATTTTGGAAGACAAAGATGGAAGGATATCTGAAATATCATGGATATGAGATTGAAAAGGCTAGATAAATAATCAATATATTGCACAAACGAATGGTCCAAGCACAAGTGATGAGATCAAGGCACATGAGATAAATGCTAAGGTAAGATTTATTCTTGTGAATAGTCTTTCAAATTTTGAATTGGTTAAAGTTATGAATCTTAAGACTGCTAAAGAAGTTTGGGATAAGATTGAGAGCATTTATGAAGGAGATGATAAGGTCAAAAAAGAAAAGTTGTAGAATCTGAAGGAACAATTTGAGACCCTATGAATTTCTGAAGATGAAACTATTACAGTCTACATGCAGAGAGTTGATGATTTGGTAAGTGCAATGAGAGGTGTTGGTGCATAAGTCAAATAACCTAGAGTGGTAAAAAAAGTTCTCAGATCTCTTCCTGATTCTTACAGTGAAAAGGTATCTACTATTGAGGAAGTTGCAAATTTTAATACTTATTCTAGATATTAGTTGATTGGTATGATAACTTCATTTAAAATGAGAAAAACTGGCTTCAGAAATGGAACAAAAGTGGAGACTAATTTCAAGGCTAGAAAATTAGAAAATATTGAAGATTCATATGGAGAAGATCTTGATGATGTGGAAGCTAACTTTGTAAGAAGGATGAAAAAGGGAACCGGTAAGTACAAAGGTATACTACCTTTCAAATGTTTTAGCTATGGAAATATAAGTCATTATGCTTCAAGATGTCCAAGTAGAGCTGTGAATAATAAAAGTAAGGAGAATAAAGGAAAGATGATTAAAATAAGTTACTATATTAGACAAGATGCTTGGTATTTCTGATGATGAATTTGATTATGGAGATGTTGATGAAAATGAATGCTTGTTCTTGGCTTTAAAAGATGAATCTACTTTTGCTAACTTTGAAATTTGTGTGAAGGAAAGTGTTTCAGAGAAGAATGATAAGGTAGAAGGTACTTTGGTTTTTTCTTTTCATGTTAAACATGATAAGACCTATTGGGTTTTTGATAGTGGTTGCTATAATCACATGACTAGAGACAAAAATAAGTTTGTTAAACTTGAAAAGTATGATGGAGGATTAGTTAAATTTCAGACATGATTCAGGAGCTAAGATTTATGGAATAGGTTCATTTAGTTTTGATGGCAAGAATAATACTGAAGATGTTTACTATGTTAAAGGTTTAAGGCATTTTTTGAGTGTTGGAAACATGTGTAGCAAAGGATATAGTCTTATGTTTAAGGATGAAATATGTGAGATCAAAAAAGGGTCTAAAACTGCAATTATTGTTGGTAAAAGGACATATGGAAACATCTATCAACTTAAGGGTGCTGATGGTCATTGCTTTATGTCTCAGATTAATGATAGTTGGTTATGGAACCGAAGGATGTGGCACATGAATTTTGAAAATTTGGTTAGAACCAATCTAGTTCATGCAGTGAGAGACCTACCAAGAATCACAAAGTCTATTAATGTTGTTTGCAAAAAAATATCAATTTGGGAAGCAAATAAGGAGTAGTTTCAAAGGAAAGGAACAATCTGCTTCCAAAATACTAGAATTAATATATACAGATATTTGTGGTCCTATAAGGGTGAGAAGTCTTCAAGGTGACAAGTATTTCATGCTTTTGATTTATGATTACTCTAGAATGACATGGGCTACTTTTCTTAGAGAGAAATTTGATGCACTAGATAGATTCAAAGAATTTAAAGATATGGTTGAGAATGAAATGGATTTGAAAATCAAATGTTTGAGGTCTGATGGAGGTAGAGAATTCACCTCCAATGAGTTTAACATGTTTTGTGAAGTTCATGGAATAAAGATGCACTTGTCTGCCCCTAGAAATCCTTAGTAGAATGGAGTGGTTGAAAGGAAAAATTAGATTGTTCAAGAAGCTGCTAGGACTATGATGAAAGAAGCAAACCTACCAGAAGTCTACTGGAGAAAAGAAATTCATATTGCTATTTACATACTTAATAGAGTTCAAGCAAAATCTAACTACACAAAGACTCCCTATGAGTTGTGGTATGGAAGGATTCCTACTATCAATTACTTTAGAGTATTTAGAAGAAAATTTTATATCAAAAAAGATGAAGAAAACTTAGGAAATTTTGATGCAAGGTCTAATGAAGGTATCTTCCTTGGATATTCTACTAAAAAGAAAATATTATAGATGTTACAAAAAAGGCTAAGAAATATTGTTGAAAGTGCAAATGTTAAGGTTGATGAAGATGTGCAGAATTCAATTGTTGTAGATGGATATGTGTCAGATGAACCTACTTGTGGGGAAGAAGAAGAAGAAAAATCTAAGGAAAAAGAAGTCTATATTGAAGAGGAAGAAGCTCCGAAAAAGACCCCCAAGACCCCTAAGTATGTTCAAAAGAATCATTCTGAAGAACATATCATTGGAGAGAAGAGGAAAGGAGTATTGACAAGAAGTAGAGCTGTTGAAGCTGAGGTAAATATGTGTTTACTTTCTAAAGTTGAATCTAAAATAGTGAGTGAGGCATGCAAAGATGAAAATTGGATGAAGGAAATGGAAGAACTTATGCAGATTGAGAAAAATCAGACTTGGGAACTAGTTCCTAGATTGGAAAATAAGAACATAATAGGAACTATGTGGGTATTTAGAAACAAACGGAATGAGAATGGAGAAGTGGTAAGAAATAAAGCAAATATTGTGTGTAAGGGTTACTCACAAGTGGAAGGAATAGAATTTGAGGAAAAATTTTGATGAATGGGCTTCCAAACCCTCAATCAACAACCCACACACAACAAAAAAATTGATACAAAAATCTGCAACAACATACTTAATATTCACTATTTAAATATGCATTAATGTTTCACAAATTCATTGAAATCGGGTTACATATGTTTTACAGCCATATAGGTTGATGGAAAACCAATACATAATAGATTTAAATCTGTAACATGACAACAAATGACATCAGAAATAATATGCAAATTCTCCTCTCTCAAATCAACTCCTTGCACTGGGAAACAGGCTCTTCAATTTACATTCTTCAACAATCCACTCTGCTACTGTTCTACTATGGAAATATTCATCAATTTTCTGCTGCTACACACCATTAAACCTACAAGAAAACACTTCCCATATCCTCTCCAAGAAGATTCTATGCTTGCAACAACAACCTTCCAATTCTAGGAAAGAATGGCTACCAAAACATAACCCAAATTGCTTGTAATCTTCAAAAACAAGCTCTTCCAAAGCATCTCCGGAAAAAATCCATGACCAAGTTGGGAATAAACCTCCCAAAAATGCATTCCAAAAATATTTAATAATATAGTAAATTCTTTCTCAAACCCACTCCCACCAAAATTTCCAAAATTGGAGTCCATTCCTAGATTTTAGGGTAGTTTAAATGCATTTTCCAACTCATACTCCCTCCACGAATCAAAAATCTGATTTTTTTCCTTCCCATTGGAAAATCCATGACCAGATCCTCGTAATGAGTTGTTTCCACAAAGAAAAAATCAATAAATAATTTTTCATGCAAGTTGGTAACTCCCCACAAACCCAACACCCAAGTCTGAATTTTTAGACTTTTCTAAAATTGTAACTACATTCCCACTACTCCACTTGCCAACATAGCTTAACAAAGGTGGCATTTATTTTATTAAATTGAATTGTGCCAAATTTATTCAAATTATCCTCACAACATGAAATTAAAATGCAAATTCCAAAATTTGAAACTTTTTGGCGATGCAAGATTTCCTTGCACCCTGGATGTTCCTGCATTAGACACCTAGGGTAGGATTTTTTTTGTGAATATGGATTCGAAAAATGGAGTTGAGTGGTAGTACCACCCTTTCAGATTACAAGAAATCCTTCACAAACTCCATCACTGAATTAGATAGAATAATTTCTTCCTCTTCCTCTTCCAACACTTAGTCGAGACACTTGCTGTGCTCCTCCACCAAGTGTGCACTTCCTTCTTCCTTGCTCTTGTAGACTCATTCCCACCATGAACCATCCTCCTTCACATCTCTTCTTCCCTCCTTTCCTTCTTCATGGGATCCAACCCACCACAAACCGACCACCTCTACCAAGTTTCCCCTACATCATCATCCAAAATCTTCTTTGCTACCCCAATATCATCTTTTTCATCCTCAAAACCCTCCATGTATGCATCTTCACAAGATTGTTCAAATTTCTCCCATGTATTCATGTCCTCCAAAGTTCCATCATTTGTTTCATCTCCTTCTTTATTGTTTGCATTGAATATAATGTTAGCAAAATCCTAGAATTATATTTCTCCCATTTGCATCTTCTTATCATCTTCATCCAACATTTGCCTCTCAAATAGCCTATCAAACATCCTCATCTCTTCTTTCAACAAGAGATCATCCTCTTCCTCACCAACCCACTTGTGAAATTTTGGACCATCTATGTTCACAATTTCTGATTTCAAACCTTCATCCACTTCACATAATGCACTCCATTCACATGTTATCGCTACAACTTGCACCTCATTATCTTCCACATTTGTGTGGGATTCCCCCACATATTATTCTTTATATTCAACCATTACCAAAGGGCTGCAACATTCTTTTGTTCCCCTCTTCCCTTTGTTGTCCACTTTCAAGAGAATGTTCTTCTTCCCATATCTATCTTCTCGTATTTCCACTTCCTCCTTAATCATCTTTTCCAAAATATCTACTTCAGCCTGGAGCTTTTCAAATTCTTCACAACACTTCCTATTTTCCACTTCTTCCCAATACTATTCCCAAAATAAAATTCATATGGGTCTCCTCATTACCCATCCCATCCTCTATGGTATAAACTACTTCATGTCTAGCGATTTGTCTAAACACAAATAAAAAACACACCACCACAAGTCCTGGTGCAAACTACCTTGTTAGAAAATGTGCCTCAACTTGCTGGCTTGGAACTTCCCTTAAAGAATTGGCATTTTTCCTTTGATTGGCCTGAATGTCGGGATGTCATGGAGAATTAGAACTTTGGAACCTACATGTCGTGGGTTTTGGAATTCTTGAAACCTTCGACTTAGCGATCGCGATGTCACGAAAGTTTGGAACTTCAAAACCTTTAGTCGAGAGTTATGAGGTTTTGGAAAACCTCGACTTAGTGACTACAAAGAAGTTGATGTGCTGATGGAATGATTCATTGTTGGGACATTGCGACATCTCCAGGACTTGAGGCAGTGTCTCCTCGACACGTCGATGCTAAGCCAAAAGTTTCATGTCGAAGAGACTATGGGTGTTTGGTGAGACATTGTGAAATGTCTCATTGACATCAAAAATAAGTCTTGACCAGTCTTGTTGATGTGACTTCGGTTGGTTGGTGTGACTTTGACAAAAGTCTCTTAGACATTCCTAAAGAAGTCTTGTCCATTCTCGTCGGTGAGACTTGGGGTGTTCAGTGAGACTTTGGGGAAACTCTCTTCGACAAAGGTTGTCATGCCGATGACCTATGGTGGGACCTGAGCTATTAGGTGGATAACGATAGGTGGTTCAAGGCATGCTTACTCAGCAGTAGGGACCACATGGACGGTGAAGCCAACATCAATGAGACTATCTTGTATTAGTAAGAAATGCTAAGATTTCTCATCGATAGTGAAGGTTTGCTCAACAGAGTAAAATGACATACATGCATCGATGAGGCTTGAGCTACTAGATGAGAGAATGGAAGTTGTCTCTTAGATAAGGCCCAGTTATAGAAACTACTGTGTGATGGTTTGTATGCTGTAACTGATGGGAATCAGATTGGAATCCTTCCTGCATGGGTTTGGAGATAGAGATTATTTTGGGAATTCTCTCAGAATAATTATGCTAGAAATGTATAAGGAATTTGTAATAGAAAAAGGTCTATAATGAATGATTCGAGTAGTGAGTCTATGAAAAAAGAATGAGATTGTTCAGTGTTGAATAGCTTCCTGTATTGAGAAACTCTGAATAGACATCTGAGAGGGAGAAACTGTAACTTTGTATGTAAGTCTTGTTCATTGTAATACAAAGAGTTTTTTCTTGGTGTGGTGGGTTTTTTTTTTTCCCAAAAGGGTTTTCCCATGTTAAATCTGGTGTTTATGCTGTGTTGTGTGATATTTGTTCTTATCTGTTTCTTGAAAATGTGCATCTTTAATGTACTATAATTTGGAATTTGAATCTTAAGTCCGCATTCTCTTCTTAGAATTAGCATTAGGAAAGTGTTTTTGAATCTATGCTTTCCTTACAAGTGGTATCAGATCCTGGCCAGTTGTGTTATCCTTGTGGGTTGGACGGGTTTTTTGTGCCAATTCTAAAGTAGGAGTCTTGTAGAGGAGTCTAGTAATTTCAGTTACAGATTAAGATGGCAAGCACATCAGGGAAGATAGAAATTGAAAAATTCAATGGTGGAAATTTTGAGTTGTGGAAACTCAAAATGGAAGACCTGCTAGTAGATAGAGATCTCTGGATTGTTGTGTCTGGAACTAAACCTTCAGGCATGAAGCAAGAATATTGGGACCTCACAGATAGAAAAGCCAAAGGGTTGATATGACTATTTATAGTAGACTCTATACTCCTGAATGTTCATGAAGAGAAGTCTGCATCTTCTTTGTGGAAGAAACTTGGAGATATTTATTAGGGCAAGTCCTTGGTGAATAAGTTATTCTTGAGGAAGACGCTGTCCTCTTTGAAAATGGAGGAAGGGGCATCTATGGCTGATCATTTGAATACGTTTAATATGCTCATTACTTAGTTAACATCTATAGGTGTGAAGATAGATGATGAGGATCATTGTATGCTCTTGCTATGTTCTTTTCCTGACTCTTGGGATAATTTAGTGATGGATATTGGGAGTATGAAAACCATTTTCAAGATGGAAGATGTGGTTGCTTCATTGCTGTCAAAAGAGATGTGAAGGAAATATTCTGAGATTGTAAAGGAGGCCCTTGCTGTTCAAGGTAGATTGAAGGAGAAAGGCAAGAAGAAAGACAAGAAGTCTAAATCAAAGTTTGAAGGGAGATCAAAGTCTCCTAGCAAGAAGTCCAAGGTGAAATGATGGAATTGTGGGTAGCCTGATCATGTCCGTAAGGATTATAAAAAGGAAAAGAAGAAGAAGAATAAAAATGAATATTCAGATAATGATTCTTCTTAGAGTGATGCAGACGCCTTCATTGTATCCTTGGCAACTTAGCCATCAGATGATGTCTCGCTGATTGAATTAGGTGGATCTTTTCATATGACATCTCATAGAGATTGGTTTATGAAGTACAAAAAAGTATGTTGGTGGAAAGGTGTATCTAGCAAGTGACTCATGTCTAGAAATTTTTGGTCGTGGAAGAGTCAAAATTCAATTCCCTGATGGTAGAATCAAAGGAATTGATGGCGTAATGCACATACCAGGTCTGGCTCAAAATTTACTTTCTGTTAGCGAGCTGAAAGATGCCGATGTGCAAGTTTCATTCTTGGATGGTGTCTATAAGATGGCTAGAGGCTCGATGGTGTTGGCTAGGGGTGTTGAAATTGGTAATCTATACAAGTTGGACACACATGCTGTCCAATGTAATAGTGTCTCTGTAAAGTCAGAAAAGGCTACCCATGAAGGGAAGGAGAATGAAGTTCCTTTGGGGGAAAACTATTTGGAGGTGAAAGTACCTACATAAAAGACCATGCTTTGGCATCAAAGGCTCAACCACATTGGTGAGAAAGGCTTAAAAGCTTTGAAAATAAAAATCTGTTTGAAGGGATTGATGATTGTAACCTTGAGTTTGACTTTTACGAACATTGTATATATGGAAAACATCGTGTTTCATTTTATTCTAGTCCTCATAAATCTTCTGGTGTTTTGGATTACATTCACTTTGATGTTTTTGGTCTAGTAAATGTTCCTTCATTATCAAAATCTATATATTATGTTTCTTTTATTGATGATTATTCGAGAAGGGAATTTGTGTATTTTCTAAAGAGTAAATCAGAAGTGTTCAGTCGGTTTAAAGGGTTTAAAAAATTGGTAGAAAATTAGATTGGAAGAAAAATTAAATGCTTAAGGATGAATAATGGTGATGAGTTTTGTTTTGCAGATTTTGAAAGATATTGCAAAGACCATGGAATAAAGAGGCATAAAACAACACCTTACAGTCCACAACAAAATGGAGTTGCTGAAAGGTTGAACAAGATGCTGATGGAAAAGGTGAGGAGTATCTTGAGCAATGTTGGTCTAGAGCATAATTTATGGGTTGAGGCTGTGGCTACATGTTATTTAATAAATCGATCTCCCTCTTCGACACTTGTTGACAAAATGCCTATGGAAGCTTGGTCTGGTAAGAAGCCCTCTTTAAGACATATAAAAGTCTTTGGCTGTGAGGCATATGTTTATGTGTTGAATTAGAAAAGATCTAAATTGGAAAATAAAGATGTAAAATGTATCTTCATTAGCTATGACATTGGTGTGAAAGGATACAAGCTTTGGAATCCTATGACTGAAAAGTTTGTATACAACAGAAGTGTAATATTTTGTGAGATGAAACCTTCTTCAGTGGATCTATAGTTAGAGATGAAAGAAGTAAAGAAAGATAAAGTAGTTGAAATTCCTTGAACTTCAGATAAAGAGGAACTACAAAGTGTACCTGAAACTGAGGAGAGTTCTAGTAGATTTGAGAGTTCTGATGAAGAAGAACCACAACCTTAGCCTCAGCCTTTGAGGAGGTCTACATGTGAAAGGAAACAACCTAAAAGGTATGTTTTTTCCATGTTGGATGTAAATTGTTCCTATGCTTTGATTACAAGCACCGATGAGCCTAGGATTGTGAAAGAGGCAATTGGAATGTCTGATTCAAATTCTTGGTTGGAAGCTATGAATGAGGAAATGACGTCATTAAAAAATAATGAAACCTGGGATTTGGTGTCATTGCCTCAAGGTAGAAATCCTATTGGATGTAAATGGGCATTTAAGAAGAAAATTGGTCTGGATGGAAGTGTTTAAAAGTATAAAGTTAGGTTGGTTGCAAAAGGTTATTCCTAGGTAGAGGGAATTGATTATGGCAAAATATTTTCTCCTATAGCTAAGCTGACATCTATCAAATTTCTTTTGTCACTTGCAACAACGTGTGACTTAGAGATTGAACAGATGGATGTGAAGACAAAATTTCTTCATGGAGATCTTGAAGAAAAAATTTATATGTCCTAGCCTGAGCACTTTGTGGAAAAAGGTAAAGAAAATATGGTTTGCAAGTTAAGGAAATCTCTATATGGTTTAAAACAATTTCCTAGAATGTCGTACCAAAAGTTTGACATGTTTGTGATGTCATTTGGATTTGTAAGATCAAAATCTGATCATTGTGTGTACTTTAAAATTGAAAATGATCAATTTCTTATTATTGCACCGTATGTTGATGACATGTTCATAGGAAATAGTAAGACTATGATTTCTGATCTAAAATATCAATTGTCAGCAAAGTTTGAAATGAAAGATCTAGGTGTAGAAAGGTATATTCCAGGGATGGAAATAAAAAGGGATAGAGGAAGTAGAAAGCTTTGGCTAAACTAGAGTAAGTATATCAATACTATCCTAGAGAGATTTGGTATGACTGATTGCAAACAACTAGTTGTTCCGGTGTTGCAGGGAACGAAGCTATCTGTTGAAGATTGCCCAAAATCTCCTACTGAGATGAAGGACATGACCAAAGTGCCTTATGCATGTGTAGTTGGTAGTTTGATGTATGCATTGGTCTGTACAAGGCTAGACATTGCCCAAGTAGTGGGATTTCTTATCCATTTTATGGAAAACTTAGGTAGACCACATTGGGATGCTATGAAAAGAGTTTTTAGATATTTAAAAGGTTCCTCTCAGTACAGTTTGTGCTATCATGGTAACTCAATTGGATCATAGAGATCCATCAACATTCGAGGTTATGTGGATTCTAATTGGGTAGGGGACATTGACAATAGAAGATCCACTAGTGGATACATCTTCATGACACATGGTGGTGCAGTCAGTTAGATGAGCAAGCGACATGCTATAGTCACTTTATCTACTACATAAGTAGAATATATGGCAGAAACACATGCTTGCAAAGAAGCCATTTGGCTTAGATGTTTGTGTTCTGATATTGGGCTCAATGCAGGGAAAATTACCATTTGCTGTGATAGTCAGAGTGCTATTTTTTTGGCAAAAAACCCAACTTTCCATGCCAAGATGAAACATATTGATGTGTAGTATCATTTTGTACGAGATATGGTGGAGGATGGAAAGGTCAGTCTTGAAAAAGTGGATACTCTGGATAATGTTGTAGATGCGTCAACGAAACCAAGAGCATAGACAAGTTAAGGTGGTGTGCCAGTTTGATGGGCCTTAGGGCCTATAACTTTTAGTAATCTCAAGTATTGGAGGAGCCAGTAAGTCTTTGTCAAGTGGGAGCATGTTGGAAAATGTGCCTCAACTTGCTGGCTTGGAACTTCCCTTAAATACTTGGCATTTTTCCTTTGATTGGCCTGAATTTTAGGATGTCGTGGAGAACTAGAACTCTGGAACCTACATGTCGCGGGTTTTTGGAATTCTTGAAACCTCTTACTTAACGATCACAATGTCGTGGAAGTTTGGAACTTTAGAACCTTAAGTTGGGAGCTATGAGGTTTTGGAAAACCCTGACTTAGCAACTAGAAAGAAGCCGATGTGCCAATGGAATGACTCATTGTTGCGACATTGCGACATCACTAGGACTTCGGGTAGTGTCTCCTCGACACGCTGATGCTAAGTTGAAAGTTTCATGTCAAAGAGTCTGTGGGTGTTCGGTGAGACATTGTGAAATATCTCGTCGACATCTGAATGAAGTCTTGATTGGTCTTGTCGATGTGACTTCGGCTGGTCGGTGTGACTTTGAAAAAAGTCTCTCAGACATTCCTGAAGAAGTCTTGTTCGTTCTCATTGGTGAGACTTGGGGTGTTCAGTGAAACTTTGGGGAAACTCTCTTTGACAAAGGTTGTCATGATGATGACCTATGGTGGGATCTTAGTTGTTAGGTGGATAGTGATAGGTGGTTCAAGGCATGCTGACTTGGTAGTAGGGATCACATGGATGGTGAAGCCGACATTGATGAGACTATCTTGTATCGGTAAGAAAAGCTAAGATCTCTCATCGACAGTGAAGGTTTGGTTGATAGAGTAAAATGACATCCACACATCAATGAGACTTGAGTTGCTCAATGAGAGAATGGAAGTTATCTCTTAGACAAGGCCTAGTTATAGAAACTACTGTGTGACAGTTTGTATGCTATAACTAATGGGAATTGGATTGGAATCCTTCCTGCATGGGTTTGGAGATAGACAGGGAAAAATTTAGTGGCGAATCTTCACCAATTGGTGAATAATTGAAATTGGGACCTCTAGAAATGGCGAATAGTACAAGCTAAAAAGGATGTTGAATCACCAAGTTTTTACAAAAAAATAATTTTGTTTCGATTAACTCACCTATGCATTATTTTTTAACCAATGCGTCATTAGAACTGATTTTCCAGTAGTTTATACTATAATCACAAATATTAATTATATTCGCCAATAATATTATATTACTACCATTAATTTTGGGGCAATATTGTAAGGAAAATTAGATGCGAAAAATAATTCTCCTAACGTCAATACCTCAAGGAAGAATGCAGATACACTTTAAAATTTACACTTATAGTCCAATTAAGATGCACTATGAAGTAGATAATAGAAACATAGTATTTGACAATCACACATGAACACCAGATATATGTGGGAAAACCATTACGTGAGAAAAACCCACCACACCAAGAGAAGTCACTTTGTATTACAGTAATAATGATTACATAAAAGTTTCAGACTTATCTTTTTGATGTCTGTATATAGCAACATTCACCATGAACAATCTTTGTACAAGAACCTTCAATTTACAGTCTACACATAATAGAATTCATTTACTGATCAAACAACCACCCAACAATTTGTCGATGCAACCAACCGAACACAATCTACAATCACAGAGTATAACCCTGTAGATCCATGTTCGTCGAGCTCCCTCACAGAACCGTCACAATGAACTATCTTCCAACTGTTCAAATTCAATTTCTCCTATTGGTCCACGAGTCTCCACATAGGATGGTCAAAACAGTCAAAAGAAATCACACTGTGCTGGCATCTCGGCGAGACACTAACAGTGTCTCGTCGATGCCACATAGACTCCATTTTGATATCGCCAAGAGTTAACCTTATCGCCAAGACATTTAAACAAGCTTTCATATGTTAACCGAGGCACCAAACAGTCGGCGAAACCTATCGCTTTTGCCAGGAGATCATAGCGAGGTCCAAAAGTCTCATAGATATGAGTTTACCATTCGATAAGAGTATCGTGATTCGGTGAGACTTCATATCGATGTCACAAGTCACACCGAAGAAACATTATGTCGGCAGGACATATCATTCTCGCCAGGACCTCACACTGAGTCATTAAAGATTATATCGATGAGATCACAAGTCATATCAAGCTCCAAAGAATAGTCGGCAAGACTTTTGTCTATCGCTAAGAGGTTTCTTCGAGATCACAAAAGTTACTCCGAAGTCATCAACTGTAGCCAAGACATATGTCTTTCACCGAGAGATCTTATCGAACACATATAAGTTACATCAATGTCCACCGTTCGACAAGAGCTATACCAAAAGCATCTCATCATCGGCAAGACATTTCATTCTTGCTGAGACATCTCTTCAAAACCATTTGTGTTACAGTGATGAACAATATTTAAACTTCCGTCAGTGAGACCTTTGTACATCAGTAAGACTTCTTACCGATAGACTATCAACTATGTCAAAGACCATAAAATGAAACAACTTGTCGGCGAGACTCAAACACATCGGTAAGACTTTTCATCAAACCACCATAGGTTATTTCGAAGCCCGCAGTCGCCAAGAGTCTTCCCGATACACGATTGAATGGCCTGTAGGCCAAAGATCTCCATGGGGGCTAAGGTGTCACACCGAACACTTCTTGTCACAGCGATAGGATCCAAAGTGTAACTGTTCGGTGAGACAAAAGCTAGGTCATAGGAACCTATTCAAAACATGATGATAGAAACTGCTTGTCGGCCAGACATGAGAGCTGTCACACCGACTTGGCTCCTAAAGAGGTTTCGGCCTGTATTGATTGAGGCATACATTTCCAACAATCTCCTACTTGACGAAGATCATACAGGCACCTCCAGAGCACAACATAACTTACTGAAAATCATGGGCACTAAGGCCCATTGAACTGGAACACCACCTGAACTTGTCTGTGCTCACTGGCTTCATCAATGCATCTGCAACATTCTCCAGAGTATCAAATTTTTCCAAACTGACCTTTCCATTATCCACCATATCTCATACAAAGTCATACTGCACATCAATATGTTTCATCCTGGCATGGAAAGTAGGGTTCTTTGCCAGACAAATTGCACTCTGACTGTCACAGAAAATAGTTATCTCCCCTGCATCAAAACCAATGTTAGAACACAAATATTTCAACCATACTGCTTCTTTACAAGCATGAGTAGCTGCCATGTATTCAGCCTCCGTAGTGGACAAAGCGACTACACCTGCTGCTTGCTCATCCAACTCACTGCACCACCATTTAACATGAAAATGTATCCACTGGTGGACCTCCTGCTGTCAATGTCCCCTGCCCAATCAGAATCTACATAGCCTCAAATACTTAGAGTCCTCTATGATTCAACCAAGTTCCCATGGTAACACAAAGCAAAATCTGAAGTGCCCTTCAAATATTTGAAAACTCTCTTTACAACATCCTAATGTGTTCTTCCTGGATTAGCCATAAACTGACTAAGAACTCCCATTGCTTGGGAAATGTCTGGCCTTGTACAGACCATTGTATACATGAGACTGCCTATAGCACTAGCATAGGGTACACTGGTCATGTCCTCCATCTCAGTAGGAGATTTTGGACAATCTTCAACAGATAGCTTCGTTCCCTGCAAGACTGGAACAACTAGCTGTTTGCAATCATTCATACAAAATCTCTCTCAGTTTGATATACTTACTCGGTGAGCTAAGTTTTCTATTCTTCTTGTCCTTGGTTATCTCCATCCTAGAATATACCTTGTTGCACCAAGATCCTTCATTTCAAACTTAGCAGACAACTGAGACTTAAGATCAGAAATCATTAGCTTACTATTGCCTATGAACAACATATCATCAACATAGAGAGAAATAACAAGAACTCGATCACTTTTAGCTTTATAATATACACAGTGATCAGATTTTGATCTCACAAATCCCAAAGACAATACAAAAGTATCAAATTTTCGGTACCACATTCTAGGTGATTGCTTTAACCCATACAAAGACCTCCTTTAATTTGCATACCAATTTTTCTTTACCTTTCTCAACAAAGTGCTTAGGCGGGACATATAAATTTCTTCTTCAAGATCACCATGAAGAAATCGTCTTCTACATCAACTGACCTTCTAAGTCATCTTCATTGCAAGTGACAAAAGAAATTTGATAGATGTCACTTTACTCTGAGGAGAAAAAATTTCCCCATAATCAATTCCCTCTACCAGGAATAACCCTTTGCAACCAGTCTTGCCTTGTACTTTTCTACACTGCCATCTAGACCAATCTTTTTCTTAAATACCCATTTGCAGCCCACAACTTTTCTTCCTTCAAGCAAGGGCACCAAGCTCCAAGTTTCATTTTTTTCTAATGATGCCATCTCTTCTTCCATGGCTTCCAACCAAGAGTCTGAGTCAGAAATTTTAAATGCCTCTTTTATAGTCCTAGGCTCATCGTGCTAGAAATTAAAGCATAGGCACAAGTAGAATCAATCAATGAGAACCCATACCTATTGATTGTTTTCTTTCACATGTTGACCTCCTCAATGGCTGAGGCTGAGGTTGTTCTTCTTCTTCTGAACTATCAGAACTGCTAGAGATCTCCTCAGTTTCAGGTACATTTTGAATTTTCAACTCCTCTTTCTCTGGTGTAGGAGGAATTCTAACTACATCCTTATTGTTTTCTGACTTTGTCTCTAACTGCAGATCGAAGGTGGAAGGTTTCAGCTCACGAAAGATTACACTTCTGCTGTATACAACCTTCTTTGTATCAGGATTCCAAAGCTTGTATCCTTTTATGACAACACTATAGCCAATAAAAATACATTTGACAACCTTGTTCTCCAGTTTAGATCTTTTTACATCTGGCACATGTGCTTATACCTCACAACCAAAAACACGAATATGTCTTAAAAAAGGCTTCTTACCAGACCATGCTTCCAAAGGTGTTTTTTCAACAAGAGCAAAATTTGGAGACCGATTAATTAAATAACATGCAATAGATACAGCCTCAGCCCAAAACTTCTCCCCCAAGCCAACACTACTGAGCATACTTTGTAATCTCTCCATCAATGTCCTATTGAACCTTTCTGCAACTCCATTCTGCTATGGAGTATAAGGTGTAGTCTTATGTCTCTTAATTCCATGGTCTTTACAGTATCTTTCAAATTCATCAGAACAAAATTCACCGCCATTATTAGTCCTTAAGCATTTTATTTTTCTACCATTCTGATTTTCAACAAGGTTTTTAAATTCCTTAAACTGACTGAACACTTCTGATTTACTTTTCAAAAAATAAACAAATGCTCTTCTTGAATAATCATCAATGAATGACACATAGTATCTTGACTTAGACAAAGAAGGAACATCCACTGGACTAAATACATCCGAATGAATATAATCTAACAAACCAAAAGATTTATGAGGACTGGAATAAAAAGAAACATGGTGTTGCTTTCCATATATACAGTGTTCACATAATTCAAATTCAAGATTACAATCTTCAAGCCCCTCAACCAGGTTTTTGTTCTTCAAAGTTTTTAAACCTTTCTCTCCTATGTGGCCTAGCCTATGATGCCAAAGCATAGTCTTCTCTGCTAGAAGTTTTACTTCCATAGAGTTTACATAATTAGGGATATTCATTTCTTTACCTCCATGAATAGCTTTCAGTGAATTTCCAGAGACACTGTTATATTGAACAGCCTGTGCATCCAGCTTGTACAGGGTACCAATTCGAGCACCTCTAGCCAACACCATTGAACCTCTAGTCATCTTGCAACCATTTCTAGAGAACGTGACTTGTACTCCAGTATCATTCAGCTTACTGATAGACAGTAGATTTCAAGCCAGATCTGGTATGTGCATAACATCATTAATTCCCTTTACTCTGCCATTAGGAAATTGGATTCTGACTCTTCCACAACCAACTATCTCTAAAGTTGAATCACTCACCAAGTACACCTTTCCACCATCATATTCTTCATACTTTGTGAACCATTCTCTGTGAGATGTCATGTGGAAAGATGCTCCAGAATCAATCAGCCAGACATCATCTGATGCCTGTGTAGCCAAGGTTGCAATGAAGGTGTCACCATCACTGTGAGAAGATTCATTGTTGGAAGAATACTTCTTCTTCTTCTTCTTCTCCTCTTTACAATCCTTTCAGACATGACCAAGTTTCCCACAGTTCTAACACTTCACCTTGGACTTCTTTCCAGGAGACTTTGATCTCCCCTCTGATTTCAATTTTGATTTCTTGTCCTTCTTCTTGCCTTTCTCTTTCAGTCTTCCTCTGATAGCAAGAGCTTCCTTCACCATCTCAGAAGATTTCCTTCTCATCTTTTCTAATAGCAAAGAACCAACATCATATTCCATCTTGAATTTTGATGTTGTACTCCCAATAGCCATCACCAGATGATCCCAAGAGTCTGGCAAAGAACACAGTAATAGCATACAACGATCCTCTTCTTCAATTTTTACACCAACAGATGTTAATTGAGCAATCAACATATTAAATGTGTTCAAATGATCAGCCACAGACCCTCGTGCATTCTCAAAGAATACAACTTCTTCCTCAGGAACAGTTTATTCACCAAGGACTTCCCTTGATAAATAGACGCTAGTCTTGTCCACAGAGAGGCTACAGTCTTTTCTTCATGCACATTCAAAAGAACTGAGTCTTCCAAACAGAGCCTTATCAGCCCCTTAGACTTCCTATCTGCAAGGTCCCAATCCTCTTGCTTCATGCCTATAGGTTTAGTTCCAGACACTGCAAGCCATAGATCACGATCAACCAAAAGATCCTCCATCTTGAGTTTCCACAACTCAAAGTTACTGCCATTGAATTTCTCTATTTCCATCTTTCCAGATGTGCTAGCCATCTCAACCTGTAATCAGAAATAATAAACTCTACAAGACTCCCATTGAACAAATTGACTCAAAAAACCCAATGTACCCACAAGGATAACACAACTGGCCAGGCTATGATACCACTTGTAAGGAAAATTAGATGCGGAAAACAATTCTCCTAACGTCAATACCTCAGGGAAGAATGTAGATACACTTTAAAATTTACACTTACAGTCCAATTAAGATGCACTATGAAGCAGATAACATAAACAAAGTATTTGACAATCACACATGAACACCAGATATACGTGGGAAAACCCTTACGGGAGAAAAACCCACCACACTAAGAGAAGTCACTTTGTATTACAGTAATAATGATTACATACAAGTTTTAGACTTATCTTTCTGATGTCTATATACAACAACATTCACCATGAATAATCTTTGTACAGGAACCTTCAATTTACAGTCTACATAGAATATAATTCATTTACTGATCAAACAACCACCCAACAATTCGTCAATGCAACCAACCAAACACAATATGCAATCACAGAGTATAACCCTGTAGATCCATGTCCGTCAAGCTCCCTCACAGAACCATCACAATGAACTATCTTCCAACTGTTCAGATTCGAATTCTCCTATTGGTCCACGAGTCTCCACATAGGATGGTCAAAACAGTCAAAAGAAATCACACTGTGCTGGCATCTCGGTGAGACACTAACAGTGTCTCGCCGATGCCACATAGACTCCATTTTGATATTGCCAAGAGTTAACCTTATCACCAAGATGTTTCAACGAGCTTTCATATGTTACATCGAGGCACCAAATAGTCGGCGAGACCTATTGCTTTCGCCAGGAGATCATAGCGAGGTCCAAAAGTCTCATAGATATGAGTTTACCATTCGGCAAGAGTATCGTGCTTCGGTGAGACTTCATATCGATGTCACAAGTCACACCGAAGAAACATTTTGTTGGCAAGACATATCATTCTCGCCAGGACCTCACGCCGAGTCATTAAAGATTATACCGATGAGATCACAAGTCATATCAAGCTCCAAAGAATAGTCGGCATGACTTTTGTCTATCACTAAGAGGTTTCTCTGAGATCACAAAAGTTACTCTGAAGTCATCAACTGTCACCAAGACATATGTCTTTCGTCGAGAGATCTTATTGAACACATATAAGTTACACTGATGTCCACCATTCGGCAAGAGGTATATCGAAAGCATCTCATCATCGGCAAGACATTTCATTCTTGCAGAGAAATCTCTTCAAAACCCTTTGTGTTACACCGATGAACAATATTTAAACTTCTGTCGGTGAGACCTTTGTACATCAGTAAGAATTCTTACTGATAGACTATCAGCTATGCCGAAGACCATAAAATGAAATAACCTGTCACTGAGACTCAAACACATCGGTAAGACTTTTCATCGAACCACCATAGGTTATCCCGAAGCCTGCGGTCGCCAAGAGTCTTCCCGATACATGATTGAATGGCCTGTCAGCCAAAGATCTCCACGAGTGGTAAGATGTCACACTGAACACTTCTTGTCACAATGATAGTCTCCAAAGTGTAACCATTCGATGAGACAAAAGCTAGGTCACAACGACCTGTTCAAAACATGATGATACAAACTGCTTGTCAGCCAGACATGAGAGCTGTCACATCGACTTGGCTCCTAAAGAGGTTTCAACCTGTATTGATTGAGGCATACATTTCCAACAAATATCGCCACAATAATAAATTACCATTTAATTTTATCGATATTTTAGCCTTGAATAGGGAATTTATTTATTGTCATCGAATCATTGATTATCTTTTTAATCAGATGGCTACAGGTTGATTCCACGACCTAATACACATGTTCCTTTTAAAAGGCTTGTTGAGGCCCAAAACTTGTTTTGGTCCACATGATTAAACCTAATTGTGTGGCCCAAAACAAATTTTGGGAGTTTAATCATGTGGACCAAAACAAATTTTGGGCCTCAACAAGCCTTTTAAAAGGCACATGTGTATTAGGTCGTGGGATCAACCTGCAACCATTCGATTAAAAAGCTAATAAAAGGTAAAAATTTCACTTTTTATTTAGTCTTAATGTTAAAGTGATATTTAAAAAAAATACTTAATCCATGTGTGCTCCAATGTGTTTTTGATAGTGAATTTATGCTTGGTGGTGAGGGGCTCTGCTCGTTGACCCTGCCTGTATCGCGATGAGGCCACTGTCCCTAGACCCCACAAGGGGGCTTTGCCCCTTTGACCCTCGCAAGGGGCCCTACCCCTTGACCCCACCAATGGCTGCTGCCCCTGAGCCCCTACTTTAATATTACAAAAAATTAAAAAAATATGGGGGAACTGCGCTGACCAACTATGCAAATTTTTAAAGGAGAGATTCAGCATTGTAATTAATCTTTTTAGTGATTATTTGCTAGGAATGGCCACTATGATTATTATTTTTACTAATTATTCATTAAGATTCACCAAGATTTATAATTTTTTTAAATAATGTGCATAGATTCGCTAGGAAAATTAATATATTTTTTCAAATAAAAGGAAAGATTCGTTAGGATTTTACACCTTCACCGAGGGGGGGATTTCTTAAAGTTATCCCTGGAGAGAAAGATTGTTTTGGGAATTCTCTCAGAATAATTATGCTATAAATGTATAATGCATTCATAATAGAAAAAAAAATATAATGAATGAGTCGAGTAGTGAGTATGTGAAAAGAGAACGTGATTGTTCAATGTTGAATAGCTTCCTGTATTGAGAAACTCTGAATAGAATTTGAGAGGGAGAAACTGTAACTTTGTATGTGAGTCTTGTTCACTATAATACAAAGAGTTTTTTCTTGGTGTGGTGGGTTTTTTTTTTTTTTGAAAGGGTTTTCCCATGTTAAATCTAGTGTCTATTCCGTATTGTGTGATTCTTGTTCTTATTTGTTTCTTAAAAACCGTGCATCTTTAATGTACTGTAATTTGGAATTTGAATCTTAAGTCTGCATTCTCTTCTTAGAATTAGCATTAGGAAAGTGTTTTCGCACCTCTTCTTTCCTTACATACCTCACATCGGTGCTTCTACCTACAAAATTAGGAACCCCCGCTCTGATACCACTAATGAAGGGGATTCCAAACCCTCAATAAAAAACTCACACATAATTAAAAATTGATACAAAAATCTGCAACAACATACTTAACATTCACTATTCAAATATGCATCAATATTTCATAACTTAATTGGAATCAAATTACATATGTTTTGCATCCATATAGGATAATGAAAAAATAATACATAACAGATTTAAATCGGCAACATGACAACAAACAAATTCAAAAACAATTTGAAAATTCTCCTCTCTCAAATCAACTTCCTGCATTGTGAAACATGCTCTTCAATTTGCATTCTTCAACAATCCACTTTGTTGCTCTTTGAATATGGAAATCTTCATCAAATTTCTATTGCTACACACCATTAAACCTGCAACAAAAAACTTCCCATATCCTGTCCAAGAATATTCTATGCCTACACAATAACCTTCCAATTCTAACCAAGAATGGCTACCAAAACATAACCCAAATTGGATGTGATCTTCAAAAACAAGCTTCCAAAGCTTATCCAACAAAAATCCATGACCAATTTGGGAATAAACCTCCCAAAAATGCATGCCAAAAACATTTAATAATATAGAAAATTCTTTCTCAAACCCATTCCCACCAAAATTTCCAAAATTGGAGTCCATTCCTAGATTTTAGGGTAGTTTAAATACATTTTCCAACTCATATTCCCTCCAAGAATTAAAAAACTCTTTTTTTCCCTTCCCATTGGAAAAGCCATGACCACCTCCTCATAATGAGTTATTTCCACAAAGAAAAGATCAATAAATTATTTTTAATGCAAGTTGGCAACTCTCCAAAAACCTAACACCCAAGTTTGATTTCTTAGACTTTTCTAAAATTGTAACTACACTCCCACTACTCCACTTACCAACATGGCTTAAAAAAGGTGGAATTTATTTTATTAAATTAAATTATTCCCAATTTATTCAAATTATCCTCACAACATAAAATTAAAATGCAAATTAAAAAAAATGAATTTTTTTGGTGATGCAAGATTGCTTTTCACCCTGGATACTCCTGCATCACATTTGCTCTGGTGGCTAGGATGGAAGTTATCAGAATGTTTTTGAAATTTACGGAATACAAGGACTTTAAATTTTATTAGATGGATGTGAAGTTTTGTTTTCTAAATGGTGAATTGGAAGAAGAGGTTTACATGGAAAAACCAAAAGGATTTCAGTTGTCAGATCAACTAGATATGGTTTGTAAATTGAAAATGGAATTATATGGATTGAAGCAAGCTCTCAGAGCTTGGTATGCAAGATTGAATAGATATTTGATACATCAAGGATTCAGTAAAGGCACCACAGATAGTAATCTTTACTTTAAAATTGAGGAAGATAAAATATTGATAGTAGTTGTATATGTGGATGATATTATATTTGGAGGCAATGAAGCTATGTGTAAGAAATTTGTAGAAGAGATGCAAAAAGAGTTTGAGATGTCGATGTTTGGGGAGATGAATTTATTCCTTGGGCTACAAATAAATCAAATAGATAAAGGAATTTTCATTTCATAGTCAAAGTATGTTAAAGAGATGCTGAAGAAGTTTGGAATGTAAGTCTCCAAACTGGTATGCACTCCTATGGTGACTGGTTGCAAATTGTGCAAAGATGATGATTCACCTAAGGCTAATCAGAGAAAGTATAGACCTATGATTGGTGGATTGCTATATCTAACTGCTACTAGATCAGATATCATGCATGTAGTTTGTCTTGTGGCTAGATTTCAAGAAGATCCTAAAGAGACACATGTTGTAGCAGTGAAGAGGATATTCAGATATTTAAAAGGCATTTTGGATTATGGCTTATGGTATCCTAAGGATGCTAATTTCACATTAAGTGCTTACATAGATGTAGATTGGGCTAGTTGTTTTGATGACAGGAAAAGTACAAGTGGTGGTGCATTCTTTTTTGGATGTAGATTAGTGTCATGGTTAAGTAAGAAGCAAGATTTAGTTTCCTTATCCACTACAAAGGATGAGTATATTGCGACAACTTCTTACTACAAACAAGTATTATGGATGAGACAAACATTGAAGGATATCAGAGTAGTGTATGATGAGCCTATTTCTATCTTTTGTGATAACAAAAGTGCAATTAACATTTCAAATAATCTAGTGATGCATTCAAGGAAAAAAAATATCAATCAAGTATCACTTTCTAAGAGAGAAAGTTATGAAGAATGAGGTGAAGCTTGAATATGTACCTACAAAGGATCATATTGTTGACATATTTACTAAGGCTTTTCCTAAGGACACTTTTGAGAATCTTTACGAGAAGTTGGGGGTTATTTCCCTTCCTTCTCTGAACTAGATGCATATGGAGATGCATCAATCTAGTGGATCTATGGATTCATCTCTTTTCTAGACTGATGTTGGTGGCTACCTCTTAGGGGGAGTAGATAGTGTCATTGTTGCAGTAAGGAATGTTGTAATTGTGTAGAGTTGCTGATTTGGTTGGGTGTACTCCTAAGGGGGAGTATTTAGAGAAAGTATTTTGATTTAGTGTCAAAGGGGGAGAATAATGTAAAAAACTTTTTCCTTTTCCATTGATGTCAAAGGGGGAGAAATAATCACATGTGAAAATTTTTATCTACTCAGGGAGAAAGAAAAGAAATCATGAGAAAAGTGTATTTAGAGCTGTTGTGTTGTCTTTGATGGTTTTTCACATCATGTGTTGCCATCAATGACAAAGGGGGAGATTGTTTCAAGTATGAAGATGTTGTAATTGATGTCAATACGCTAGTGTTGTCATTGATGTCAACTTTTTGTTGAGGAAGGTTATTGCATGATGAAGATGTCGAGGATATTGAGAAAATTATGAAAAAGAGGGAAACTAGTTTTTGTAGGTTGTGCATGTGTAGTTGAGATATTGAGAAAGTGTTGTGAGTACATGGAGCTATCTTTATGTTGTAGTGTTTGGAGATGTGTTAGAATGAAGTAATGTGCTGAGATGGTGTCTCTAGTACTTGGTTTCCAAGTTCTTTTGAGAAAATTTGATAAACAAAGAAGAAAGTGTTGTGCAAGTTTTTAGAACATGCTCTAGGATGTGCTCCAAATTTCTTCTATGTTGATGCTATGTCATGCAAATTTGATATGTTATTCAAGGTTTTTAATAGTTGCTATATTTAGAATTTGGGTTCCTGGATCGCTGTACAAAGTGAGATATGTTCACTAGTGTGAAATAGTTTTTCAGTGTTATTTGCTGTGGTTTGGGAGAAATGTATTTTCTCTGCATTTCTCTACATTTTTGTTTTAGGTTCTGCATATCTGAGAAGTTGCTTATAATATTTGTATCTTTCAGAATTCAAGGTTTTACTTGATTTAGTGTAGTTCAGTGTGTGTTTCATGCGTTAGTATGTGTATAAGGTTAACTAGATGTTTTGGGTTGAAGTATTTCTATGATGTAAGTTTGGATGAAGTCTTTGTTGGATCTTAGGTGGTTCGTGGACTGTTCTAGATCATTTTCAAGTGAATTTTATTGTTTGAAAGTTTTGTATTGATTTAAGGAAGCATGTACTTAATGTTTTATGGTGTTAAGCATGGGTATTGGACGACTTGGTGTTAACACTACATGTGAAGTTTTTGGAAGTGTGTTGAGATGTGTTAATATTAATTTGGGTCCTAATTAAGGATTTATATGGTCTCCTTCATTCCTATTCACTGCGGGAATGTCTGGTGCCGAACTAATTTTAAATTTTAAATGTAATAGATAGTTTCTGACCTTAGAGAAGGTTTTCAAGGTTGAGGATAATATAAATAAGAGTGGTGTTGTTGTAAGATGCAAGAGAAAGGTAAGATATATGTGAGATAGATGTGAGTGATGAATGTGATGCAAATTACAAAAGTATGGATGTGAATTTTAGAAGAGCAATATGAATTTTAAAGTGTTGGAATTTTGAAGAAAATGAGCTAAAGGTGTCCACAATATTTCAAATAAGGCTACGAAAGTGTTGGAGAATTTGTGGTTGATTCCTTATTGTATTGAGAAGTTTTTCTCTGTGTAAAATTTCTCTTCTATCTTCTTTTGTTTCTTTCTGTGGCAGTGAACCCTAGCTATAAGCCTTTTTGGATAGTGTGTCCTATTTTGGAAGTGAGCCCTTGTACCGATTTTTCAATTACTTGTATTGTTCGAGCTAATCTTCACCATGGTTTTTCCCTCATTGGGTTTTCCATGTAAATTTGGTGTTCTCTTACTATGGTGTTGTTATTTCAGTTTTTGTTATCTGCATTTCATGATTAATCAATTTAATAGAATAAGGGTTTAATGAATATTTGTGGATCGGATTATTGTTGAGGGTTTTGATGTTTTAATTTTCTACAACTAATTCACCCCCACCTTAGTTTTCTTGTTCATTCAACAACTGGTAACGTTGATACGAAACACCCTTTGGTATCATGGAGATGGGGGGAGACTAGACCTCATGATATCTTGCCTACAATAGGATGCTTTAGCCAATCAAGTTAGCCCCCCCTAAACCAAGCAATTATACACATTAATCTTTTAGTATGATGTATATTTTTTTGTTAAAAATTGCTTGGTAAATTGATGTATTGTTTTTTTTTCTATTAGGAAAAGAGATGGATTACTTAAGATATTTATATTTTGGGACCTTTAGGTTTTACTATGATGGTATGAGAGATTCTAGATCTCAATTTAGTGGAATTTTGATGAAGGTACATTAAAAGTGGTGATTATTGTGTTATGGAGGTTGTTATATACATGGAGCTTTAGCATGAAATGTTTATATATATATATATACATAGTTGGTGATGATGGATTCATTCTTGGATTGGAAGTGGTGGTTTATCTTCTTAGTTTGAAAACCATGGTTCTACTTTATCCTTTATGAGTTTTTGGTGTTGTAGTTGAGTGCTTTGATTGTGTGAGGGAAAATGGTAATATTTATTTAGGATATGGTTATTGTTATCACAATTCCATGTGTATCTTATAATTATAATTTAGTGGGAGCTTTACAATGGTGTGTATTTGTCACTTTTTGATTATTGACATTCCTTAGTGGCTTTGGTGTCATGAGGAGATCTTAAATTATATATCTTGTATTCAAATATTTCATTGACATCTTTAATTTTATTGATAGATGATTCTTATCTTCATTTATTTTGATATTTTGGTAGATTTTTACTATTGAGGAATCTTATAGTTTTTGGTTGAGGTTTTTATTATGATTTTTCTATTTGATAATTGATCCTTGGTTTAGTGGATGGATGTTATTGTGCCATGGTAGAATCTTGAGTACTATTTGGAGTTTTGGTAGTGTATAGGTGCTTTTAGAAGCAAATATGTTTGATATTCTATTGAGGAGAGTATATCATGTCATCATGGTGAGAACCTTGATTATGAATTTGGATCTTTGGTAGTGATTTGTGCTAATATTCTAGAAAAATTTTATGATAATTTTTCCTTGTAATATTTTGGTTATTATGGTATTCCAATTAGAGTCCATTTGGCATGATATGATATATTATACACATGTATTATATATTTAGGCGATTATAGAGAGTTTTTTGTCATTGGGGATCATGTGTTCAGATGGTGACTCTTTGATGGGGTTTCAATTGGAAGATTAAGGAGTCTACACCTAGAGTTATACGTAAGATAAAAATGTACATGATGATGATTTTATCCATGTAGAGTCATAGTGGATTGGTGTATCTTAGGAGGGAAATATCATTCCTACTCATGGTCCTCTTGCTAATGAATGATCTAATATGTATTTCTCATTTGATTTTTAGATGCAAAGTTATTTATTTATCTTATTAGTTATGGATGTTAGTTTTGAGGACTTGTTTGAGGAGTAAATGCATGGTTATGATTTTTTATCTCTTTACGTTTGGATCTTGAGACTCTAATTTATGTTTTGATTTCAATGTGTTTTGAAAATAAAATAAGATGGTTAGTGGTATTTAGAATATTCCCTTTTTGATGAAAATTATGTTTTATTTGATATTCCTTTGGTTTGAGAGGCTTAAATTATATCTATTATATTGATATATTATATGTTTTCCCTAGTGTTGAATGGTTGGATGTTGAGGAGGCTTTTCTATTTAGATTTTTGGGATTTAGAGATATTACTTATCATAGCTTTGGAAAATTAGTGTTTCTAGGACATGGTTTTAATTTGTATATATTTTTTATTTATGGTCTTTGTGTTGCAAGTATGAGCAAGTTTGGCTGTGTTGTCATTGATGTCAACATAGTAAAGGATGTTGCAGGTTGTGCATGTATAGTTGAGATGTTGATGAGATGTTGTGAGTACACGAAGCTATATTTATGATGTTCCAGATGATGGGTTACCAAGTGCTTTTGAGAAAATTAATAAATAGAGAAGTCAAAATTGTGGGTATGTTCAGAATGTGCTTCGGTATGTGCTCCACATTTCCTCTATGTTGATCCTATGCTTGTGCAGATATGAGGTGTTGTTTTTGGGCTTCTGTTGGTGATATCTCTTGATTTATAGCTTCTAGTTTAATAGAGAATAAATGTTGATTCACTAATATGTGAACTGGTTTGACAAAGTTATTTGTCTGTGGACTGCGAGAAATGTTTCTGCTCTACAGTCCTTCGCTGGTTTGTTTTAGGTCTTACAGATGTGGAATATGTCTTTTAATGGTGTTCTCTATGTTCTGGCAAAGATGTTCATGGACTAGTGCTCTGGAAGTTGAATTTCAATATTGCTGTATGTGTTTGTACAATCCTGATGGAATGATGAGAAGTGTTTTGAGGTTGAAGGTTGTTTTTAGCTGATGTGGATAAGTCTAAAGGAATCTGATATGTGTTATAGTGACTGGTGAAGTGTGTTGTGTGGTCTGCGTGTTATCTTCTTGATATGAAATCATGTACTTCAAAGTTCATTTATGTTTTCATTAGGTTTGGCTGACCTGGTGTTTACACTTCATATGAAGGATTAAGAATTAATTAAGGAAGTGTGTGATTTATCCCAAAAAATGTTTTGGTTCTTGGTTAAGTGTTGGTTTGGTCCACTCTCATTCCTTTCCATCGCAAGAATGTTGGGTTGCTGACCTAATTTGAATTTATGAAATGAAGTGTGTGTAGTTGACCTTGGAGAATGATTCTAAGGTTGAAGATGGTATAAATACAAGTCGAGATATAACAAATTTATCATTCAATCATGCCACAAGTTTGAGAAGCAAATTTATGCGAAAGTGAATTGAGGCAGTAGTACTTTAATGCGTTAGATTCCTGAAAGCAGTGAGCTAACAGTGTCTACAATCCTTCTGATCAAGGCTGGGAATGCGTGTAACTTGTAGTGGTGGATTTTTCTATAATAATTTCTTTCTATAGGCAGTGAGCCTCTTTCTGGACAATGAGTCCTATCTGTAGGTAGTGAGCCCTTGGCAGTGAGCCTCTTGTACTCGGTTGTGCTATTACTTTATATTGTGAGTTAATCCTCACCGTGGTTTTTCCCTTATTGGGTTTTCCACGTAAAATTTGGTGTCTCTTGTGTTGTTTTTTCTTTCTGTTATTTGTATTTCATGTTCATACTTAATAACATAATAAAGTGGTTGTGAAGTTGATAAGTGTTTGAAGTTTTGTGTTTGAATTTGGTGACAACTGATTCACCCCCCTTCTCAGTTGTCTTGCACCTTTCAACAATTGGTATCAAAGCTTTGGTTCCTTGGTGAAGACACAAATTCGTGATCCCTATGTTTGATGGAGCTAACTACAGTGATTGGAAAGTGCAAATGAGAGGTTACATAATCTCTCTTGGTTACAAGACCTAGAAGGCTATTGAGACAAAGTATGTTGCTCTGGCAAGTGGTCCTACTAATGCAAATGAGCTCCACACCTATGAGGAGAATGAGAAAGTGAGGTATATAATTTACAATGCTTTATCTAAGACTGAGAAAACTAAAGTTATTTCTTTGGGCATTGCTTATGAAGTTTGGAAGAAGTTGGAAGATATTTATGAAGGAAATGATAGAGTGAAATTGACAAAGAAGCTGATAACAAAGCGAAGATATGCAAATTTGAAAATGGAAGAAGGTGAAGATATTGCAAGCTATTTCCAGAGGGTTGATCTTGCAGAAAATGAAGTTAGGAATCAAGGGGGTGCTTTGGTAGATGAGGATATAATAGAAAAGATTCTAATGACCTTACTAGAGAGTTACAATGATAAGGTCTCAGTTATTGAGGAAGTGTATGACCCAAAGAAGTTTACTAAAGAACAACTATTTGACACTTTGACTGCATTTTAGATGAGGAAGTTTGGAAAGAAAGAGGAGAAGACAGAGTCTTCCTTTAAAGCTACAAAGCCATAAGATGATCCAGAGAATGATAGTTTAGATGAGTTGGAAGTAAACTTTACAAGGAAGTTGAAGAAAGGTACTAGTAAGTACAAAGATATGTTACCTTTTAAATATTTTAGTTCCAGAAATATTGGTCATTATGCTTCAAGATGTCCAAATAGAGTTGTACATAAGAAGAACAAAGATAATAACAAAGACAAAAAAGGATAAGAAGTAGAAGAAGTTGTATTATGTTAGAGAAGATGTTGGAATTTTTGATGATGAACCTGATTTTGAGGATAATGATGATGAATGCTTGTTTCTAGCTTTAGAGAGTAAACCTATGTCTGCTAACTCTGGAAGATGTGCAAAGGAAAGTGGTTTAGAAAGTAAGAAGGATGAGAAGGAAGGTACCCTGGTTACTACATTTCATCCTAGACAAGATGAATACTTTTGGGTGATTGAAAGTGGCTGCTCTAATCACATGACCAGAGATAAAAGTAAGTTCACTAAGCTTGAAAAATATGATGGTGGTTTAATTATGTTCGGAGATGATTTTGGAGCAAAGATTGTTGGGAAATGAACAATTAGTTTTGATGGAAAGCACAACACTGATGATTTCTATTATGTTAAAGGCTTAAGGAATAATATTCTAAGTGTTGGAAAAATGTGTAGAAAATGTTTCAAAATTGTGTTTCAAGATAACACCTGTGAAATCAAAAAAGGGTCCAAAACTGTGGTTGCAGCAGGAAGAACACATGGAAATATTTATCAACTTAAGGGTGTTGATGGTTAGTGTCTGGTATCTCAAGTTAATGAAAGTTGGATATGAAACTGGAGGATGGGACATGTAAACTTTGATAATTTAATTAGAATCAATTCAAGAGAGGTTGTCCGAGATCTGCTTATGATTACAAAGCCTAGTACTGTATGCATAAGTTGTCAGTTGGGAAAGTAAACTAGAAGCAGTTTTAAAGGAAAAGATTAGTCAACTACCGAAATGTTAGAATTGGTGCATACTAACCTTTTTGGCCCTACAAGAATAGGAAGTCTAAATGGTGACATGTATTTCATGCTCCTTGTTGATGATTATTCTAGAATGACAAGGGTTACATTTCTTAGAGAGAAGACTTAGGCTCTGGATAGATTTAAAGTGTTCAAGGAAAAGGTAGAGAATGAAGTAAATCTAAGAATTAAATGTTTAAGGTCTGATAGAGGCGGAGAATTCACTTCTAGTGAGTTTAATACTTTCTATGAAGAGCATGCCATAAAGAGACATTTTTCTGCTCCTAGAACCCCACAACAAAATGGAGTTGTAGAGAGAAAGAGCCTAACTGTGTAGGAGGATGCTAGAACTATGATGAAGGAATCAAATGTACCTAATGTATACTGGAGAGAGGCAATCCACACTGCTGTTTACATTCTTAACTGAGTTCAAATCAGAGGTAACAACACTAAGACTCCTTATGAGTTGTGGACTGGTAAGATTCCTACTATAAAGTACTTTAAGGTGTTTGGAAGCAAGTCTTACATTAAAAAAGATGATTAGAACCTTGGGAAGTTTGATGCTAGATGTGATGAAGGTATTTTCCTTGGGTATTCAACTAGTAGAAAATCATATAGGTGTTTCAATAAGATATTGAGGAAGATAGTTGAGAGAGTAAATGTGAAGGTTGATGAGGATATGCACATACCTGTTGAGATATGTGAAGTTGAACCAAATGAGCCTATCTACGAACCTGTACCTAAAGAGAATAAAGAGGAAGAAGAAGAATAGATTGAAGAAAAAGAAGAGATTCCAAAACCTGCTCCTAAGACTCCTAAGTATGTAAAGAACAATCATCTGGAAGACCAGATAATTGGAGATAAGAGTGAAGGTGTGAAGACAAGAAGAAAAGTGGTGGGAGGTGAGGTAAATATGTGTTTACTTTCAAAGATAGATCCTAAGTCTGTGAGTGAAGCATGTAAAGATGAGAGTTGGGTAAGAGCTATGAAAGAAGAATTGTAGCAGATAGAAAATAATCAGAGATGGGAACTAGTTCCTAGACTAACAAACAAGAATGTGATTGGTACTAAGTGGGTTTTCAGAAACAAATTGAATGAGAATGGTGAAGTTGTGAGAAAAAAAGAAAGACTTGTATGTAAAGGATATTCACAAGTTGAAGGAATGGACACTGATTAAGAGACATTTTCCTTGGTGGCAAGAATGGAGGCAATTTAGATGTTCTTGGCATTTTCTGCTTATAAAGACTTTAAGGTATATCAGATGGATGTCAAGTCTGCTTTTCTAAATGGAGAATTAGAAGAAGTGTACACGGAACAACCAGATGGATTTCAGCTATCAGATAAACTAGATATGGTCTATAATTTGAAGAAGGAATTGTATGGATTGAAGCAAGCACCTAGAGCTTGGTGTGAAAGGATGGATAAATACTGACACAACAAAAGTTCAGCAAGGGCTCCACAGAAAACAATCTTTATTTCAAGATTGAAGGTAATATAATGTTGATAGTAGTTGTGTATGTGGATGATATCATCTTTGGAGGAATGAAAGCATGTGTAAGAAGTTTGCAAAAGAGATGCAAAAATAATTTGAAATGTCTATGATTAGTGAGTTAAATTTCTTCCTTGGACTGCAAGTAAATCAAATTGATAAGGGAATATTCATTTCACAATCTAAGTATGTAAAAGAGTTGTTGAATAAGTTTGGAATGGATGACTCTAAACCTATATATACACCTATGGTGATTGGATGCAAGATGAGTAAAGATGATGAATCTGCTAAAGCTGATCAGAGTAGGTACAAATCTATGATTGGTGGACTGCTATATCTTACTACTACAAGATCAAATATCATGCATGTAGTATGTTTGGTTGCTAGATTTCAAGCAAAACCGAAAGAAGCACATGTTACTGCTATAAAGAGGATATTTAGATATCTTAAGGACACATCAGATTATGGCTTGTGGTATCCTGAGGATACTAATTTCATTTTGAATTCCTACACTGATGTAGATTGGGATGGTTGTGTAGATGACCGGAAGAGTACAAGTGGTGGTGCTTTCTTTCTTGGTGGAAGATTGGTTTCGTGGCTTAGCAAGAAACATGATTCCATTTCTTTATCCACTGCAGAAGTTGAGTATATTGCTATAGCATCTTGCTACACACAGGTTTTGTGGATGAAGTAAACATTGAAGGACATAGGAGTGATATGTGATGAGCCTATACCTATGTTCTGTGATAATACAAGTTATATAAACATTTCAAAGAATCTAGTAATACATTCAAGGACAAAACATATATCTATTAGATATCATTTCTTGAGAGAAAATGTATTGGAAAATAAAGTTAGATTAGAGTATGTGCCTACAAAGGAACAGATTGTAGACACATATACTAAGGACCTTCCAAAGGATACTTTTGAGTATCTTAGGGAGAAGTTGGGGGGTCATCGTCCCTCCTTCTTTGAACTAGGTGCTCATGGAGGTGCATCAGTCTAGTGGATCTATAGATTCTTCATTTAGCTGGACTGATGGATGAGTCTACTCCACAGGGGGAGTAGAAAGTTTCATTATTGCAGTATAAGCTGTGTGGGTGCACTCCTAAGGGGGAGTGATAAGAAGTTGTTATCTTTTCCATTGATGTCAAAGGGGGAGAGAGTGTCATGTGAAAAATAGTAAAAGGGAGAGAAAAATAAGAAGTTGAAAGGAAGAAGGAATATTGAGAATGTGTATTGTTGTCTTTGATGGTTTTTCACATCATGTGTTTCCATCAATGAAAAATGGGGAGATTAATGTTGCAAGTATGTGAAAGTTTGGTTGTGTTGTCATTGATGTTAACATAGTAAAGGATGTTACAGGTTGTGCATGTATAGTTGAGATGCTGATGAGATGTTGGGAGTACACAGAGCTATCTTTATGATGTTGCAGATGTGTTGATATGATGGGTTACCAAGTGCTTTTGAGAAAATTAATAACTAGAGAAGTCAGAATTGAGGGTATGTTCAGAATGTGCTCTGGTATGTGCTATGCATTTCCTCTGTGTTGATCCTATGCTTATGCAAATCCGAGGTGTTGTTTTTGGGCTTCTATTGGTGATATCTCTTGATTTGTAGCTTCTAGTTTGATAGAGAATGAAAGTTTTGTTCACTGGTATGTGAACTGGTTTGACAGAGTTGTTTGTTTGTGGACTGGGAGAAATGTTTCTGCTCTACAGTCCTCTACTGGTTTGTTTTAGGTCTTGAAGATCTATAATATGTCTTGTAATAGTGTTCTCTGTGTTCTGGAAAAGATGTTCATGGACTAGTGCTCTGGAAGTTGCTGTATGTGTTTGTATAGTCTTGATGGACTAATGAGAAGTGTTCTAAGGTTGAAGGTTGTTTTCAATTGATGTTGATAAGTCTAAAGGAATCTGAGATGTGTTGTAGTGACTGGTGAAGCATGTTGTGTGGTCCACATGTTATATTCTTGATATGGAAGCATGTACTTCAAAGTTCATTTGTGTGTTCATTAGGTTTGGCCGACTTGGTGTTTACACTTCATATGAAGGATTAAGAATTAATTTTGGAAGTGTGTGATTTATCTGAGACAATGTTTTGGGTCATGGTTAAGTGTTCGTTTGGTCTGCTCTCATTCCTTTCCATCGTGGGAATGTTGGGTTTCCGACCTAATTTGAATTTATGAAATGAAGCGTGTGTAGCCGACCTTGGAGAATGTTTCTAAGGTTGAAGATGGTATAAATACAAGTCTAGATATAACAAATTTATCATTCAATCATTCCACAAGTTTGAGAAGCAGAGTTGTGTGAAAGTGAATTGAGGTAGCAGTACTTTAATGCATTAGAGTCTTGAAAGAAGTGAGTGGATGGTGTCTACAATTCTTCTAATCAAGGTTTCAAATGTGTGTAGTGGATCTTTCTGTAATAATTTCTTTCCATAGGTAGTGAGCCTCTTTCTGGATAGTGAGTCCTATCTATAGGCAGTGAGCCATTGTATCTAGGTAGTGAGCCCTTGACAGTGAGCCTCTTGTATTCGATTGTGCTATTAATTTATATTGTGAGTTAATCCTCATAGTGGTTTTTCCCTTATTGGGTTTTCCATGTAAAATTTGGTGTCTCTTGTGTTGTTTTTTCTTTCTGTTATTTGCATTTCATGTTCATACTTAATAACATAATAAAGTGGTCATGAAGAGTATAAGTGTTTGATGTTTAGTGTTTGAATTTGGTGACAACTGATTCATCCCCCCTCTCAGTTGTCTTGCACATTTCAACACTTTGAAGCTACATGCTTGTATGAAATTGAAGTTGATGTTTGAGTAAAGATATTGTGATCTCTATGTTTGTGATTATTTACTATTATTTCAATTCATTATTTTTACTAATAGTATGGAGGCTCTTTATTCTCTTTATTTCATGATTTGAATAGCTTGGGAGATCTATAGAAATTAGTGGTGAGAGATATATTTTGTAGTATTTTAGTTTGTAGGTATGCATATTAGTATACAATTCTGTAACACCATGTGATAAATGATTTGGCTACATCCTCTATGTGAGTACTATTGGTAGATTTTTGGAGGCTTTAATTGGTTTCAAATTTTACATTACCCATTTAGTGGGAGTTTTAGGATTGAATATGTGTCCTTTTTTGGATGTTCTCATTATGTTATGGTGTTGAAGTTGTTGAAGACTTATTTGTATAAGATAGTGTATCTATAGGGACTTGTGATTGTGGACTGGGTTGAATATGCTGATGGTATAATGTCTACTTGTTTGATGTGGAGCAGGGAGGAAAACCTTCAAATAATCACAATTGAATCAAATTGAAACAAACTCCAATCACACAAATCTCAATTTTCTATCCTAATCATCATCCACTCTCATTTCCTTGTAGTACTCCAACTAGGGAAAATTAGGCATATCTTTCAAAATACACCTCAAACCCATAAAATATTTACCTTTTTAGACACCCATTAGGCCCAAATTTTACATACCAATTTTATTCATTCACTTGTTTTGGAAAATCATCACTCAAAATTGATTGGTATGCTATCCTCTTAGGCCAATTAGGCCACTTTTACAAAACAACTATGTCAAATCCTTCAACCAAACCCCTAAACTCTATTCCAACAATCTCAATAGGTTTCAAAACCTCAGAATCAACAAATTACATCACGAAAAACAATCATAACCTCACCAAAACATCAAACCCTTTTTTAAGCCATTTTAGGCATGCTCAGGGAGGGTTTATTCAAACTCTATACTACAGGCCCTATTACACTCTACCAACACTTCCAAAACATCAAAATATTTCTTCTTATGCTTCACAAACCTTCCCTCCAACTTTATCTATGCATTCTAATCCAACTCCAACCTTTAGCCATTATTCTTGGCTTAAAACTTAACCAAAATCTTGATAGGGCATCATTCCAATTCTTCCAAACCACCTTCCTTGCTCCTCAATCCTATTCTAAAACCTAACCATACCTAAATGAACCCATTTCACCAAGTTACAAGACATTTTACAAGTGGAATGGGCCATTAATACATTTTATGCTCCCACAAACCCTCAAAATTGGGTTCTATAGACTGAGTTCAGAAGATTGCTTCAAAAATGCTTCTCCCTTTATGAAATCTAATCAAACAAAAACAAATATGCTGCTAGTTCACTCCTCTATCCAATTCAATGCATTTTTGATCAAAAACCTTCAGTACGGGTTCGTACAGAACCCTACAACAACAATTTACCAAGAAAAATATAGAATTTTCAAAGAAACAAGAGACTTTTATTGTTTAAACTTTCAAAACCAACTCACCAACCTCTGCCTCAAGGTTCACAATCCTTTTTAAATATTTATAACAAAACATGGTTAAAACTACCATTTGAATGCCCTGACCGCTGGGCTTCCTCATTTTTCATTTTTTCACTTTTACATATGACAACTTTTGGAAATATTGACATTTTTTGCAAAAGAAAACTCTAAATCGACCCAAATGACTCAAGTTACATTTAAACTGGTCTATTATGACCTTATTTCTTGACAAAGGAGTAAAACACACCAAAACTTGACATAAGACCTTATTTACACAATATGACTAACATGGTTCCCTTGCACCATACACTCGGCCATAAGAAGATCTCAAGTCCCTTGAGAACTATATGACATCAAAACATGCTACCTCTTATCATTCAAAGGTCTCCAAGCTGCATCTTCACTTGGTATTCCCTTCCACTGGACCATTTATTGAAAATTTGCATCACTCTGTGCACTAGTGAACTTGTTGTCACCTAGACATTGCCCCAACTTTGCAAACTGACTTGACAAATGTTCCCTGACTTTTCCCTTATCTAAAACTAATGCTAATCTTGCTTGAACACTTGCAAACTTACCTCTACCAACTTTGTCTTGGACTATCCTCTTCTTTAATCTTGAAGCATACTCATACTCATCCATTTTTCCTTGCCATTCACCTTGTTTCATTCCATCTTTTTCCTTCATCACTGTCCTCAAGTTCTCTACCCCTAGTATCACTGTCTTATTAGACTTATAAACCACTATTTTGATAGAATTAGACCACCCTCTAACCTCTCTTGAAACCAAAGGAAAAAGTACCGTCCCTATCATGATCTTATCATGCTTTTCTAAGCAATTTTGCATGTCCATAATCAATTCATCCTTGACCTTCTCTTTATCAGATTTTGTCACCATCTCATCATCTTTTTCTTCCAATACTGAATCATTCTTCAAACTGACTATCCTAACATCTTCAAATTTTGCAATGGCTACAAACTCTTCATGTTTGTATTACTCAAACTTTACAAAATCCTTCTTGCCAAACATAATCACCTTTGTTGCCTTACTCTGTCCTTTATCATCCTCCTATAATGGTGTTAGTGTAAAAGTGGTTCCATCCTTTTCAATAGTATAATTATTGTGTCTACCATCATAAAGTGCATGCCTATCAAACTGCCATGGTATTCCAAGCTATAAATGGAAACAATCCATAGGCAAAACATCACAAAGAATCTTGTCCTTATATCCACCAATGTTAAACTCAACTAAAGCTTGTTCATTCACCAAAATTGATTGATCATCATTCAACCAATACACTTTGTAGGGTGTTTCATGAGGAATCTTTTCTAACTTTAGTTTATCAACCATTTCTATTGACACCATATTATTAGTGCTCCCTAAATCTATTACTACTTTACATACCTTTCCTTTGCATTTGTAGGTGGTATTGAAAAGTTTTCTCCTTTGTGTCATCTCCTTCTCCTTGGATGCTTTCAGTAGTGTCCTTCTCACCATCAAGGATTCCCCAACTTCTGGAGCAACAAGTTGACTAGGAGAATGAACGCTCTCACAATCTTCCTCTTGTACCAATTGAACTCTTTTATCACCACCACTTGATATAGAAGCTAATTTATCAGGACACTTCCATGCTTGATGCCCAAACTAATTGCAATGATAACATCTTCCTGAAAATGAACTTGAACCTCTACCTCCACCAAACCTTCCTCTAAAGCCTTTGAATCCGCCTATTTGATCAACAACTTGGTCTTTGTTTTTTCTTGCATCTTCTTGTTCTTCATAGGACTACCTTGTACCTCTTCCTCTACTAGTGTTGCCTCTACCTCTTCCTTGTCTTTCTTGCCTTATTTTTAGTTTCTCTTCTACCCTAGCAGCCAACTGAAAACATTCCTCAACTGATCTAGGCGTAGCCAAACTCAACTCATCTTGAATTTGAAATCTTAAGCCACACATATACCTTGCAATCTTTTCATCTTCATTTTCAACATGACCAGCCCTAATACTCAACTTGTGAAACTCTTCAGTATATGCCATGACATATTTATCCTTCTGCTTCAAGCT
The DNA here is from genome assembly GCA_007258455.2 of Sequoia sempervirens. Taxonomy (NCBI): domain Eukaryota; kingdom Viridiplantae; phylum Streptophyta; class Pinopsida; order Cupressales; family Cupressaceae; genus Sequoia; species Sequoia sempervirens. The sequence continues at coordinate 409,316,825 of VDFB02270651.1, read as the reverse complement.
TTGTAACTTCTTATATGTTTGTATTACATGATCACTTGGCAAAAATTGGATTTTTATCTTTGACACCATCCTATCCCATGAACTAATTTTTGCTTTCCCCTTCACTATTTCCTCTTGAACATAATTCCACCATGTAAGAGTAGGACCTTTCAACTTAGTCTTAGCAAACTTTACCTTCCAATCATCAACAACCTCCTTGTACTCAAAGTAATTATCTAGTGCATCTATCCAATCCAATACCTCTTCAACATCCAACTTTCCATTATACATTGGCACATCTATTTTCTCACCAGAAGCATCTCCTCTAATAGCCTTGAGCATTTTCATAATCCTTCTCTCATTAGGATCCAAACCATCACCTTGGACTCTTCCACTTGGAGGGTTTTCATCCTCACCCTCTTCCTCTTCCTCTTGGTCACTTTCCTCTTCTTTGATTTGTCTCCCATGCTGCAAACCTGGCTAAAAGTGCTTCTTGTGATTCCTTTAACAATCTTATTTCCCTACCAAGGGCTCCACTTCCTTTAGAAGGCATCTTGTCCTTCAAATCACCACTTTTCCTTTCTTAAACTTCAAATTTTCACCTTCAAAAGATCTAATACCTATGCTCTGATACCAATTGACACAGAGCAGGGAAGAAAAACTTCCAATAATCACAATTGAATAAAATTTAAACAAATTCCAATCACACAAATCTTAATTTTCTGTCCTACTCATCATCCACTTTCATTTCCTTGTAGTAATCCAACTAGGGAAAATTAGGCATATCTTTCAAAATACACATCAAACTCACAAACTATTTACCTTTTTAGACACCCATTAGGCCCAACTTTGACATACCAAATTTATTCATGCACTATTTTTGGAACATTATCACTCAAAATTGACTGGTACGCTGTCCTCATAGGCCAATTAGGCCACTTTTACAAAAAAACTCTGTCAAATCCTTCACCTAAACCCCTAAACTATGTTCCAACACTCTCAACAAGTTTCAAAACCTCAGAATCAACAACTTACATCAAGGAATACAATCATAACCTCACCAAAACATCAAACCCTTTTTTAAGCCATTTTAGGCATGCTCGGGGAGGGTTTATTCAAAATCTATACTCTAGGCCCTATTACACTCTACCAACACTTCTAATACATTGAAATATGTCTGAATATGCTTCAAAAACCTTCCCCCTAATTTTATCGATGCATTCTAATCCAACTCCAACCTTTAGCCATCATTCTTGGCTCAAAACTTGACCAAAATCTTGCTAGGGCATCACCCCAATTCCTGCAAACCGCCTTCCCTGCTCCTTAATCCTATTCTAACACTTAACCCTACCTAAATGGACCCATTCCACCAAGTTACAAGACATTTTATAGGTGGAATGGGCCATTAATACATTTCATGCTCCCACAAACCCTCAAAACTGGGTTCTATAAAGTGAGTTCAGAAGATTGCTTCAAAAATGCTTCTCCCTTGATGAAATCCAATAAAAAAAAAACCAATATGCTCCTAGTTCACTCCTCTATGTGAGTACTATTGATAGAATTTTGGAGGCTTTAATTGGTCTCAAATTTTACATTAACCATTTAGTGGGAGTTTTAGGATTGAATATGTGTCCTTTGTTGGATGTTCTCATTATGTTATGGTGTTGAAGTTGTTGAAGAATTATTTGTATAAGATAGTGTATCTATAAGGACTTGTGATTGTGGACTGAGTTGAATATGTTGATGGTATAATGTCTACTTGTTATAATGGCTATACCTAATTTTTGAGGTGTGGTTATTTGTATGTGTTAGTGCAACTAGTTATGGTTGCTATTTTGGTTGTTGGTGAGTTCTAAATGGCTACTCAAGTTTATTTGTTAGAATTTGGTATTTGTGTTTAGGAAATATTTAGTGATGATTATATGTGATAGTCAATGCGTCATTAAATTATGATAGGATATTATCTTTCATGTATTGACATGATGGAGGGTAGGAGGGTTCTCATTTGAGATGGTGGTCACCTTTGTTGTTGTTGTAGGTATCTTGATGGAACAAGTAAAGCACATGGATATTTGGATGGTGTATGTTAGCTATAGGGATTTTCCCCTTGATTTATTTTAATTTTGACTTATTATACAATATATACAAGTGGAAGAATGTTGGGAAAGGCGTGTTCTTAACCTTGCATATAATAATAATTATAATTTTGTAAAAATAAATATTTAGTTATGGCGAATCTTAAAGATGTATATACCACATAGAATAGGTACTATTTGGGATAATCTTATATTGTATGAGATTTTGGGATAAATATTTTATGTGGGTTTCAAATTGGAAAAAGTATTTGCTATTGGGAAAAGTTACTACGAAATATTTAATTTAGGCTTATTGTTTAGTGAGCTCATAGTTTTGAGGCACATGGTTTATCTAATACCACTAAGTGGTCTGTGCAATATTGTTTGATAAAATCAAGAAAATTAGTAGCTATTGAGGTTATCTTGTTGGCTAAGGTTAGATTGAACATCTCTTATAGGTTGCATATATGATTATAAGAAGCATAGATTGGGATATACAACTACATGGTTCTCATTTTCATGTTCACATAGAGGAATTAAAATAGTTGATTCCTTAGAGGCCTTGCATGGAGACTCTAAAAGTGTATTGTAGTATTTTTTCAGATAATACATTGAATTAGGCTAATTTTTTTTCCCTTGAGAGAGATTTTATAGGGTACATTTGGTGTTATGTTGTGATATGTTTTTTAATATAATTTTGTATTGTGGCTTATAAATACTTGTTTTTTAATTTTTGTCCCATTATAGTTATGTGGAAATGATATATATTGATACAATTTCATTTCAAGTAAGACCCTAGATATTTACATGAAATAAAATTCATGGAATATGGGAGTCTAAGGGCATTCTATCTTCATTGAGATCATCAAGATATCCATAGTTATTCAAGAATTGTTCCATTTTGAGTATCAATATATTCAAGGATATTGGAACAAAAAAAATAATTCATATTAGGCACAAACTCAACTTCTTCAATTTCATGAGTTAGACTACAAGAACAGTGAGAGGTAATGAAGAAGGTGGTTGAGTAATTAGATGTGATGAAAAAATAATAGCAAGAAGTGACATTTTTAGAGTAAGTATTTCTCATAAATTTTTATAATATTTCATAATTTATCCAATTATATAATACTTTATCAAGATTCAACTACATAATTGTTAATCAATCTTTATTAACCCATATTTCATGAGTGTTAATTTGGAAGAAACCATCTCTTATTTGAACATACTAGTCTACTTAGAAGTAATTACATTTAGGTGATGATCAAAAGGGTAAAGCTTTAGAACTTATTGTAAGATCATCCTTCTCAATACTACTCCAACTCAAGTGTGTTCAATGCTGGAGTTTCTCCAATAATATGCCTTGTGAACCATTGATTATACATCTCCTTAGCTCATTCATTTATATTTTAGTGATTTTTTCCTATTGTCGATCAAATTATGTGATGTTTGATCAAATTGAACTACATAGTTTTTAGGTTATATTTTATATTTTTAGATTCTTTGATTTTTATTTAATTAATAACTTTACATAAAAACAAGTTAACATAGAGTGTGAGAGAGAGTGAGAGAGAGAGATAGATAAATGGTACAAATATGGGTTGGATGAGAAAGAGTAGGCATGGAAATTTAGGTGAAGGAATATTGAGTGGTAGGAAAAAGAAAATAGGTTGGATAGAAGAGAGGGATGGGGGTAGGAGAATTGGATATTAAAGGGACATGAATGCGGATAATATATCCTATACCTTGTAATATATCTAGCGACTCAAGATGGGTGATGATGATATATTATTAAGGAGTGTGTGAGTGATGAGATTTAGGATTAGATGACATTATTAGGTAGGATAATTTGGAGGAGAGACAAGTGGTGGTCAATTTTGGTGAGTGACAAAATTAACATAATCTAATAGGGGTTCATTATCAAAGTGGTCATCATTCTGAGACATGTAGAGTGGGACATCGTATGGTGTGGATGATAATGGAGGAAGGAAGGAAGGGTAGTGAAAGAAGGAAGAGAATGGAAAACACATGGATAGGTTTAGATGAGGGTTCCTATAAAAGATAATGTATGAGGAAGGGATAGTCAAAGAAGGAAGGATAATAATTTATATCAAAGAACAACAAAAATGCTTCATTCTTATATAATATAAAAAAATTGAGTAGAAAAGCATAGAGTTTTTATTTTTGGTAAAAATAAAAGACAAAGATAGTAGTGTAGTAAATGGATAGTGCTAACCTAATTGTGTTAAGAATTATATCTTGTGAATATTTTTATGTTTACTCAAAATAGTTTTGTTGAATGGTGAAAAAAAGAAGAGTAGAATTAACTAATTTTTGAACATTAGTATGAGAGTTTGTTGTTAAGAGATAAATTATTTTGAGGATGAAGAAAGGAATAAATAATGAAGGCTAGGATTCACATAAAATTCACCATAAATATAAATACAAAATATATAGCCTACATAATTTAAATGTAGGAAAGCCTTTTCAATTGTCTATCTTAGGATTCAACAAGCAATCTATCATAAATGGATTTACTTAAGTTAGCACAAGAACAAAAAAATTCTCTACCAACTAAATAACAAATTATTTTTCTTTCTAGTTAGATTTATTAACATGTATTACTTAAAATAAATTATTAATCTAAATGGAATTTGGTTGGGAAATGATAAAAAAACAAGAAATTGGTTGATTTACTATCAACTAAATTTATGAATGACAAGATTGTTTAAATACATTTAAAAGGTAAAAAGAATGAAAGATAAAAAATAGATAAGCTAGCTAATGAAATATAATAGGAGGGTCCTTTTGAAAAAACTCAGATTGCAAGTAGGAGGAATAAAGTCTAGTTTTGATATAAGGATGTTGGCACACTTATAGAGTGCAACCATACTATTATTACATGTATTTTTTTAGATAAAGACAAGATAAATAATTAAAAAAAACAAAAGAGTGCTAAGATTTTAGATAAATGAAGAATATAATAAGAATGTAGAAATCCCTACAAATGAGTAAGAAATTTGATTTCAAAATAGTTCATGCCCATTTTCTATGCTTCCACATTTTACATGCATATCTACCAGAGCAGTTGCAACTACAACATTTGAAATTTTTTCTCTATCCTCTATGATTTGATGGATGTCTACACCCTATTCCAAAGCTCCCATTTTGGCATAAACTAGGAGGATGCTAGAAAAGGTTGTAGAAAATTTATCTTTACATCTTCCAATTGCATTTTCTTGAAAGTTCATAAAGCCTTTTTAAAAAATTTACTTTGTGAATAATCTATGATTAGGGAATTCAGTGGAATGTGTTTGTTTAAGGTGTTTTGTTAATTTTTTTTTATATATTATGTGTATCTTATAATCATGTAAATCCATGAGACCACCAATTTATTTTATGTATTTTTTCAAATAGTTCATGCACCTTGTCTATGCTTCCACATTTTATATACATATCTACCTAGTTAGTTGCAACTACATCTAACAAAATCCTCACCCTTTATCCTTTGATAGATTCCATACCCTATTCCAAAGCTCCCATTTTGGTACAAGTAGGGAGGCTTTTAGTAAGGGTTGCAAAGTTTGGATTTACACCTACCAATTACATTTTCTTGAAAGTTCCTAAAGCATTTTCAACAAATCCATTTTACATATATCTTGCAATCATGGTATTCCAAGAGACCATATTTATTTGAGGCATTCAATCAAATATTTCATGTGCCTTGTCTATGATTCCATAGTTTACATACATTTCTATCAGAGTATTTCCAACTATAACATCTAATAAAATTCCTCTATCCCTTCTATGGATACCTATACGGTCCTATTCCAAAGCTCCCATATCAGCACATGCTAGAAGTACACTAGAAAATGTAAGTTGATTTGGTTGGAAACCCATTTGTTGGATATGGTGACATAGTGCAACTACCTCGTGAAGATACCCATGTGCTTCATTCACTACAATAATGATATTCCAGGAGAGGCTCTCTTTCTATTAACCCTTCAAACTTTTGCAATGTGAAATGTGTGATTTGAATTTGGTTTGGGTTATGTAATGATGGTTTGAATACTAACTATGATGGTTTACATGATAGTTTAAGAGAACAAAAATAGGAAACAAATTGAATGGGACCCACAAGAGCCATCTAAGAAGTCAACACTTAGTGTGTGCTCTTTAATCCCATCCTACCTAGACTAGGTACAACACACCACCACTGACTCATGGTATTAGGAAAAGCCATTAATAGGTTCATAAAAATAGATACCAATGTGGAAAAGAAGTGTGTACCCATGAAGTTCCTACAAACTCAAAATTTATTTTATGATCATGAACATAAATATGGAGTTTATTAAGTAAAAGATCTCCTTGAAGGAATTACCAAACAACCATTTCTTGTCATATAGTTTTGATGCCTCCTATAAATTATCCTCATATGAAATTCAATGTGAATCAATAATATCATGAACAATCACTTCATTATATTCAAAATCACTCCCAAATAGAACCATTTCCCCTTTAATTGTAGGAATTGATTCAAGTAATTCATGTTCTTCTAATGAAAGCTCTATAATTTTAGATTTTTCAACCAAATTATATTCTTCCATAACTTGCACAGGAGACAAACGACTCCCTCCTCACATAAAATTTCATCATATAAGCACTAATTTGAAACATAGCTAAACATCTTCATTTGTTTGATCATCAATAGTCTCTTCATGATAGATCATATCATAATTTATACAACCATGTTCTTCATTCCTTGCTCAATAATTCCTAAATCAAATTCTTTAAAATGAAATGATTCAAAAATAAAATGAATTCTAACCTCTTCTAGTAGCATATTCTCCCCAATGTTTGATATGGAAAATTTGAAAACTTCATGCTTTGGCTACATATAGATTGATATCTCATTTTCACTTCTCTCCCTACAGTTCATATCATTTGGAGATAGTTCACCATTTGCAATCGAAGTTGTTAAATTTTTAGACTATATATGATAATGGTCAACATTTGAATATGAAGGAATATAGTCCTCTTCATCACTTGAAGAACTACTAGATTCATATTCATCTTCCTCATACTAAAAATTATAAATCTCAACACTTCTCTCAACACAAGATTCTATCTTGGAAATAACTTTTCTATCTCTTGAAAATTTCTCTTGGCCACAAACTATAAAATTGGAATATTCAATCAGAGAAGGTGAAGGATTAACCTCTTTTGGCTACATATGATGTATTTTCGTGGATTCTTGATTAAAAAATTCTTCACTTTGATTTTCCTTCCAAAATCTACATAATATCAAATTATCTTCAATCCTAACGACTTCTTATTTTCAACTTTGAGATCACATTCCTTGTTTTGCTTCAAGAGGAATTTCACTTCATGATGCAACACTGCAATAAAAATGGACAATTAATTTTTCTGATTTGGTTGATTGTCATGAGGAATGTTTTTTAATATTTTTTAAAATGGTCAATGAAATATCTCATACACTAATTTTCTATCTTTTGAATGTGAAAATGGTAACAATGCACCCACACCAACTGCTAGTTTGAATCTTCCAAGAAATTAGTTCTTCAAGCTATCCCAATTGGTGATGCATCCATATTCTAAATATTGAAACCAATTTATAGTAGTTTCAGTGATAGATTCAACAAATAACCAAATAAATACATTTTCCTCATTCACCCCCAAAAATCCATATGCTATGGTGAATGTCTGAATGTGATCATCTGCAATATGTGAATCTTCTCCATTAGATTTTGAAAAGTGCTTTCTCGAATCTATAGGGAAAGCTGAATATTGAGGCAAAGATAAAGGTCCAGACTGAATCCCCCATGGTTGATGCGAAGCTAACACCGTGATGAATATTGGGAAAGTATAACTAGAATTATTCTACCAAAAATATTTTTTGAGAAATTTCCACCTTATAGAGTCACCAACTTCCATCCTCGAGGAGGTACCTTTGAATTTTTGAGGAAATAAAGCCCCGATACTTCATTTCTTCCCTTTTAGAGTCACCAAAAACTATTGGTAAACAAATTTTTGTTGCTACAAAGATTAACTGACTCACCCAAAGTTAGAAACAATTTGTATCGTACTAGGTTTTGAGTCCCATCAAAACCTGTTTAACCCTTAATCAAAAACAATTTGTACCAAAAAAATGAGAAATCATTCTGAAATCAATGATTGTCCTCTATGTTTGAGAGGGGAAGCTCCCTTGTATGATGAAATTTAAATTTTAAAAGGGTATTCTATTGAATGGAAAGCAGGAAAGACAAGACTGCAAGTGAATAAGATAACTTTGAAAAAGATAAGTGAATAACAATTCACGATTTTTTAATTCAGAAATCTAAATACACATGAATGGAAAAACACCAATTAAGCTTTAAAATAGTAATTAACTCAAAGTCTAACACACTATTTTAAGACTTATCAACCAAAATGGAAGGGATTTAAACATAAATTAATACAGAAAGGTTAAATGATGAAAACAATTATTGAACACAAAAAAACAACAATTTCAGAATTAACATGGACAACACATAGACTCCAAAAAACAATTTTTTATTTAAAAAATTACAAATTCACAAGCTCACAAGCTTTCCCACTCCATGTCAAAGGAATTAACTCCACCCCCTATATGCAGCTCTCTCTTCCCTTGCAACAAAAAAAAAGGGATCCCCCATTACAAATAAAACTCAATTTTATAACCTCTCTTCCCTCTCACAACTGTTAGAATTTTTTAAAACTTTCTTTTTATTTCTAAAAAAAATTCAAATTCTCTTCCATCCTTTGTGTGCCGTAGAAAAATGGCCCCTTGTCATTTTCATGGTCTTTTAGGTCTTGTTTCATGTTGTTGGAACTATGTTGCTCTAATTTTATGTTGTGACATGGCTTGAACATGCTTATTTAGGTACTAAAACTCAAATAACGATGTCTTGTGAAGGTGTTGTGAAGTGTTGTAAGACATTCTAAATTTTTCAAGACTCTATTAATTACAATTCACCTAAAAATCACCTTTTTACACATCAACAAGTCTTATTTTGAAGTGTTGTAAAGTCATGTAACAAGATTTCATGCTTTTCTAGGCACATATTCATTATTTATCCTTTTCTTATGCTTTATTTGACCCATTTATGCCCTCATATGTCTTAATTAAGTGTATTTTTGAATATTATCTCGACAAACAACATTAATTAAAACATATTTCCTGACACAAATTCTTAGGTCCTAGGTGGGACCCATTCGCCATGGGTGGTGAATGAGTCCCCCTTGGCCCCAAATTCAAAATATTTTAAATTTCCTTTTGGGATTTTATTACAAATCACTTGATGTCGGCCTATGATGAGGTATGAATGGGTTACTAAGGCACGAGTGTGTATAAATAAGTGATTTTCACCTCATTTTACATCTCCTACAATCCCAATTCATCAAGTTCACTTATTCATCTATTCACTCAAGCATTCAAGCATTTTACAACATCTTTTCAAGCACTATTCAAGCACTTTGAAGCATCCATTGACATTACTTCAGATTTGCCTCATCAAGGGTTTGGTGAGTATTTACATTTGCATGTTTTCTATTCATCATTCTCTTGCATTTCATTATTTTATTAAAGGTTTGATTACCAAAAGTGGGGTTTGACCAAGGAAAACCCCTATTCACTAACCTTAAACCATTTTTTTCTTATTGCATGTTTGTTTGCAGACTTAGGTATGTAGATTTGACAAGATTTTGTGATGTTGAAGATTGGTTTACAAGTCAACTAGGTGCTTCAAGTCAACATAAGTCTATTTAAAGCTTGGAGAAGGTTTTCTGTCTGTTTCCCACATAAGTGACTTTGACAACCTGACAAGCAGTGATTTCCAAATCTAGTGTTGCAGAGTTGTCTCCTGATTTTTCAAAAATTTGGGAGAGGATTGATTCGCCACCTATGGCTAATGAGTCCTACCTTAGGACTGAAAATCTGAATTTTTTTAGATTCCGGATCCCGACAGACAAAAACTTGTTTCTGACAGTTTTTCACCAAAAGGAGGACTAATTCGCCACCCTAGGTGAATGAGTCCCACTGTGAAAAATTAGTGATTTCAGACAGCTTCCACAACATTCTAGATTCTTCATCAAGTCTCCAACTGCACTCAAATTTATCCCTTTTCTTTTTGTTCTGCATATTTCTTTCATTTATTTCATTGTTGCATAACACAATGTGTTTTCAAACATAGTTTAAATTGCACTTTTGCATTCGTTTTCATTCATTCAGATCAGTCAGTTGCATTTAGTCAACTTCATTTAAGTTAGACAACATTTCACATAACATTAATTGAATGGACCATTAGAATTTTTACTCCTATCTCTCTCCTTTTAGGTGAAAAACCCTAGAAGTGCAAGAGTTGTCCATAGGAGCCAAAAATCAACGGTTCATTTTGGTGAACCCAACTTTTGAGCACTTTGCATTTCTGATTTCATTTACATATTGCATCCTAGTTTTCATTTTAATTAACATTCAATTCGTAAATTGTTTTGTTTTTGCATTTTAGGACATTTTATATTACATTAGTGAAAACTTCATTTAGATTTTCTTTTTGCATTGCATCTCATTGAAAAAAGTAAAAATATGCATTCTTCATCTTTGTTTACATTCTATAGAACATTAAAATCACATTCAAAATTTTGAAAAACACATAAAAACATCATACTGGGACTCATTCGCCACCCAGGGCGAATCAGTCCCTCTGCACTTGTTAAACAACATTTTTAGCATTTTTCTGGCATCTGTTGCATTTTTGTTTTCTATAGTTAGATCTTAGTTGCAATTAGCAACATTTCTGTTATTTTCATTTCAAATTCTTAGATTAGTTTACATTTGCATTCACCCCTCCTTTGTGGTACTTGCATGAGTTTTTGGTGCCTCGTTGATAATACTTTAGTGAGAAGAAGTTCTAGACTCATGGCCTCCCGCAATATCACTTTCGTTGTGGACCTTGGGATCTCATGAGCTCCTACTCCTAGTATGGACAATGGTGGATTAGGCCCTGACAATACTACTTCTATGCCTTCACCTTTCCATCCAATGAATGTTGGCACCCAAAACAACTCTCTTCCTCAAGATAAGGTCATTAGTCTTCATGAAGAATTTTCTCATTTACAATAAGACTTGACACTTGAAAACATTTCCCAAACTGCCATACCTGCCATTGATAATCTTCATCGTTTGATTGAAAGTGATGAAGGCTTACAAGTGATGAAGAAAATTGCTGAGATTTACAATAAACATGCCTCTTCTAATACCCAATCCACAAACATTCTTGTAAGCCAAGGAGGACCTCAAGTTCCATACCAACTTACACCAATCCAGAAGTCACTACAACTATGCAACAGGTTAGTTATAAGGCTCCTTCCTTTGCAATTCCACCTAGCATTCTTACTTCTCTTGTGGCATCACAAGTCCCTTCCACCACCTTCACACCCCTTAGTATTCATTTCAATTCCCCTAACATCCCTTACACTCCATCACCTTTTTCTCTTCCATCTCAATCTACATACCCCAACCCCGTTCTTACACAACTCCTTACCACTGTTTCTTCCATGCAACATCAAATGTCCACCATTAGCCAAGGTAAAACCACTCCACCCACATATCATGTCCATAGAAGCCCCTTATCCTTAGAAATCTTATGTACGTCGATGCCACAAGGGATATAAATGCCTTGATTTGAGAAACACAGAGGCAAAAGAGACCCTATCAACCATGTTAATGCTTATACAACTTTATGTAGTGATTTTGTCCTCGATGAGAGAATTTTAGCCAAATTGTTTCCAAGGGCCACCTTGAAAGATACTACCTTAAAATGGTTTTCCAACTTGCCTAATTATTCCATCCACTCCTTCAATGAACTTGTGGATGCTTTCATAAGTAACTTTCAAGTTCACATGACACCTAAAAAGACAATGGCTGATCTCATGTGATGTAGACAAAACACAGATGAAAAAGTCATGGATTTTATCTCACGACACCAATCTTTGTATTCCCAAATCAATGTAAAGATTCCTGATGCACATTTGCAAAAGATGTTTATTGAAAACTTGCACAAAAATCTTCAGGATAAGTTAACTATGATGAAATTCCCTTCATTTATGCATTTATGCACAACCTTGTGTGAATACCATAACTCAGTTTCAAGTTGTGATTCAAAATCCACTTCTTATCGAGTTGAAAAACCTAAACACAACAATCAAAACCACAATAATAATAAAAAAATTTGCAAACCAAATAGAGGCTGAACTTACAGTTTAATCCGCCTCCTCAACCTCAACCTCAACCTCAACCGCAACCAACCCAACAAATTCCAAATCAAGTGGCAGCTGTTAAGGCAATGATGCCTTATCATTATGGGGACCATAAGAGACAATTTAATCCCCTACCCGACACCCTACCTAATACAATGAACCAATTAATTCAAAAACACCTGCTCACTTTTCCACCTGTCCGACTACTTGATCCAAATCAACCTTTAACACCCACCTTCAAACCTAATGCTTATTGTCATTTTCATCGCCAAAATGGACATGACAATGAATATTGCAAGCATAAAAAACATCTAGTTCAAGACATCATTGATTTAGGCCATCTGTCCATTATGGGTGTTAATGATTAAGGCAATAAGTCAGTTGCACCCCTTAACCAGAATTTGCAAATTTTCACTAATCCCATGCCTAAACATACTACCTCATTTGTCAAGGCTAGCGAACCTTCAACCACTGATGTAATGACTGTTGATACAAAAAATGAGAAACATGATATACCTCCCCCTGTTACTACATAAAGTCCAATGGATGAACTTGTAGCTACAATAGATGTTATCCCTTGTAAGGGCCAAACCACTCTCTTGATATCACTTTTTATACTAAAGACATACTACAAAAAATTCCTGATGGTCCTCTTTACATAGCTGGAAGAATCTATAATAAGCCCACTAATGGGATATTAATAGATCTCGCTTGTTGTGAGAATGTGATCATAGAGGAGTTTCTAGTATTACATGAACTATATCAAGATGATTATATTAAACTGACTGCATGGATAAAGACACATACTGGTTTTGCATGCCCTATGATCAGATCGATCATGCTACCCTTACAAATAGGACCTAAAATTTTGGAGGTAACATTTTCAATTATTCCACAATTTGACCAATTTCGTTTGTGGCTAGGCCACCCTTGGCTTCGCTTAATGAAAGCAGTCCCATCAGTTGTTCACAAGTGTTTGAAGTTTCCACATGGAAATGAGGTATTTACTGTACACCATAGTGGATTTAATCCCCTCTCCTCTAAAGGAATTTTTTCCTTAGAATCCTTTTGGCCTGAACCCATGGAACCTATCACACCTCGAAAGGACTTCTTTTTCATAGCATACTAAAAATTCAAAGCCAAGAAAATAACTGAATTATCTCTTCATGGTACGTCCCTATCCACGTCTGCATCTCCTATCATAGATGAAACCATGCTTCAACCTGAGTCAGACATTGAACATACCATACAAACTCCTGAACAACCACCCCTTGATACTTCCCTGCCATCGTTTAAACAACCAAGGGAAAATGAAACCAATCCTGTCATACCCCCTCACGTTAAACAAGTGTATAAAGAAAAAGATAAAGTGGTTGATCCATCTTCCTTAGTTTCTTCTATTCTCCCCCTTTAAGAAGCACAAGAAACTATGGTGACACAATCCTCTCTTGCACCCAAACAACTCCAAAATAGAATTAAAAGAAACCACGGTGCTAGGGAACGTAGATGTCGTCGTCGTCTCCTCGCTCGCCAGTTTGGCATAGAATAAAATAAAGATAATCAACCTCATCCTTTGACCAAAGTAGTAGATGCCCACCCTCCTTCTCTTGACCCGCCACATGATAGTCTAGTACAACCTTCGCAATAGCCTAAACCAATCCATCAACCAAAACTTTTGATACATTTGTCCTTGGAAATTACCCGTCATCCTCTTGTTGTCATTAATCTTGATGATGATGATGATACGAAGATTGCCAAAATTGATGAAGAAATACACAATCATCTAAACTCTTTATTTTCATCTATAATGAGCTTAAATGATAAATCTTCTCCATCAAGTGAAGAACTGGGTACCACTCCTGATTCAGTGCTTGCAATTCTTCCTTTGGATAGTCAACCACCCTCGCATTACATTGAACATGATTGGGAGGCAGATGACTTGTTAGATGGTTGAATTGCATTTTTCTTTTATCTTTTATCTTCTTTTTCTGCTTTTTGTTCTCCTTTTTATGTGTGTATCATGTTCTTTCGTATCATGTGTTTAATGTTCCATCTCTTTGTACACTTATTCTATTTGAACCTCTATTATTCTAATCGTCGTACTTTTATTTTGTGTTTTCCATTTGGGGATGACGCAAAGCATAGAGATGCCCTATGTCTCTTCCATGTTGACCCAAAAGGTCCTTGTCTTTTTCTATTTTTATTTTGTGTTTTCCTTTTGGGGATGCGCAAGGCATTGAGACCGCAATGTCTCCTTCATGTTGACCCAAAATCTTTTTTTCACTTTTCTTTCACCTTTTCATTTTTGTTTCACTTGTGTTTTCCTTTTGGGGATGATGCAAGGTGTTGAGACCGCATGTCTCTTCCATGTTGACCCACAATGAACTTTAGTTTTCTTTTGTTTTCGCTCTCTTTGTGTCATTCTTCTAGTTCTATGTGCTTTGTGGAATGATGACAGTTCCAAGCTCCTTCATAAAAAAATTGCAGCAACGAACATACTGACCCCAAATCCATAGATCCCTTATGTGTTTGGTGTGTTTTTTATATTTTGGGGGGCAAATCCCTTTTCTTTATTTTTTTTTCATTTTCCTTGACATGATGCAGCCTACCTTCGAAACATATGACCTGGCATAGGGCTTTCCAAGTTGGCTCTCATGTCTTGTTTTTCTTTTGCTTTTTCTTTTCCTCTCTACTTTAAAGTAATTTCTCACAGAACGATGTGTAGCAATTCCTTTAAAGTGGGGGGCATCCATTACCATTATTTCATTTTTCATTCTTGGTTCCTAGTGTAGCCTTATCGTTTATATGATGCATTCGTCACTTTGTGGATGGCATTGGGTGTAATGTCCTTCATAAGTGTGATCTATCTTAGCATATTACATTCCTCTTGGTGGCTTGATGCGATGCACTGCATCCCCTAAGTTGTGAATATACTATTCTTTGATTGGTCCTCTCTTGGAGACATTAGGCACAATATTCCCTAAGCGATAGACCTTGCATAAACTTAACAAGACTCCTTTGAACATCTTTTACATTTTACATTTTGCATTTTTTTTACATTTTACTTTTTGCCACCTTGCATAGCGCAACTTGCATGACTGTGGTACTTTGTCTTTTTGTTCATAGCATTTTTCTTGGTGGTGCCTTGTTAAAGTTATCAATGAGTATAACTTTAATATGGTTGAGCAGGAAGCCCACCTAGCGGCATGACTTTTCCCCATAGCCACTTTTGTGTTTGTAAGTGCATACCAACTAGCATATGTATCTTACCTTTTTGGGCTTTCTCACCCCGTGAAAAACTAGTTATGTGGCCCCAAAGTGAGTAAATTTGGTCCTTCTCACCCGATGTACCATCCTATGTTTTGTCACCCCAGAGTGAGTACACATTATCAGCCTAGATCTAATCCACAACTAGTTGGATTAACGATCAAAGCGTCATCCAATTCATCTCAACACTTGTGTCTTCCTTTGTTATTATGCTTAGTCTGCCATGGGATCTTCATGCTGGGGGCTTGATCACCCCTCTTGATTTTTGTCATTCCATCTCACTAACATGAGTGCATTTGAACCCTCCTCTTGATGTTCATGGCTACTTTAGTGTGAGTTTGAAGCAGGTTCATCCACTCACTAAAGTGGGGGCTAAATTTGCCATAGAAAAATGTCCCCTTGTCATTTTCATGGTCTTTTAGGTCTTGTTTCATGTTGTTGGAACTATGTTGCTATGATTTTATGTTGTGACATGACTTGAACATGCTTATTTAGGTACTATAACTCAAAGAATGATGTCTTGTGAAGGTGTTGTGAAGTGTTGTAAGACATTTCTAC
Organism: Sequoia sempervirens; assembly: GCA_007258455.2. Classification (NCBI taxonomy): domain Eukaryota; kingdom Viridiplantae; phylum Streptophyta; class Pinopsida; order Cupressales; family Cupressaceae; genus Sequoia; species Sequoia sempervirens. The sequence goes on along the minus strand of VDFB02270651.1, from coordinate 409,300,650 downwards.
ATTCTTCTAGACTCTATTAATTACAATTCACCTAAAAATCACCTTTTTACACATCAAAAAGTCCTATTTTGAAGTGTTGTAAAGTCTTGTAACAAGATTTCATGCTTTTCTAGGCACATCTTCACTATTTATCCTTTTCTTATGCTTTATTTGATCCCTTTATGCCCTCGTATGTCTTAATTAAGTGTATTTTTGGATATTATCCTGACAAACAACATTAATTACAACATATTTCCTGATAAAAATTCTTAGGTCCTAGGTGGGACCCATTCGCCATGGGTGGCGAATGAGTCCCCCTTGGCTCCAAATTCAAAATATTTTAAATTTCCTTTTGGGATTTTATTACAAATCACTTGATGTCGGCCTATGATGAGGTATGAATGGGTTACTAAGGCACAAGTGTGTATAAATAAGTGATTTTCACCTCATTTTACATCTCCTACAATCCCAATTCACCAAGTTCACTTATTCACCTATTCACTCAAACATTCAAGCATTTTACAACATCTTTTCAAGCACTATTCAAGCACTTTGAAGCAACCATTGAAATCACTTCATATTTGCATCATCAAGGGTTTGGTGAGTATTTAAATTTACATCATGTGTATTCATCATTCTCTTGCATTTCATTATTTTATTAAAGGTTTGATTACCAAAAGTGGGGTTTGACCAAGGAAAACCCCTATTCACTAACCTTAAACCATTTTTCTCTTATTGCATGTTTGTTTGCAGACTTAGGTATGCAGATTTGAAAAGTTTTTTGATGTTGAAGATTTGTTTACAAGTTAACTACGTGCTTCAAGTCAACTCAAGTCTATTTCAAGCTTGGAGAAGGTTTTATGTCCGTTTCCCGCAAAAGTGACTTCGATAACCCGACAAGCAGTGATTTCCAGATTTTGTGTTACAGAGTTGTCTCCCAATTTTTCAAAAAATTGGGAGAGGACTGATTCGCCACCTATAGTGAATAAGTCCCACCTTAGGACTGAAAATATGATTTTTTTCAGATTCTGGATCCCGATAGACAAAAACTTGCTTCCGACAGTTTTTCACCAGAAGGAGGACTATTTCGCCACCCTAGGTGAATGAGTCCCACTGTGAAATATTAGTGATTTCAAAAAGCTTCCACAATATTCTAGATTCTTCATCATGTCTCTAGATGCACTCAGATTTATCCCTTTTCTTTCTATTCTGCATATTTCTTTCATTTAGTTCATTGTTGCATAACACAATGTGTTTTCAAACATAGTTTAAATTACACTTTTGTATTCGTTTTCATTCATTTAGATCAGTTAATTGCATTTAGTTAACTTCATTTAAGTTAGAAAACATTTCACATAACATTAATTGGATGAACCATTAGCATTTTTGCTCCTATCTCTCTCTTTTTAGGTGAAAAACCCTAGAAGTGCAAGAGTTGTCCATAGGAGCCAAAAATAAATGGTTCGCTTTGATATGCCTCCCTAAATTGAAAATGATTAAAATAAGTATCGATGACTTATTTTTTGTGTATCCTTATAGTTGTAGGATTAGAACCATATTTCATATGTAGTAGGCTTTCTAAATTTGATGTCATTAATGAACTATCTGATATTGAAAAAATCCATAGCTTCAACTGTTGATTTAGAGGCCATGTTGAGAAGAATTATGTGATAAAAAAGATGGAGCACTATAAAATATGGAACTGACCTAATAGGTTGGCCATCATGTTGTTTGAGTGTTGCAAGAGGAAACCTCTTCTTGTCTCCTCAAATTTTCACCATTCCATCATGTTTTCCCATGCATTATTTCCATTTTGACTCTTTGCACCTTTATGTGAAGTATATTTCTAATAATTGGAATTATCTTTAGAATCAGAAACCCTTTTCCTCTTGCCCAGATCAAAATTTGTATCTATTTTGGTTTGAAACCATAGATCGGTAGATGACCTATCATGATGATACAATACTTGAGCTAGTTGGATGTGTCACAGCTCCTCGAGTTCCCATTTATGATAATCCAACCCCGATGGCCTCTAACCGCCCCTTTCCTTATTACTTGGCTTACCACAAAAATCACCTTTTTCAAACATCAAAGGTGACGATACAGACAATGCCCTTACTGTTGGGATGTGAAGTCCCATGAAATATCTATTATCGTCTCACTTCTAAAAGTCCCAATGAAAAAAAATTCAATTCCAATGAAAATAAATTCTAGTGATGCCCCATTATGCAAGCCTGGAAATATGTTAGGACAACCTGGCATATGTGTTTAGCTGGTTGGAGAGTCCATTATATATTGGAATGTTTGTAATATAAAAGAGTGTTGTGGTTAATAAATATTTCTCTTGCTTTATCGTGGACGTAGGCATATTTCCGAATCACGTAAATTTCCTTTTTTTTTTTCTCTCTGATTAGTTTTGCATTCATTGAATCCTTTTTTTTTTAATCTAAAAATTCTGTGAATTATGCAAATACTTTAACAAATGGTATCAGAGCTTGATAGGGAGGTGGTAGAGAAGGATGTGTGGGAGGAGATTTGGTAAATTCCATAATAAACCTCCTTTCAATTCACACCTACTGAGATGGGAGACATTCTAGTATATCTCCGTTCAATAGTGGATTTCACAGTGGTGTCTAAGAAGAAAAAAGCCACTGGAGGAGGTTCCTTGGGCATTATTAGAGTGTCATATTTGTTTAATTTTGTGAGTCTATGGTAAGGAGGAGGAAAGGCCATGATATGTGGGAAAGGGGTAGAGGAGCAGAGTAGCAAAAAATAGAGCAAACTGAAAAATGCATACAGTAGTAAAAATGACAAATAAAAATGCATATGAATGCTACTCACAACACACACAAAATACATAGCAGAAATTAGACAATATTCGATTCATATATGTATTAAAACTAGATAGTTACAATAGAGCTTCAATGCCCTTTCTTCTTTCTACTTCTTACACCTTATTTTTTACATATGACAATATTGTAGTATCAAAAACTAAAAACTATTATGGTGGAGAAGGAAAGATAAAATAATATTATTTTTTCTACTCATAAAGCGTCTAAGACTTGATGAGTAGTTAATGCTTTATCATTTCAAATCTCTAGAAATATTTCTTCAAAATATTTCTCCTTAAATTGTATTTAATGCTGATACAAAGGCTGAGCTGGTGAGGATAGACACATTAAAGTAGTTGAGATTATATTTCTAACACTCCCCCTTAATCTCAACTAGCTGACATTATTCTCAAAAGTTTCTAGAGCATCCATCTTCACTTCCAATATTCTTCTCAAAAATTTCTAGAGCATCCATCTTCATTTCCAACTTTGAAATTTTCAAAGCATCCATCTTCATTTCCAACTCTGAAATTTCTAGAACATCCATCTTCATTTCCAGATTTAAAATTTCCGGAGCATCTATCTTTAGCACAAACACCCAAACAACTTCTCAAATAATCAAATGCATCTTTTCCCAATGGTTTAGTGAAAATATCAATAAATTGATCTTCTGATCTGCAAAAATCTAAACATATTTCTTTGTTATTCACCAGCTCTCTTATAAAATGGTATCTAGTGTCTATGTGCTTGCTTATTTTATGAAAAATATGGTTTTTAGACAATGCGATGGTTGAGCTATTATCACAATAACTATTTATTGCTTCATCTTGTTCATACATCAACTTAGCCAATATTATTCTCATCCATATAGCTTGACATGTTGCTCCTGTGGTTGCCACATACTCCACTTCTACTAAAGAAAGAGTGACAATGGGATGTTTCTTTGAGGCCCATGATACAACCCCTATTCGAAAATGAAAAGCATAACCAAAGGTACTTTTCCTATCATCAATGTTTCCAACACAATCACTGTCTATGTATCCAATGAGTTTGAACTCATCTATAGCTGAATATAAAATTCCATAGTTCTTAGTTCCACAGATGCACTTCAATATCATTTTTCCAGCTTGCCAATGAGAGTCTTTTGGAGACTTAATGAGCCTTGAGATAAGGCTCACACCATACATGATGTTAGGCCTTGTGGCCATCAAATACATGAGACTACCAACTAGCCTTTTAAAAAATCTAGGATCCACAAATGAACCATCATCTTCTTTGCTTAACTTCAATCCTATTACAACTGGTGTAGGGGCTGGCTTGCAATTCAACACATTAAATCTTTTCAATACATCACTTGTATAATTTTATTGAGAAATAAAAAATACCATCTGTTGATTGCTTAACTTTTATTCCCAGAGAATATTTCATAAGACCAAGATTAGTCATCTCAAACTCTTTCATCATAGCTGTCTTAAAGGAACTTATAGAAAGGCCCCCCATAAAAATAAAATCATCTACATAAAGACAGACTATCATCATTTTACCTTTTTCATCCATCTTGATATATAAATTAGGCTCACTATTTCACCTACTAAAACCATTCTTTGTTAAATAAGAATCAATTCAATTGTACCATGCTCTAGGAGCTTTCTTGAGTCCATAGAGCGCCTTTTTTAACTTGTAAACCTTGTCTTCATGACCTGAAATTTCATATCCTTTTGGCTGCTCCACATAAAATTCCTCTTCAATGAAACCATTTAAAAATGCAGATTTTACATCCATTTGAAAAACATGCCACTTGTTTTGGGCTACAATGGCCAAAATAGTTCTTACCATATCCAAGTGAGGTACATGAGCAAATGTTTCATTGTAATCAATACTAGGTTGCTGAGTGAAATCTCTAGCAACCAACCTTGCCTTATGCTTCAACACATTTCCATCCATGCCATTCTTTTTTTTGTAAATCCATTTTATGCTTATGACATCCTTTCCTTGCTGACGATCCACCAACTCCCAAGTGTTATTATTTTCAATAGCTTCAATCTCTTCATCCATAGCTTCAACCCATGCTTCATCAAAAGGCATTGGATCGACAACTTCTGAAAATAAAACAAAAATAGAAAAATAATTTGATGTTTCAACATTTAAATCAGATTCATAGATATCTCTTAAACTCCTTGTTTTTCGCTGCAATAAACTTCCCAATGTAGGATCCGATGAGCCACTTCTATCAACTGCATTTGATGGAATTTCTAATGGTATTATGGCTAGTGTTCCTTGTGGAGTTTGCTGTATGGGTGATTTTTTTTGATTTCTTGAAAGTCTTGCTATAGAAGGAGGTGTAGCTTGTGCTACAACTTGTGTTCCATGTCTGAGAGTGGAAGGAGGTATTTCTTGAGGAATACCTTGTTTTTCTAACACTTCATCAGTCATATCATCATGTGAATCAGCTATTGCTATACTTATTATTTTTTCTACACTTCCATCCCATGCTTCATTCTCCACAAATTGCACATCTCTACTGATTATGACTTTTCTAGTATTTGGATTAAACAACTTGTAAGCTTTTGTATCTTCTGAATACCTAACAAAAATACATTTCTCAACTTTATTATCCAAATTCCTTCTCAACTCTTTAGGAACATGATCATATGCAACACAACCAAATACTTTGAAGTGTGCAACACTATGCTTTCTACCACTCCAAGCCTCTTGAGGAATCACATTCCTTACACTTGTAGTTGGATATCTATTTAAAATATAAAAAGAAGTTGCTACTGCTTCAACCAAATATTCATTTGGTAAATGCTTTGACTTCAACATACTCCTTGCCATATCCATGATAGTTCTATTTATTCTTTTAGCCACACCATTTTATTGAGGTGTGTAGCAGGCTATAAATTGTTTGTGAATACCATGTTATCTGCAAAAAATTAGAAAAACATTAGAACTATACTCACCACCTCTATCAGTTCTTAATAATTTGATGTAGTAACCACTTTGATTCTCTACAAGAGCCTTGAACTTCTGAAAGACTCTAATTTATGCCTCAAAAAATAGACCCATGTCTTCCTTGTATAGTCATCAATGAAAGTTAGAAAATATGTACAACCTCCAATGGAAGGAGTTTGCATTGGTCCACATATATCAGAGTGGATAATCTCAAGAGGTTTACAAGATCTTTCTAATTTTCCAATAGGGAAAGTCTCTCTATGTTGTTTACCCAAGATGAACCCTTCACATACTCTTTTCGGTTTTTGAATCAATGACAATCCTTTAACCATATTATTTCTATGCAACAAATTTAGACCCCCAAAGTTTAAATGATCAAATCTCAAATTCCATAACAAGATTCAATCTTTACAACTGACCAAAAATATGTTTGAACAGTTACACTATCATTTTATTCATCTTTAGTTCCAATTTCTTCTTTTTCGGGGCCTACTTGTTCTTTTCTAGAGCTAGTAGGACAATTTTGAGAATTTTCAGCCTTGAAGGCTGCTCCAACTTGTGTATTTTATGATATATGATGAGCTTCAGCTACATTTCTTTTGATATCAGGTTTCAACCTCAGAGGGGACATTATATTTCTTGTCATTTGTACCTTTGCTATCAGTTGAGTATTAGGAGCTTAATCAACAATAACACATGCATTGTCCTTCATATAAATTCTATATCCTTTTTTGCACTAACTAACCAATACTCATCAGATTATGCTTCAAACTAGCAACATAAAAAGCATCATGAATGACATTTTGTCCCCCTTTTTGGTTAGAATATCAACAATACCTTTTCCCATAACATTCACTTGATTATTGTTCCCAAGAGTGACATTTAAAGTAACTGATTTATCTGAGCTAGAAAATAACTCTAGATTTCCAGAAATGTGATTGATACAACTAGAATCTAAATACCAAATATCATTTGGAATCTCTTGAACCATATTTCATTCAACCAATGATTTTGTAGAAATTTCTTCAACAATCTTTGTGCATGCAATAAACGTAGAATTTTTTGTAGAGTTTTCTTGGTGATTTTGATTTTTTCTTCCTTGATCTTGTTTATTTTTGCATTCAGAAGAGTACTTGACCATATCTCTTACAATATTAACATTGAATATGTGACTTGTCTTGTATTTGACTAGCTAAATTATTATGAGAGTGATCATTGTTATGTCCTCTTCCACCTTGGTTTGCATGACTGATTCTATGTCCTCTAAATGTGTTTCTTCCTCTACCACTATGAGTGAATCTACCTTTACCTCTTCCATAGATTATTGAAAGCTGAGATGAGAATGCATTTTCTATGGAAGTGTGTGATTTTTTTAGCCTAAGTTCATGGTTTATCAAAGAGGCATGCAATTCATCCATTTTCATCTGAGTTAAATCCTTAGTTTCCTTTATAGCAACCACTAAGCATCAAACTTAGGAGGTTTTGTGCATGTTTTGCACACATGCCTCGTTCAGAATGAAGACCCCCTCTTTTTCACTTCTGACAGTAATTCTTGCTCTTGATGAGCTGTTTTGCCTTGCCTTGCTTTACATGCTCCTATTTCCAAGACCAAGATGATCACAAGCCATAGAACGATCAAATTCCCCTTGGCTGAATTTGCCTACCCAAATTTCACTAAGTCATTTGCTAGTGTGGGCTGGACCTTGTGGGTTTCCCCTTGCTTATTGCCCCAACATCCATTAGGCCTCATGGGCTTGCATTCGTGGATCTCCCTTAGTCATTTTTCATTTCATCCTATCCATTTGTAGCCAAGCCTCAATGGCCACTCGACATGAAGACTCAACATTCACTTTCACTGCTGCATCCTTCGGGCTTTATGGACCTGCAGTTGCGGGTTGCCCTATGCGGGTCTCTGTTCCCATTTTTTTGCTCAGTAGTAGCCGACCCTTAACTACCGCCTGCATGTTGGTCTCCACATTTGGCCCTTCCATCCCTGTCATTATCATTGCCAAAGTAAACCCGACCCCATCACTTTAAGATTGCCTAAGTCCAAAATGATCACAGGTCTTTGTGCATGGCTTTCCTTTGCTCGACCGCCATTGTCAAATGACTGAGCTCCCACGTTGTCCTACTGGGTAGGACCTGAATAGACAATTTCCATGGAATGAAACCATAGGTTTGTGAGTAGGCTCTTTAGTCAAAGCTCAGCGGCAGGTCTGCCTTCATAGGCTGCCACTTGTGGGAGGCTGTCACCCCAAAGCTATTTCACTATGGCTAAGCTTCGCTGCCACCTTGCTATTTCAGACCCGTGGCCCACCAGGGCCATCATCTTCTTACATGATTCCACATGGCGTCTATCACCCATCATTTTTCCATTGCCAAAATGGAATTCATACACGGCGTACTCGCATGATTCACCTTCATGCGCTTGATCACTACAAACTTTCATGACACCACGACCATCACTTGCTCGTCCGTTCCTAAACAACATTATTTTTAGCATCTACAAGTTGGCTCCCTACGTTGGATCTCATGGGATTTATTTCTCATGGGGTCTGCAGGATGCCTCATCTTTTATAGCAGTCCTCCTTGATGACTCCTCCATAGAAGGAATGCTTGCTTCTAACCTAAACATCCCTCTACCTAAGTGCAATATCAGGATGACCATGTAGTAATCATAAACATTGAATTCTAAGCCAATGATGATTATCAAAGAATGACGCTATGCATTAGAGATTTTCACTTTATAAAGGATGACATTTGAAATTGGCACCAACAGATGTCTCCCATGCGGATCCGCTATGCGGATCTCTACTTATCTCTAACGACCTTTATTGAATGTCTTTTTGAGGGATCTTGGCCGTGTAAGTCTGCCTGTGCCATTGAACGGTGAACTCACATTTTATCTCTACATTATTAGTAATCCTCATAGAGATAGGACCAAATTGCATCTTCTCATGGGGCAGCATTTGAGGAACGACATGGGGCGAGGCTACGACGAAATGAAATCCAAGCACATAAAGGAAATTTGATGCGCCAAGATGGATGATCGGGGGTCCTTTTATACTCACTGTGTGTGTGCGGAGCCTTATAATTGGAGCTTGGCACTAGGAAGGGAAATAAATTCTTAAGAATATTGGGAATTGGTGCAATCTTCCATTCCCACAGGCTCTCTACCCATAGATCCTATATGTCTAAGATTCAAATGATTATTCCACCTTGGCAGTAAGTGTCGAGGGAATTATTAAACAAAGGTTTCCACTCAAAGCAATCAAAATTAATTGGGGTGGAAGCCTATGTGACATACCATGTGGGTATCTATTCATGCTTTGTCGTTGGTAATGGTAGCCTATTCGCAGTTGTGTGATTGATTTTAAGTGTACAATAAATGTAGATTCAAAATTAAATCAAAACACACCAATGCAACATTATATTAAAGAAAACTAATTAAAAGATAAACAAACTCTTAAAACAAGAGTTTCTTCAATGATGTCCCATTGTCCTCTATCTCCAATGTTTTTGTTGATTCCAACTTGCTCTCAGATTGTATGCTAGGCTCAACAAATGGTCTTCCTAGAGAACACGATTGAAGATGAATGCATGCTATGCTAAGATATGATTACCGTGCTTAAACTAAACATGATTTCTAGAATGTAAAATTACAAAATTATGAATGTTAAAGCTGATAATGACAATGCTCAAATATTAATCGCCTATCTCTAATGCGTGTGTGTGTAACCAATGCTTGGATTCGCAGGGGTATTTATAGAGTTTTTGAAAGATTCTGATTGGCTAATGTGATCAATGGTTGAAATCAAACTTGTCAAGATGAATGGTGAGAGATTTTGGAAGTTGAGAAAAAGATGGAAGGTTGGAAAATGTTTTCTTATACGCAAACTCTTCCATTTGAAATTGAAGGAAAGTTGCCATTTGAGGAGTTAGTTGAAGATAAATCCCATAATTGAATAAATAAATTTATTTAATTACATGTGGCAATGAATTTAGAAGTTTTCATTATTAAATAATTAATATTTAATTATGTGTGAGAGATGAAAATGGAAGGTAATTAAATATTAAAAATATTTAATTATGTGTGGAGTGAGAAAAGGTGTTAAATTAAATATTTTTAATATTTAATTTAACTGTGAGATGAAAAAGGTGTTTGGAGGAATATTTCATTATTTGAATTTAAACATTCAAATTATGAATAATATGATAATTAATTTAAACAAATTATAAAATTTATTTAATTTAATTAAGAGGAAGATGGAAGATGGTAATAATTAAATAAAGTTATTTATTTAATTAAGGTAGAAGAATTATAAAAGTGAATGAAATAAATAAATAATTAAATTTATTTATGTGTAGATGACTTTAGAAGATTAATTAAATAATTCATATTTAATTAATTAACAAGCTTGATCATTTTTAGATGTATACAGTAGCGTCCCACATTCTCTAGCCTACACCTCGTTAGACAGACACTGTCTATGCGGATCCTGCTACCCCTATGAGCGTTCCTTTGGGAATGATGACTTTGGCCTTAAATAGGCCTCAACCCACATGTTCTACATCTTTGCATTCTACAGAATCATAGCTCCGCACCCTGTTATACAGTAGCAATGACCATTTTTAGATGTATACAGTAGCGTCCCACATTCTCTAGCCTGCACCTCGTTAGACAGACACTGTCTATGTGGATCCTGCTACCCCTATGAGCGTTCCTTTGGGAATGATGACTTCGGCCTTAAATAGGCCTCAACCCACATGTTCTACATATCTACATTCTATAGAATCATAGCTCTGCACCCTGTTATTTAATGTCACGATATGAAGGAACTGCAAAGATTGTGATTTCAAGGGTAACACAAAAGCACAACCACTATTCTATTCTCATGCAAAAAAATATAACAAGCACTCAAAGGCGGGTAAATAATGCTCAAAGTCGACGATAGCATAACTCGTCGGTCTTCTAAGCTCATCTAGGATTCAAGTTCTTGTCGAGTCATTTTATTCAGTTTGAATGGGACCTTGATCCCTTTGGATGTCAAGGTTCAAGGACTCAGATGAACGAAGATTTCTCAGTATGTGGTTTAGGCAAGGGAAGGGGGGGACAATAAGCAATCATGCTAGACAGTTGAACAAATCTTAGTAAAGGGCGATGAACATTTGGGTGTTTGAAAGGGATCCTTGTCTCAATTCGATGTTAAACATTGTCACCTCCACTTGATTAGGGAGGCGGATGGTGGATCAGGTGACATGGTCATGGGCGGTTGTGGGACTTGTGGGTACCGCATTGATATTTTCTATTTTCTTTTCCATCATTTTAATGACTTCATTATACCATCCTCCCACAAAATACTACCCACATTCCTCCTGTATGGTGTTACTACGTCACATATCAAACCACGACTATGGCTATTTTCTCTGCACACACATGAAGATGTCCTAGCTTGGCTCTGTTCAAGAGTGTGCTCATTGATGGTGTCACTAAGACTACCAAGAAACATGCTTTAAGAGGGGCATCATCTCACAGAAGACAACGATCTCCAGACCATTGTCACACAAAGAGTTTTATATTCCATTTGAGAGAATGTCGCTCCCAACTTCCGTGGGAGAGATACGTATGAAAGCTCAAGGTGTGGACAAATGTATTATTGGGAAAGGAAGAGAAAAAAAGGAGACAAATTTTTTTGCAAGTGAATCTATCCTCCGCGGCGAGTTTGTATGCAGGTTTTGCATGCCACTCAGCCGCTTTATTGGCCCGGCTTAGACATCACCCATAGAAGAACTCTATCCATGTAGAGTCTGTTACTCCCACTGACTAAAGGGATTCTCACCACCAAAGCCGTTCCCTGATGGTGACCTAATGGTGGCCACTCAAATTATTCCTCCCACAACAACATTCTCTTCTAGGCATTCTGCATCCTCTCCTCCGCAAATGACGTTCGCGTTTGGTATTCTCGCAAGCTTGCATGGAGGTGCAAGTTCAGGTCGGTGGCACCCACAACACATGAATGCTTGAGGAAACTCCAAGGTAATCGAGGGTGGTGGCGATTTGAATTGATATGCTTCTCATAGATTCAAAGAATGAGAGTAGTGGGGGGGAATAGCCTCGCATTTTGGTTGTGCCAGCAAACACTAGTGCGATAACAAAAACGGAGTCATGGGACCTTCCTCTCTATATTTCATGCCTCTACAAGTTTAAAATCCATAAACTGATGACTCTAAAGGGCGACTATTTGAAAGAATCCCCTCAACTCGAGCTTAGAGGTTCCTCCATACACAAGATAGGTTAGGAGCTAGTCTAGTGTGCTGCAAACATAAATAGATGTGATGAGCCAATGCATCGATCCGTTATGATTGAACATTTATTAAAACTTGCAAGACACTTAAAGTCTCGATAGAATACCAAGGTGGGTGATGTCCCTCCAAACAGTGGTGAGAATTTGGCTAGTGTATCAGTTTTGTTGATTGGCTCTGAGTGATCAAGGTAGAATCATTGTGGGCTGATTCATTTCTCTCATGGTGCCATGTCAACATACTCTAGTGTGAAATATTATTTGCATACATGGGCACCTTTTCATAACTAATATATGAATTTGATGTGGTTGAATCTACAACATGATTTTGGTTAGAGAGGGAAATGTCTGAAAATGAGAAAGGTTTTACAATAATCAAATCGGGCGTGGAATCATAGTGCGTGGTTGGATGTGTTTTCTAAGGTTTTCACGAAGTGACTACTTTATACTCTTGGAGCCTGATGAGGAGTTCTATTTTATAGTTGCAAATGATGGTATGTGCTATGATGCTTAACTGGCGAGGGGTGTGTTCAATTAAATCCTTCATTAGAATTTTGTGGATGGCACATTGCGGGGATCTTTCCCGCCTTTGTCATGGTCAAAATGGCTTCCTCCTTGCAGATTCTTGCACTGCAATACTCACAACCATCTCCTCCATGGGTCTGATGCCTCCAAAGCTATTTAAATGTCTCTCCCTAGGCCACCACCCATAGCCTCTTTGTTCTTGGATCATCATAATATCGAGCTTGGATAGAGAGTAATTAGAGTGACAGCGGTAGGAGACCAAATGAAAAAAATGGAAGACAAAAGAAAGACATTCTAAACCATCTGATGCCGTTTGTGGACATGTTCATGTAGGCTCCTGCCCTTTCAACACCAGTGTTGACAACAGTGACTCATCCAACGCCCGCGCTCTCGGTGTCTCTTCATTGGCAACCCAACTAAGGAACGAAGGAACCAAATCAGGGATAAGGATTTGGCATGGTCACTCGAATACAAGTAATGGTGATGGGACCCTAGCGAAGTAATTTTCACTTGGAGAATTGTATTAAAGCAGTAGAGTTCAACATGTTCAACCCTTGTCGCCTCAATGACATTTCCTATTTATGGCATTACATAAGATCACCTGGTGAGGTCCGGTTTTACTAGAGAATTAGGAAGGCACTCAAAGAATTTCACAATTAAAAGCATTCTTCTCTCGAAATGGGAGTAACATAGTGGGAAAGGGGGAGACATTTAATGATTAGGACCAATGTATATGCTCATTTTAGGAGGATCCCAAAGTTTGAAAGTTAGATGAGTAATATATGATCTTCCCCCTTTGAGCCTTGAAGATTGGTAAAATGGGTAATCAAAGTAAATTGAAAATGCTATCCCAAGAAGCTTAAATGGTTTCATATCATTTAGGATATTAGATTATTTGCATGAGCTTAATTCAATTTACTGTTTTGTGCATTGCTCTAATCATAAAATGGAGATATTCAAAGAATCTTGCTACAGGAGAAAGTTGCTCATAACGCACCTGCCTATGACGTTATGTTTAGAAGGGAGAAAGGGAGGAAAATTTATAAAGTACACAATTCAAATGGGAGATTTGCATGTTCCCTACCAATTCTGTGAAGGAAAGAATAACCAAGATCACCTGTGAGGCCGACAAAGATGAGGATCTTGATTCATGAATGATGCACAAAGAAAGTGGCTAGAACAATATTTACATAAGTAGTAGGTCAACTCATCAAGGAAGGCTAGCAGACAGATGACTGCATGCCAAAGGAGATCAATGCCAAGAATACAAATGGCTATCTACTAAAGGTATGAAGGAAGAGGGAGCTCTCTTGTTTACTAAATAATCGTGATCCGTCAAGAGCTGTCTCGTCGGATCAGGGACAACTAATCCATTTCACAATGATGCAAATATGCAAATGGGATGCACTCGATTGACTCAAAATGCTGTGAACACATCAAACAGAAGGAAAAATTTGATAGTTTCAGCTATAGCAAAAGGGAAAATAGCTAGAAGACAATATTGCTATAGTGACTGGGCACTAGATGACAAAATAAGGAAAAGAAAAATTATGTATTTTAAATTTCTATATAATGGGGGGTAGGTGAAACCCTGACTTGTATCAAATCTAATCCACACAATATAAATTAATCCTAGCCATTCATCCGGGCTTTGGAAAACTATAAATAGGGGCTTCCCCTCATTTGTAAATGGTTGGAGTTCTACTGGTGTAAAGGGAATTTGTAGTAAGAAAAGATAACATTGCATGATTTTATTGATGTTCTCTTTGAGTTTGGTCATCTTTCATGCATGGTTCTACTTCCATGTTAGTTTTAGATTGTAGTTTCTTTAGTGGCCATGATAATTGTGTTTGCTGTTACAGTATTTGATGAATTTCCAACTCATGCTTTTTGTGATTTGTTGATGATGGATCACTTTGTAAAGCTAGTCTGAGCTATTTGACATTGCTGCAACTAACTTCCTTTGTGTGTTCATGAGGTGAATTCACAATCTAAAAATTTGTAGTCCTTCGAAGATTGCAATGGTTTTGTGTAGCTATAGGCTCCTCTTGGTCAAGAAAAACTAAGTTTTAGGAAGTTTTTCTACTATAGCAGCCTCCATTGTTACTGTTCATTCATAGCTTTTGATTAGAACAACTTTCTCAACCCTTCCTCTTTTGCTATTTATTTTAACTCCTTGTTAGAGTAGGATCTCAAGCATCACTATAATGTTAAATTTGATGAACATGGTGAGTTTAGACTTGCTATTTTGAGTGGGAAGCCACTTTTCATTCACTTCCAACATTCTAAAACTCCATTTGCAGACCCAAATTCCCATGCTTTGTAAACCATAAAGGACGCCATATGATTACCAACAAATCACATCAACCAATTGAACTATTCGAAGAATTTTCATGACCTGACACCCGAGAGACCTTGGGGTAGCGATTTGTAACTTGTTTGTAGATTTATACCTTTCAAGAGACATAGTGTACTTGTGCATTTCCTGTGTTGCGAGGGTGCAAAAATACCCATCAACATAACTAGCTCTAGAAGGAGGGCATGGCTGAGCTTAAGGCTACAAAGCTGAAAGTTGGAAGTTGACAAAACCTTCAAGTAAAACCTGAGATAGGGAGATCTCTTTATATGCTGGAATTTTAAAATCAATTTTTTTTGAAGGAAAACAAGAGTTGAGATGAGATGGAACAACATGTGCAAATTAACATTACTCAGCTACATGTAGACTTAAATAGGAGATTGAGGAGACCATTGCAACAATGTGCATCGGCAGATAAGTGTAGAATTCATTGCAGTCACAAACATACTGAATTGGGATGTCTAACATTCTTGAATATAATTGAAAGCATCTTGCAAGGAGAAATTCCGATTTGGGAAATATACCAGCCCTTGGCTCTACCTAACCCAAAAGAGGAATTTGCTAACGTGGTAGCCAAGGCATTCAAAGAGTTGATCCAAGAACACTTGGGAAGCAAGGATGGACTAAAGTTGGAGGAAGTACTGATGTCTAGTTGGTGCATATTTCACAATGCACCTCACATACAATTTACTTGTCCATCATGTGTAGAAATCATCACTCAAGTCAAGGGAAGCTTGAACAATTGGAACAACCAACTCTCAGTGAAGGAGAGTCATCCCATGAGGAAGGAGAGCTATCAACATTTGGAGGATAATTACACATTCAAGTTGAACCAAGAAATTTGACACAAGTAAGTGCTGGGACAATAGACATTGAGGCTCAAGGTCAAGAAGAAGGAGATGATTTCCTTGGGGAAGCAAGAAATCTTGATAAAAGTTCAGTCAGAGAGGAATCAAAAGGCCTTTTCTCCATAGGAAAAGGGAAATTCTCCACACAAGAAGAGGAACGGTTGGCAGTTGATAGCAAATTAATAAATTTTGCAATAGCATATGCTAGGAAAGCCAACATAGATGTTGAAGAACATAAAGAAGAAGAGGTTGGAAGTCTTAGGGTAGCAGAAAACAATGATGAAAACATGAGTAAGATAAGATTAGAAGACATCTCCTTCATGAATGATAGTGATCAAGCATATGAAAATGAAGATTTGGAGGAGTAGGAACAACCACATGCCGCGACTATCTACCATCAAACTTCCTTTCCAACTGATGATGGAGATCTGGTAGTGGACAAATATAAAGAGTTCGTGTCAAGACTCTCAAGGGACTGGTCAGAGCTAAGACACCAAGTGGAACTAGAAGTATTATTGCTGCCGGGATGGTACAGGCTCTAGGATTCATCACATTCTGAGTTCATAGGTGAACTATGCCAATAAGCCATCAAACAAATTAAGGAATGAGTAGAGCAACCAAGTGCATCGCTTCCTACAGTTGCTTCAAGAGACGAAGTAGAGGTCCAAGGACCTGAACCAAGTGATAACTTAGCTAAAGGCAGTCCTTAAGAAGGCATCAAGACAACAACAAAAGAAGAACAATGACATTTCGAACCTCCAAATGATGAAGCAGAACATATGGGAAAATTTTCCATAGATCATCAAGAGTCTTTCCCTTTTGTAGAACATTTTGTTGGAAAAACAAGGATAAACAACTAAGAGGGGGGGGTGAATCTGTTGTCACAAAATATTTAACCTTTTCAAACTTAACTTAATCTCAAATATGATGAATGATCAATAAACCATAAACAATCAGCACATCAAAAACACATAGAACACCAAGATTTTTACGTGGAAACCCTGTTAGGGGGAAAACCATGGTGGATGTTAGTCCACAATATTATACCCTGCTAAAAGTATAAAGAAGTATGAATGGGAATGCACATGCATTCAGGCACACTGCCTAGAGCTCATTGCTCAATTACAAGAGGGCTCACTGCCCAAGAAATATTTGGATTAACACCATTCAGATTGTGAACTAATAAAATAACATCTGCTAATGTCTGATTACAGTTCTGGTTAAGCACATGAACACTTCTTCACTCTTCTTCACACTTCTTCACACTTTGCTTCTGCCTTCAAATGATCTGAACAATATTCACACATAGGACTCACACACTTCACACTTGCACACTTCAATACAATTCCAAATGATAAAAAAATTGCTCTTATATATCCGCAACATGGAATTACATTGCTTGAAGTCGTCCACAAAGAAATAATAAAATAATTACAAACAGTCAGCCCAAAATACATAAGGATTATTTATGCGAATCAACCAAGGTCGGACACAACATAGTGGAGACCCAAATTGACAAATCCAACACAAAAAAACTTCAATTAATTTCTCCTCAAAGATCCACAACATGCTTCAACACCTAGTTGGCCATGAGTAAGGAAAGCTAAGGTGTGGAACTAACTCTCCCAATGTGAAAACCTCAGGGAAGAATGTAGAGGTGACTTTAAATTTTCAATTACAGTCCAATTAAGATACTTATGAAAGAAATAATTGAAACAGAGAAATTAACATACACAGACGGACACCAGATTTACATGGGAAAACCCTTATGGGAGAAAAACCCACCACACCAAGAAAATTCTCTTTGTATTACAGTAATGGAAATTACATACAAAGATTAGACTTATCTTTCTGATGTCAACTGACAACAACATAATTCCTTCATCAACCTTGTACAACACATTCCAGTTACAATGCTCTCAGAATTAGATTCATACACATTGATCACCCATTGAACTATTGATCCAAATTTTCACCTAACCGATCACAATCTTCAATCTCTGAGTATATCCATGTCATCCATGATATGTTGATCTTCCTCACAGGAATGGCCGGAACAGTCCAACTGCTAGCGGTTCACATTCTGCTTCTTTGATTGGTCGAAGACAAACCACGTAGGATAGTCAATCGGTCAAAAGCGTTCAAACAATATTCGCATGTCCGTGAGACACTAACCATGTCTCCCTGATTCCACAAGACCCGATTGTAGTTATCAGCTAGAGTCATCACTTTCGGCAAGAGGTTACACCGAGTTCAAAATCTGTCAGTGAGACAAACCATATCGCTGAGACATCATACCGATGATCATCACTTGTAGCGCTATCATCAAGACCATTTCTATTCAGCTAGAGGTCATACCAATATTCATACCCATCAGTGAGACTTACTCTATCGATAAGATCAGCAAGACCTTTCATCGATATCCTCAGTAGACCCATCGCCCAGAAAAACACTAGTCACTATGAGTCATAATGAGCCCTCAAGTATTACCGATATGAACATCCGTCAGCAAGACTTAGGCTGTTGCTAAGAGTCACCTTGCAGGTTCCAAGTCACCTTGAGTCTATCTTTAGCCAGGAGTCATACCAACAACAGACCATACCATCGGCGAGACAACCATCTTTCACCAAGAGTTCTTACCGAGCCTTCATGTTACCTCGATGACTTCGAGTGTAAAGCTGTCGCTGAGACATGCCATATCGCTAAGAATTCATACCAAAACAAACCTTTCGCCCAAGAGTCTCCCCGATAACTTCAGTCACCATGAATCTCCCCGACAACCACTAGGAACCAAATCATCGACCAGAGATCTCCCTGAGCCGAGACATAGAAAACTCACAGCGATAGCTCCAGTCGGTAAGATAGCAACAAGGTCTCGGCGACCTGAGCATTCCACAAGGTTACACAGCTGCTAGTCGGCTAGTTAGTAAGAATGTCACACCGAATTTTCTCTTTCAGGAGTTTCATGCCAATAATATTGAGGCACGTTTTCCAACAATCTCCCACTTGACGAAGATCTATGGGGCATCGAGGCCCATCAATTGGCACACCACCTAAACTTATCTGTTCACTAGCTTCGTCAATGCATCTGCAACATTCTCCAGAGTATCCCTTCTAAAGAGACATTTCCATCCTCCACCATATCTCGTACAAAATGATACTGCACATCAATATATTTTGTCCTAGCATGGAAAGTAGGATTCTTTGCCAAACAAATAACACTCTGACTGTCATAGTAAATTTTTATTTTCCCTGCATAAAAACCAATTTAGAACCAAATGTTTTAACCAAATTTCTTCTTTATAGGTGTGTGTTGCTATGTAGCTCTGCATGGACAAAGCAACTACAACCTGCCGCTTACTCATCCAACTCACTGCACCACCATTCATCATGAAAATATATCCACTGGTGGATCTTCTACTTCAATGTCCCTTGCCCAATCAAAATCCACATAGACTCAATGCTAAGAGCCCTGGATTCAACCAAGCTACCATGTAACACAATGCATATTCAAAAGTTCCCTTCAAATTAATAATCTTTTCATAATGTGATCTTCCAGGATTAGCTATAAACTGTACCCCACTACCAATGTCACAGACCATTACATACATTAGCTGCCAACCACACTAGCATAAGGCACACTGGTCATGTCCTCCATCTAAGTAGGAGATTTTGGATAGTCTTCAATTGATAGCTTTGTTCCCTGCAAAAATGGAACAACTAGCTACTTGTAGTCAGTCATACAAAATCTCTCTAGAACAGTCTTAATATATTACTCTGACTGAGCCAAAGTTTTCTACTATTCCTTTCCCTGGTTATTTCCATTCCCAGAATATACCTTGCTGCACCAAGATCTTTCATTTCGAACTTTGCAGATAACTAAGATTTTAGATCAGAAATCATTAACTTACTATTCCCTATGAACAACATATCATCAACATAGAGAGCAATAATAAGAACTCAATCACTTTTAGCTTTGTAATACACACAATGATCAGATTTTGATCTTGCAAATCCCAATGACAAAACAAAAGTGTCAAAATTCTGGTACCACATTCTAGGAGACTGCTTTAATCCATACATAGATTTTGTCAATTTGCAAACCAGTTTTTCTTTACCTTTCTCCACAAAGTGCTCAGGCTGGGACATATAAATTTCTTCTTCAAGATCACCATGAAGAAATGTTGTCTTCACATCCATCTGTTCAATCTCTAAATCATATGTTGCTGCAAGTGACGAAAGAAATCTAATGGACGTCAGCTTAGCTACAGGAGAAATTTTTTCTCCATAATCAATTCCCTCTACCTGGGAATAACCCTTCGCAACCAACCCCTCTTTATACTTTTCCACACTGCCATCCAGACCTATTTTCTTTTTAAATACCCATTTGTAGCCAACAACGTTTTTGCCTTCAGGAAAGGGCACCAAAATCCAAGTATCATTCTTCTCTAATGATGCCATTTCTTCATTCATGGCTTCCAACCAAGAATTTGAATCAGACATTCTAAATGCCTCTTTCACAGTCCTAGGCTCATCAGTGTTAGAAATTAAAGCATAGGTATAAGTAGAATCTATCAAAGAAAACCCATACCTATCAGGTTGCTTCCTTTCATGAGTTGACCTCCTCACTTGCTGAGGCTGAGGTTTTTGTTCTTCTTCAGAACTCTCAGAACTGCTTGAGCTCTCCTCAGTTTCAAGTACATTTTGAATTTTGAATTCCTCTTTATCTGGAGTAGGAGGAATTTCAACTACATCCTTTTTATTTTCTGATATTGTCTCTGACTATAGATCCAAGGTAGAAGGCTTCAACTTATGAAAGATAACACTTCTGCTGTATAGAACCTTCTCCGTATCAAGATTCCAAAGCTTGTATCCTTTTATGCCAGCACTATAACCAATAAAAATATATTTGACAACCTTGTTTTCCAATTTAGATCTTTTCTCATTCGAGACATGTGCATATGCCTCATAGCCAAATACTCGAATGTGTCTCAGAGAGGGCTTCTTCCCAGACCATGCTTCTAAAGGTACTTTCTCAACAAGAGCAGAATTAGGAGAACGGTTTATGAAGTAACATGCTGTAGTAGCTGCCTCAGCCCAAAACTTCTCCTCCAAGCCAACACTGCTTAGCATACTTCGTGCTCTTTCCATCACTGTCCTGTTGAACCTTTCTCCAACTCCATTTTGCTGCGGAGTGTAAGGTGTAGTTTTATGTCTTTTAATCCCATGATCTTTACAGTACCTCTAGAAATCATCAGAACAAAACTCACCGCCATTATCAGTCCTTAAACATTTTATTTTTCTTCTAGTATGATTTTCTACAAGGTTTTTAAATTCCTTAAACTACTAAACACTTCTGATTTACTTTAAAAAAAATAAAAGAATGCTCTTCTTGAATAATCATCAATGAACGATACATAATACCTTGACTTAGACAAAGAAGGAACATTCACTGGACTAAAAACATCAAATGAATGTAATCCAACAAACTAGAAGATTTGTGAGGACTAGAGTATAATGAAACACGATGTTGTTTACCATATATACAATGTTCACAAAATTCGAATTCGAGGTTACAATCATCAAGCCCTTCAACCAGGTTTTTATTCTTCAAGGTTTTTAAACCTTTCTCTCCAATGTGGCCTAGCCTATGATGCTAGAGCATAGTCTTTTCTACTGGAAGTTTAACTTCCATAGAGTTTACACTATTAGGAATTTTATCCTCCTTTCCCCCATGAGTGGCTTTCTGTGACTTTGCAGAGACACTATTGCATTGCACAGTATGTGCATCCAGCTTATACAAGGTACCAATTCGAACACCCCTTGCTAGCACCGTGGAGCCTCTAGTCATCTTGCAGCGATTTCTAGAGAATGTGACTTGCACTCCAATATCATTTAGCTTACTAACAGAAAGTAAGTTTTGAGCTAGACCTGGTATATGCATTAAATCATTGATTCCCTTCACTCTTCCATCAAGGAATTGAATTCTGACTCTTCCACGACCAACTATTTCCAAAGATGAATCACTTGCCAAATACACCTTTCCTCCATCGTATTTTTCATACTTCATGAACCAGTCTCTATGAGATGTCATGTGGAAAGATGCTCCAGAATCAATCAGCTAGACATCATCTGATGCCTGTGTAGCCAAGGCTACAATGAAGGCATCTGCATCACTCTAAGAAGAATCATTATTGGAAGAATTATTCTTCTTCTTTTTCTCCTCCTTACAATCCTTTTAGACATGACCAGGTTTCCCACAATTCCAACACTTCACCTTAGACTTCTTGCCAGGAGACTTTGATCTCCCTTCTGATTTGGATTTGGACTTCTTGTCCTTCTTCTTGCCTTTTTCTTTCGATCTGCCTCTAACAACAAGAGCCTCCTTCGCCATCTCAGAAGATTTCCTTCTCATCTCTTCTGATAACAAAGAAGCAACAACATCTTCCATCTTAAAAGTGGATGTCATACTCCCAATAGCCATCACCAGGTGATCCCAAGAATCTGGCAAAGAACATAATAACAGCATACAACAATCTTCTTCATCAATCTTCACACCCACAGATGCTAACTATGCAATTAGCATGTTGAAAGAGTTCAAGTGATCAGCAACAAACCCTCCCTCCTGCATTCTCAAAGTGTACGACTTCTTCCTCAAGAACAATTTATTCACCAAGGAATTGCCCTGATAAATAGCTGCCAATCTTTTCTTCATGAACATTCAGAAGAACAGAGTCTGCTAAATAGAGCCTTATCAACCCCTTTTATTTTCTATCTGCAAGGTCCCAATCCTCTTGCTTCATTCCTGTAGGCTTCATTCCAGACACAACAAGCCACAGATCATGATCAACCAACAAATCTTCCATTTTAAGTTTCCACAACTCAAAATTGCTGCCATTGAATTTCTCAATTTCAATATTTCTTGACGTGCTTGCCATATTAACCTATAATTTGAATTACCAAACTTCTATAAGACTCCCACTGAATAGAATTGACACAAAAAACCCAACATACCCACAAGGATAACACAAATGGCTAGGCTTTGATACCACTTGTAAGGAAAGCTAAGGTGTAGAACTAACTCTCCCAATGTGAAAACCTCAGGGAAGAATGCAGAGGTGACTTTAAATTTTCAATTATAGTCCAATTAAGATATTTATGAAACAAATAAGTGAAACAGAGAAATTAACATACATAGATGAACACCAGATTTATGTGGGAAAACCCTTACGGGAGAAAAACCCACCACACCAAGAAAAGCTTCTTTGTATTATAGTAATGGAAATTACATATAGAGATCAGACTTATCTTTATGATGTTAATTTACAACAGTATAATTCCTTTATCAACCTTGTACAACAAATTCTAGTTACAATCCTCTCTGAATTAGATTCATACACACTGATCACCCATCGAACTATTCATCCACCTGTTCATCAAACTGATCAAAATCTTTAATGTTTGAGTATATCCATGTCATCCATGATCTATAGATCTTCCTCACAGGAATGGCCGCAACAGTCCAACTTCTAGCGGTTCACATTCTGCTTCTTTGATTGGTCGACGACAAACCACGTAGGATAGTCAATCAATCAAAAGAATTCAAACAATATTCGCATGTCTGTGAGACACTAACCATGTCTCCCCGATGCCACAAGACCCAATTGTAGTTATCGGCCAGAGTCATCGCTTTCGGCAAGAGGTTACAATGAGTTCAAATGCTGTTGGCAAGACAAACCATATCACTGAGACGTCATACCGATGATCATCACTTGTAGTGCTATCGACAAGACCATCGCTATTCAGTGAGATGTCATATCGATATTCATACCCATCGGTGAGACTTACTCTATCGACAAGATCGACAAGACTTTTCACCGATATCCTCAACAAACCCATCATCTAGACAAACACTAGTCGCTATGAGTCATAACGAGCCCTCAAGTCTTATCGATATTAACATCCATCAACAAGACTTAGGCTATTGCTAAGAGTCACCCCACAGGTTCCAAGTCACCCTGAGTCTATCTTTTTCCAAGAGTCATACCGACAACAGACCATACCATCAGCGAGACAACCATCCATCGCCAAGAGTTCTTACTAAGCCTTCATGTTACCCTGATCACTCTGAGTGTAAAGCTGTCAGCGAGACATGCCATATCGCTAAGAATTCATACCGAAACAAACCTTTTGGCCAAGATTCTCCCCGATAACTTCAGTCGCCATGAGTCTCCCCGATAACCACTAGGAACCAAAATGTCAGCCAGAGATCTCCCCGAGCGGAGAGAGATAGAAAACTCACAGCGATAGCTCCAGTCGGTAAGACAACAATAAGGTCTCAGTGACCTGAGCATTCCACAAGGTTACACAGCTGCTAGTCGGCCAGACAGTGAGAATGTCACACCGACTTTTCTCTTTCAGGAGTTTCATGCCAGTAAGATTGAGGCACATTTTCCAACACCATGAACATGAAAAAAATGAACAAGCAAGAGAAAATATTAGATCACGAGAACAACAATCAATGCATACATGCAACATAGATAGAGTATGAAATAGAAACATCCACAAACACCATGAAACACCAAAGAAACATCCACAACAATTGAAATTACATAAATCACATGATCTTCATTCAAGAACACAAACTAAAGTAACAAAAAAATTGTCATAATACAAATCTTCATAACTTGATCAAATCTTCACGAAAATCTCTGAAACTTGATGTGGATGAACTAGATACACTTAGAAAGAAACCCTTTAGTCCACAACCATTGATCATGAATGTGCTGATCACACCGACAAACTGAACTTCACTTCTCCACTGATCACCTGTAGTACTTCTTATTACAATTTTCTCAATATCCTCTACATATACAGCTTCTAATACATCAATGCTAATAGTTTTGACATCAATGAAAACCACATATCAGCAACATAACCACAACATCCAACAATCCCCCCCTTTGGCATTGATGGCAACACATGATGTGAATAAGAAATACCATCAACACAACAACACTTGCTCCTCCTTAGGTTCTGACCCTTCTCCTCAACTCTTCTCTTCCAGAAATATTTTTCACATTGCTCTTCTCCCCCTTTGACATAAATGTCAAAGATCTCTTCTATGCAAGCTCTGAAACACATATCTGCAGATCTGACTACTCCCCCCGAGTAGCAGGAACCACGACATTAATGTAGATCAAAATATGATCATGAAGTGCACGAATTGATGTAAACCAATGCATCTCTAGTTCATATCAGGAGGTGTAATCACACCTAGCATCCCTCTAAGATACTCAAAAGTATCCTTTGGAAACAACTTGGTGAAAATTTCTGCAATCTATTCTTTGGTAGGCACATACTCCAGTCTAACTTCTTTCTCACTTACTTTCTCCCTCAGGAAGTGGAACTTGATTGATATATGGTTGGTCTTAGATTGTAGCATTAGATTCTTCGATATTTTTATTGCACTTGAGTTGTCACAGTATATGACAATAGGCTCATCATATATTACTCTAATATCTTTAAGCATTTGTTTCATCCACAACACTTGAGTACAATTATTTGCAGCAACAATTATTTTTGCCTCAGTAGTAGATAGGGAAATGGAATTTTTTCTTTTTACTCAACCAAGACACCAACTTATTCCCTCGGAAGAAAGCACCACCACTAGTGATTTTCCTGTCATCTAGATCTCCCACCCAATTTGAATTAGTATAGGCACTCAAGATAAGATCATCATCTTTAGGATACCAAAGCCCAAAATCAACTATTCCTTTCAAATATCTGAAAATTCTCTTTACAATAGTTACCTGAAATTCTTTTGGATCAAATTGAAATCTAGAAACCATACACATAACATTCATGATGTTTGTTCTGGTCTAAGTTAAGTACAACAATCCACCAATAATTGACCTATATCTTGTTTTATTTTCCTTAGGAGAATCATCATTTTGTGTTAACTTGCATCCGGCTACCATGGGTCTACCAAAAGGCTTTGAGTCTTCCATGCCAAACTTCTTCAACAACTCTCTCACATATTTGGACTAAGATATGCAAATATCATTGTCTAACTGAGTGACTTGCAATCCCAGAAATAACTTTATCTATCCAATCATACTCATTTCAAATTCACTTTTCATTTCATCAGCAAACTTCATACATAGATCATCATCACCTCCAAAAATAATGTCATTAACAAAGACTTCAATAATCAACTCTTTATCACGATCCAACTTAAAATACAAGTTGCTATCAGCAATACCTTTATTGAATCCAAGCTTCAACAAGTATTTATCCAGTCTAGCATACCAGGCTCTGGGGGCTTTCTTGAGTCCATACAGAGCTTTCTTCAATCGACAAACCATGTCTTCCTTATCAGCCAGTTGAAATCCATCTAGCTATTCAACATATCCCTATTCTTCTAACTCACCATTCAAAAATGCTGACTTCACATCCATTTGATAGACTTTATAGTTCTTATATGTGACATAAGCAAGAAATAATCTTATAGCTTCAATTTTGGAAATAGGGGCAAAGTTTTCTTCAAAATCAATACCTTCCATTTGTGAATACCCTTTACATACCAGTCTTGCTTTATTACGAACCACTTCACCTTGTTCATTCAACTTATTCAGAAAGACCCATTTAGTACCAATCACATTTTTATCTTTAGGTTTGGGAACAAGAGTCCATGCATCATGATTTTTAATGTGCATTAGTTCTTCCTTCATAGCTTCCATCCAGTGTTCATCATTACAAGCTTCATTGAAATTGTTAGGATCAGTCTTGGAAATCAAACAATACTCTTCTGCAATCCTTCTTCTAGTCTGCACACCTTTATTCTTATCTCCTATAATTTGATCTTCAGAATGATTTAACCTTACATTCCTTAGAATTTTAGGATTCTCTCACAGTTTTAGTTCTTCTGCTCTTTCTTCTGCACTTCCAATTGTCACTCCTTCCTGAATTTCTTGATTCACTAGAATAATTTGAACTTGATTTTGTGTTTGAGCATTATTCCCTTGGTCTGTACTAACTTTTTGGTCATCTAAATCATATCCACAGTATCTGGATGATCTAGCAGAGTCCTCATCAACTCTAACATTTTCACTTTCAACCATTTTTCTCAATCTTATATTATAGCATTGGTAAGCCTTGATTTTAGTAGAGTAACCTAGAAAGATTCCTTCATCGCTCCTTGCATCAAACTTCCCTATGTCCTCATCTCTCTTAATATAAAACTTTCTTCCAAAGATCTTGAAATATTTAATAGTAGGCTTATAACCAAACCATAGCTCAAAAGGAGTCTTACCAGAAATACCATTGACATTCACCTGGTTTAGAGTGTACACAACAATTCTTACAACTTATCTCCAATAGATGTGAGGCACATTTCCTTCCAACATCATTGTTCTAACATCATCCATAATTGTTCTATTATTTCTCTCAACAACTCCATTCTGTTGAGGGGTTCAGGGAGCAAATAACTGTCTTTTTATTCCATGCTCTTCACAAAAAGAATTGAACTCCTGGGAGGTGAATTCACCACCTTTGTCTCACCTTAGACATTTGATCTTCAAACCTGTCTCATTGTCTACCATAGCTTTGAAACTTTTGAACTTTTCTAATTCTTCACATTTTTCTCTTAAGAAAGCAACCCATATCATCCTAGAGTAATCATCAATAAGCAGCGTAAAGTACCTTTCTCCTTGTAGACTTCTAATTCTAGAGGGACTGCATAGATCAGTATGTACCAACTTTATTATTCCATTAAAATGATGTTTTTTGCTCTAAAATGAAACTCTTGTCTATTTTTCCATTTGACATTCCTTGCATATTGTGTTAGTAGGCTTCACTAGATTAGGTAGATCTCTTATTGCTTGAGTGGAGCTTACCTTGACAATGTTATCAAAATTCTCATGAAACAACCTCCTATGCAATAACTAGCTTTCATCCACTTGAGCAATCAAACAACTTACATTAGCACTTAGGTGAAAAATATTACCTTTTGTCTTTGTACCTACAGCAATTTCACTTCCAGAGCTTCCAAGTATCTTGCATCTTCCATCTTTAAACTGAAGATTGTAACCTTTTTCCACCATTTGTCCAACACTCAATAGGTTATGCTTCAAGCCTTCAACATAAAGGACATCATTAGTGTTATGTTTACCACTAAGACAAATAGATCCTCTTCCATGAATCACACCAACATTGTTATCTCCGAATCTTACAACCCCATTGTCAAATTTCTTTAGACTTACAAATTTTCTTTTGTCACCAGTCATATGATGTGAGCATCTGCTATCAATGAACCACTCATCCTTTTCTTCAATTTGGGCTGCAAGAGATTTCTCAACTTTAGTAGATTCGGTAGCCACCAGACCATTTTCCTTGATATCAATGAAAGCCCATTCATCTTCATTTCCATTTTCTTTATCATATTCTTCATTAGTCACACCTTCTTCAACATAATAGCATTTCTTTTGAAATTTAGGTTTGTAAGGCTTGGACCTAGGAACTCTTTCAGGACACCTTGAAGCAAAATGACCTATTTTACTGCAAGAGAAACATTTAATAGGAAACTTTCCTTTATACTTACCTTGTCCTCTGCCTTCTTTCTTCACAATCAATGCTTCCAGCTCTTCTACCTCTTTTTCTTATTCTTCAAGTTGTTTCATATCTTCCTCATACTTGAGTGTATTTCTAGAACTTTCTCTTGGATCATATCTTTGTTTGTTTCTTCTAGATATAGAATCCTTAAATGTAGATTCAATCTTAGGGGAAGAATCACCAAATTTACTCAACTCAAAGGTAGCAAGTTTTCCAATCAACATATCTCTTGTCACAGTTGTTACTATTTTGATCTCTTCAATAGCATGAGCCTTTGATTTGTATGGAGGAAATGATCTGAGCACTTTAGCTACAATTTCTTGTTCATCCAAGGTACCACCAACACATCTAATACCCATTACAAGTTCATTTACTCTGCATATAAGAGGAAATATTTTCATCTTCACCCATCTTCAAGGTTTCATACTTTCCTTTCAAACTCGTTAGCTTAGCAACCTTTACAAGTGTATCTCCTTCATACAAAGTCTCCAGCTTCTTCTAGATCTTATGACCTATCTTCAGATCCATCACATTTGTCATTTCTGAATCTGTTAGAGCACTCAACAAAGCTTCAATAGCCCTGATATTAATCTCAGCCTCTTTAATCTCATTAGGAGTGGAAGGACCATTCTGAGGAATACTATATCTATTCTTTGTAATATTCTAGAAGGGTTCACCAATGCACCTCAAATGACATTCCATTATGTATTTCCATAGTGAGTAATTTGTTCCATCGAATCTAGGACTGTCTTTCTTGTATGATGCCATCTTGGATCACCTCAAGCTTTTAAAATTCTTCAGAGGAACTTGCTCTGATACCAATTGTTGGAAAAAAAAGGGCATACAACTGAGAGGGGGGTGAATCAAATGTCATAGAATATTAAAACTTTTCAAACTTAACTTAACTTAATCTTATATCTGATGAATGAACAATAAACCATAAACAATAAACACATTAGAAACACATAGAACACTAGGATTTTTATGTGGAAACCCTATTAGGGGAAAAACCATAGTGGATGTCAGTCCACAATATTATACCCTGCTAAAAGTATAAAGAAGTATGAATTGGAATTCACATACATTTAGGAAAACTGCTTAGAGATCACTGCTCAATTACAAGAGGGCTCACTACCCAAGAAAGGATTAAAACCATCTGGATTGTGAATAGAGAAAATAGCATCTGCTAATGCCCGATTACAGTTACGGCTAACACATGAACACTTCTTCACTCTTCTTCACACTTCTTCACACTATGCTTCTGCCTTCGAATGATCTAAACAATATTCAAACATATGACTCACACACTTCACACTTGCACACTTCAACACACTTCCAAATGATAAAACAATCGTTCTTATATATCTGTAACATGGAATTACATCGCTTCAAGTCAACCAGAAAGAAATAATAAAATAATTACAAATAGTCGACCTAAAATACATAAGGATTATTCATGTGAATCAACCAAGGTTGGCCACAACATAGTGGAGACCCAAATCAACAACTCCAACACAAAAACACTTCAATTAATTTCTCCTCAAAGATCCACAACATGCTTCAACACCTAGTCGGCCATGAACATGAAAAACATGAACACACAAGAGAAAATATTGGATCACGAGCACAACAATCAACACAAAAATGCAACACAGATAGAGAATGAATTAGAAACATCCACAAACACCATGATACACTAGAGAAACATCCACAACAACTGAACTTACATAAATCACATGATCTTCATTTAGGAATGCAAACTGAAGTAACATAAAAACTGTCAAAATACAAATCTTCATAACTTGACCAAATCTTCATGCGAATCTCTGAAACTTGACGTGGATAAAATAGATACACTCAAAAAGAAACCATTTAGTCCACAACCATTGTTCATCAATGTGATGATAACACCGACATACTGAATTTCACTTCTCCACTGACCACCTGTAGCACTTCTTATTACAATTTTCTCAATATCCTCGACATATACAACTTCTAATACATCAATGCTAATAGTGTTGACATCAATGACAACCACATATCAACAACACAACCAAAACATCTTACAATTATACATGATGGACAATAGGATTTATGGAGGACTTTGAGAGGTGGATCACTCATCATACATTGACCCTCTTGATGGGCCAATGTCCCTTGCTGATTTCTTCCCACTTGGAATTGTGCCACAAAGATATAGTGGCACCGAGGACAAGTATATTTCTGAGGATGGTGGTAATGAAGATATATTTTTTGAACCTCTAGATTTTGAAATATTAGAGCTTTTAGATCAGGAGAGGAACTCCTTTTCCATCTACAGTGATAGTGAATGGGAGGAAATGAGTGAACATCATGGTGAGCCACATGAACTACAAAGAGAAGAAGATGAAGGTAGGGGTGTTTTGGTGGCTGCGAACAAGTATGACATACCTGTTGATGTGTTTTTTATGCACTTATCAACATAGGTAAGGCATAGGTGCATCACCTCTCTTGAAACACAATCTTCCACAATCAAATTGCAGAACACTATCCCAAGGTCTCTAATGTCAAGTCTTGATAGTTCTTGGAATATCTTAGTTGATTTATGTGATTTGCTGGAATCACAAGGCAAACTTACATATGAGTTACAAAGTGTGGGAAGTTTGGCCTGCAAATGCATAGTTTTAAAGTGATGAAAGTGAATGAACGGTGGCTGCCCACTCAAAATAACAAGCTAAAACCCACCAAATTCATATGATTTAGCTTCATGGTGATTTTTGAAATCCTACTCTAACCAAGGACTAAAAGAAATAGCAAAAGGAGAAGGGTTAAGAAAGCTGTTCTAATCCTAAGCTACAAATGAATAGTAGCAATGGTGGCTGCTACAATAGACAAACTCCCTAAAATTAGTTTTGCTTGGCCAAGAGGGACCTACAATTACACAAAACCAGTGCAATCTTCTAAGGACTACAGATTTTTCAGATTGCACATGCACATCATGCACATGTGATTGAACTAAGTTGCAGCATTGAAATCAAGAAGCCCAGGCTAAATTTACACAACAGTTTGTCATCAACAAGTGCTAAAAGTGTGGGCTAAAAGTTCATCAAATACCATAACAATAATTTCCATTATCACTTCCATTCAAGAATATACAACTAAACTAAAAAGGGAAGTAGAACCATGCATGCAAGATGAGAAAAATCAAAGAGAACATCCATAAAATCATGCAATGTTGTCTTCTATTGCAGCAAATGCCTTTTACACTAACTCTCCAACCTTTTACAAATGAGGGAAAAGCACCTCTTTATAGTTTTCCAAAGCCCAAATGAATGGCTAGGATTGAATTACATTGTGTGGTCCAGATTTGATTACATTAGGGTTTCACCTACCCCACAATATTCAACAATTTAAAATACATCTTTGGTCTTTTCCCTATTTTGTCACCTAGTGCTTAGGTGCTATAGCAGTTTTGTCATTTAGCTAATTTCCCTTTTACTATAGTTGAAATTGCCTGAAAGATGCCTTCTTACTTGATGTTTTTGCAATGTTCTTCATTGGATCAAACGGGCCCATTGACGACCAACATCAATGGATTGGTTGCCCTTGATTTAGGGGACAACTCATCATCATCTGGTGAAAAGTAGGACATCTCCCTCATGCCTTCTTCAAGGCCACCCCCTTGCATTTTTTTCATTGACTTCCTTGGCACAAGCCTTCTTCTAACACTGACCCTATTGGTGGGTGCTAGGGGGAGAGGTGAACATGAAATGAATGGTGATAGGAGCTACGTGCTTCTCCTTGTTCAACTTTCTCAATGTGTCTCCTGACAGACCCACGGTAGGCTTCTTGAATCCTGCATACATGAAGTGTCGTAAGTGCTTTCATACACAAATCAAGGAAAATGTTAGTGAAATCCTACAAACTCCCTGTTAGATCCATCCATGCATCATCAAAAGATCATAATATTTGTCATTGGAGCTCATTTGGACCATAAACATTAATGTGGGCCCAAGGGGACGAGCAGCGAATGGGGGACAACAAAATGGAAGGGAAGTTCCCAGACCTCACAAAACTTAGAAAAACCAAGATTTTTCAATTATAACGCATGAGAAAAGGGGAAGGAAGTGCCAAGAAAAACTTCCTCAAGATTGGACTCATTTAAAAAAGTGGAAGCTTGGAAGGGGAAAGCCGAAGGTTCACCGCCCTTTTGAAATGAAAATGAGCACATGGTGGCCTGGAAGGAGAGTCTCAGATGATGACGGAGGGGCAGAGTCCTAGAAATGGCCATGGAGGGACAGAGTCCCAGAAACGGCCACGGAGGGGCCAGGTTCTGGAGGCCGGGTCGCTGGGGGCTGATAGATGTTCAAAACGGCCATGGAGGGACAGAGTCCCGGAAATGGCCATGGAGGGGCTGGGTTTCGGAGGCCAGGTCGTTGGGGGCTAACGGATGTTCAAAATGACTAAGGAGGGATGGAGCAAACGGGAGGGTCGGGTCCGGGGCTAGTGGATGTTTAAAGCTAACATTCAGGAAACAGTAGTAAGAAGAGTGGAGGGATGGGCGAGGTGGGATGTTCAAATGGCCAAGGAGGGATGGAGTCCCAAAATGGCCATGGAGGGGCCGGGAGGCCGGGTCCGGAGATGTTCAAAATGACCAAGGAGGGATAGAGTCCCGAAATCCACCACGAGGGGCTGGGTTCTCGGAGGCATATGTCGTGAAAAAGGGAATGAGTTCCGAATGAAATTTTTGCAATTTCAAACTTAACGAAACCTTGGCAGCTCACTTAGGCACCACAAAAAACATCCCAAATCCACAAGAAACTTGCCCCCAAAGTCAAAAATGAAGGAAAAAGCGAATCAAGGGAGCAAGGAAATTTGGCCAAGGAAATCCGGCAGGGCAGACCTGGAGGACTTAAAAAATTTGTGGGGTGAAACATGGTCGAATTGAAATGATACTATGAGGCTCGCTGAATGTTTTAGACACCAAAATAGGGGGCATGCAAAATGAGGAATTGATACAAAATGACTTGACAAGGCAACAGGAAGAGAGGGTCCCTGTTCTGAATGGGGCTTACATGCAAAACATGCACAACAATACGTGGACAACAACAAGATGAAACTAAGAGTCTTTCCACATTTATCATTGATGATCCTTTTCATGTTCAGAAGGATGCAATAGGATAGTTTCATCTATGTCATCTTCCTGTGAGATTGAACATCATAAAATAAGGTCAACACTTGGGGAAGGAGATGGGACAATGCACTCCCTTTTGAGGACAACAACCAAGTGGACATTGAGTTTGTAGATGAAGAACGAGGTGAAGTGTATCTCCTCAAAGAATAGCCGGTAGGGGCTGTGGGTCCCACTAGTGGCTTGGAAGAGGTGCTTGCTCCCTCTTTCTCACTGCCTTGTGTAAGCCTAAGATCAAGGATGCTGCACCATCTAGTGCCTCCACTCAAGGCCACCGACAAAACGACTGATAATGTAGTGCTCGCTTTCGACTGTCAAACGCTGCTACCTTCGCTTAGCAACATCCAAGTTCTATCTTTCCTTACTCCTGTGAATACTTATAGACGTGTTTATCATTTTGATTATGGGAATGATGGGAGACAAACTTGTTTATGGATTAACCATGGGTTTACTGAACCTCCTCAACTGTTGATTGTTTGGGACTATGTGATTAAATTTGAAGGCTACAATGTTGAACTTATTTTTTCTAAATTTAAGGATGAATCTGTGTGGCTTAGAACTGTAACAATTGCCCTACTGTTTGTCCATGCACTGCAAGATCCAATGGGCATGAATGTTGTTTTTCCGTGCTTGAACGTCATTCTTTGTAAATATCCTTGTACATAGTTTAGTTTTGGGTAGTGTAGGTTTCATGCACATATCTTGTTTTCCTGCTTTTGTTAGGTTGGTTGGTTTGCCGTAGGTTAGGCTGCTTTAGAGTAGTTTTCTTGTCATTTGCTTTTGCTTTCCTGCTTTGGTTATTTTAGTTGTTTTCTTTTCGTTTACTTCTATTTTGCTTCCACTTTGCTACTTTCTTTGGGGTCCCTCTGCTTTTAGCTAGGCACGTTTGCACGCACAACAACCATTTTTAGTACTTGGGGTTGTTCTATGTATTTCTTCAACAAACTTCAATCAAGTTTTCAGAGTGGATTGTGAGGGTATTTTGTTAGTGTCAAGTGACTTGGATGTTTGATTTGAAGAGGATAAGCTATTGGTTGGTCTCATTCCTGATGTATTCTAAAATCTCATATCTCTTAGATGCTTTAAGAATCTTGAGATTGTCGTAGGTCCTTTTGCGAAGTATAGTTAAGTGAAAAATATAAAATTCTACTTCAGTGCCACTATGATTCTTAGTCCTGAGCGCGAGCTTCATTGCTTGCAGGTTGAAATGAAAATAATTGAAAAGAGGAAAATCAAAGAATGAAAAGAAAGAAAAAAATTGAAAATAAAAAGTAAGAATTCAACTTTTTAGGGGAATCCGAGCAACTCTACTGGGGCTATGAATGCCTGGCTGGCAGTAGAGCAATGTTCAAGAGAATCATAGCGACAACCTCATCGGGGCTATGGACACCTGATTGGAAGCGAGGCAATGTCCCAAATGCTTTTGAAGTTAGAATAAACTACATAGCTTAACTTGATGAATCCAAGGTTCTTACAACAACTTAAGGATGGGAATTAATGCATATGCACACACTTGGATTTTCAGCATACGAAAGGTTGGGTTGACTAGTGGTTTTGATTCTTTGGTCAAGTGTTCAGCTTGTTTTCTCTAGCGTGAAGATCAAAAC
The DNA here is from genome assembly GCA_007258455.2 of Sequoia sempervirens. NCBI lineage: Eukaryota > Viridiplantae > Streptophyta > Pinopsida > Cupressales > Cupressaceae > Sequoia > Sequoia sempervirens. The sequence continues at coordinate 409,265,468 of VDFB02270651.1, read as the reverse complement.
TAGAGATTCTAGGTTTTCGATTCCATTTTGTCATTGAAATGCTCTGGTGCATTTCCCTAGTGAGTCACCATTTGTTGTGCATGTTTTGCACACACGCCCCGTTCTGAATGGGGACCCCCTCTTTTTTTATTCCAATTGGTTGTTCTTACTCCCGATGAGCTGGTTTTTCCTTGCCTTGCTTTGTACGCCCCTATTTCCAAGCCCAAGATGGTCACAAGCCATAGAACTGTCAAATTCCCCTTGGCTGAATTTTCCTACCCAAATTTCACTAAGTCATTTTTTAGTGTGGGCTGGACCTTGCAGCTATCCCCTTGCTTATTGCCCTGACATCTGTCAGGCCTCATGGGCCTGCATTCATGGATCTCACTTTGTCATTTTCCGTTGCATCCCGTCTACCTATAGCCAAGCCTCAACATTCGCCCGACGTGTGGAATTCACATTCACTTTCTCTACTACATCGTTTAGGATTTACGAACTTGTAGTTGCGGGTCACCCTATGTAGGTATCCGTTCCCATTTCACCACTCTGCAACGACTGAACCTTAACTACCGTGCACATGTTGGGCTCCGAATTTGACCCTTTCGTCCCCATCATTACTATTGCCAAAGTAAACCCGACCCTATCACTTCAAGATTGCCTAAGTCCAAAATGATCGTGGGTCTTTGCACATGGCTTACCTTTGCCCGACTGCCATTTTTGAATAGCTAAGTTCCCATGTTATCCCACTGGGTAGGACCCAAATATACCATTTCCATAGAATGAAACCATAGGTTTGTGGGTAGGCTCTTGAGTCAAAGCTCACCGGTGGGTCCGCCCTAGCAGGCTATCACCCCAAATTCATTTCACAATGGCTAAGCTTCACTGTCGCCCCGCTATTTTGGACCCACGACCCACCAAAGCCGTCATATTCTTGTGGGATTCCACATGGTGGCTGCCTCCCATCATTTTTCCGTTGCCAAAACATAATTCATGTGTGGCATACCTGCATGATTCACCCACATTCACTTGATCCCCATGTTGGATCTCATGGGCTTTCTTTGTTGTGGGGGCCACAGGTTGCCTCACCATTTATAGCAGTCCTCCCTAATGACTCCTCCATAGATGAAATGCTTGATTCTAACCTCTGCATCCCTCTACCTAAGCGCAATATCAGGATGACCATGTAGTAATCATAAACACAAAATTCTAAGCCAACGATGATTATTAACTAATGGTGCCACATATTAGAGATTTGCACTTTATAAAGGATGACATTTGAATTTGGCACCAATGGCTGTCTCCCAAGTAGGATCCACTGTGCAGATCTCTACCTATCTCATGTCGTTCTCTTGATGGAATTTATCAAACGTCTTTCTAAGGGCTCTTGCCCGTGCCATCGAACGATGAACTCACGTTCTATCTCTGCATTATTAGTAATCCTCATTGAGATAGGATTGAATTGCATCTTCTCATGGTGCAACATTTGAGGAACGACATGGGGTGGGTTTACGACGAAATGAAATCCAAGCACATAAGGAAATGTTATGCATCGAGATGGATGATCCAGGGTCCTTTTATACTCGCTGTGTGTGTAGAGCCTCATAATTGGAGCTTGGTGCTAGGAAAGGAAATAAATTCTTAAGAATATTGGGCATCGATGCAATCTTCCATTCCCATGGGCTCTCTACCCATGGATCCTATGTGTCTAGGAATAAAATGATTATACCACCTTGGCAGTAAGTGTTGAGGGAATTATTAAACAAAGGTTGCCACTCAAAGCGATGAAAATTAAATGGGGTGGAAGCCTACGGGACATACCATGTGGGTATCTATTCATGATTTTCCATTAGTAATGATAGCCTATTCACATCGTCCCAGGTTCTCTAGTCCACACCTCGTTAGACGAACACTGTCTATCAGATCTCGCTACCCCTAGGTGCATTCCTTTGGGCATGATGACTTCAACCTTCAATAGGCCTTGGCCCACATGTTCTACATCTCTGAATTCTATAGAATCATAGCTCGTGCACACTATTATTTAACGTCACAATATGAAGGAACTGCAAAGATCATGATTTCAATGGTAACACCAAAGCACAACCACTGTTCTATTCTTGCGTGGGAAAAATATAACAAGCACTCAAAGGTGGGTAAATAATGCTCAAATTCGACAATAGCATAACTCGTCAGTCTTCTAAGCTCATCTAGGATTTAAGTGCCAACTGAGTCATTTTATTCAGTTTGAATGGGACCTTGATCCCTTTGGATGCCGAGGTTCAAGGACTTGGATGAACAAAGATTTCTCAGTATACAGTTTAGGCAAGGGAAGGGGGGGGTGATAACTAATCATGCTAGATAGTTGAACAAATCTCAGTAAAGGGCGATGAACATTTGGGAATTTGAAAGGGATCCTCGCCTCAATTCAATGTTAAACATTGTCACCTCCACTTGATTAGGGAGGCAGATGGTAGATTGGGTGACATGGTCATGGGTGGTTGTGGGACTTGTAGGTCCCGCATTGACATTGGAAATTTTCTTTGCCATCATTTTAGTGGCTTCATCATACCATCCTCCTACAAAATACTACCCACATTCCTCCCGCATGGTGTTACTACGTCACATTGCAAACCACGACTATGGTTATTTTCTCCACACGCACATGAAGACGTCCCAGTTTTATATGCTTTAAGAGAGGCATCATCTCATAAAATACAATGATCTGCAGACTATTATGACACAAAGAGTTTTATATGCCATTTGAGAGAACATCGCTCCCAAATTCCATGGGAGAGATACGTATGAAAGCTAAAGGCGTGGATGAATGCCTTATTAGGCAAGGAAGAGGAAAAAAGGAGACAACAAAATTTGCAATTGAATCTATCCTCCGCGAGGAGTGGTTATGCAAGTTTTGCATGCCACTCAACCACTGTGTTGGCCAAGCTTGGACATCGCCTGTAGAAAGACTCTATCCATGCAGAGTCTACTACTCCAACTGACTGCGGTGATTCTCACCACCAAAGCCGTTCCCTGATGGTGACCTAATGGTGGTTGCCCTCATTATTCCTCTTGTAGCAGCATTCTCTTCTAGGTGCTCCATGTCCTTGCATCCACAAATGAAATTCACATTTGGTATTCTCGAAAGCTTGTATGGAGGTGCCAGTTCAACTCGGTGGCACCCGAAACATAGGAATTCTTAAGGAAACTCCAAGATAATCGAGGGTGGTGGTGATTCGAATTGATATGCTCCTCATAGGTTCAAAGAATGAAATTAGTGGGGGGGAATAGCCACGCATTTCGGTTGGGCTAGCAAACACTAGTGTGATAACGAAAAAGGAGTCGTGCACCCTTCCTCTCTATATTTCATACCTCTATAGGTTTAAATGCCATAAAATGATGAATCTCAAGTGTGACTATTTGAAATAATCCCCTCAACTCGAGCTCGAAGGTTCCTCCATACACAGGGTGGGTCGGGAGCTAATCTAGTGTGTTGCAAACATAGATAGATGCGATGAGCCAATGAAATGATTCGTTATGATTGAACATTTATTAAATTTTTTAAGACACTTAAGGTCTCTACAAAATACCAAGGTGGGTGATGTCCCTCCAAACAATGGTGAGAATCTAGCTAGTATACCAGTTTTGTTGATTAGCTCTAAGTGATCAAGGTAGAATTGTTGTGGGCTGATTCATTTCTCTCATGACGCCATGTCAACGTACTCCTGTGCAAAATATTATTTGCATACATGGGTGCCTTTTCATAACTAATATATGAATTTGATGTGCTTGAATCTACAACATGATTTCAGTCAGAGAAGGAAATGTATGAAAATGAGCAAGGTTTTACAATAATCAGATGGGGCATGGAATCATAGTGCACGGTTGGATGTGTTTTCTAAGGCTTTCATGAAGTGACAACTTTATACTCTTGGAGCCTGATGAGGAGCTTTGGTTTACAATTGAAAACGATGGTATGTGCTATGATGCTTAACTAGCAGGGGACACATTCAATTAAATACTTCATCAGAAGTTTGTGCATGGCATGTTCCGGGGATCTTTCCCACCTCTACCATGGTCAAAATGGCCTCCTCCTCATGGATTCTTGCATTGTGGTACCCGCAGCCATCTCCTCTGTGGGGTCCAATGACTCCAAATTAATTTGACTGTCTCTCCCTAGCTGCCACCCACAGCCTCTTTATTCTTGAATCATCATCATATCAGGCTTGGATAGAAAGTAATTAGTGTGATGGCGGTAGGAGACTAAATGCAAAAAATAGAAGACAAAAGAAAAACTTTCTTCTAAACCATCTGATGAGGTTTGTGAACATGTTCATGTGGGCTTCTGGAATTCCGATGCTAGTGTTGACAACATCCACTCATCCAACACCCGCGCTCTCGGTATCTCTTCATTGGCAGCCCAACTAAGGAACCAAATCAGGGATAAGGATCTGACATGGTCACTCGAATACAAGTAATCGTGATGGGGACCCTGGCAAAGTAATTTTCACTTGGAGAATTGTATTAAAGTAGTAGAGCTCAACATGTTCAACCCTTTTCACCTCAATGAAATTTCCTATTTATGGCGTTACACAAGATCTCCTCGCGAGGTCCGGTTTTACTAGAGAATTAGGAAGGTACTCAAAGAATTTCACTATTAAAATCATTCTCCCCTCCAAATGGGAGTAACACAATGGGAAAGGGGGGGAAATTTAATGATTAGGACCAATGTATATGCTCATTTTAGGAAGAGCCCAAAGTTTGAAAGTTAGATGAGCAATATATGATCTTCCCCCTTTGAGACTTGAAGATTGGTGAAATGGGTAATCAAAGTAAATTGAAAAGGCTATCCCAAGAAGCTTAAAGGGTTTCATATCATTTAGGATATTGGATTATTTGCATGAGCTTAATTCAATTTACTATTTTTTGCAGGGCTCTTATCGTAAAATGGAGATCATCAAAGAAGCTTGCTGCAGGAGAATGTTGCTCATGATGAGCCCACCTACAATGTTATGTTAGAAGAGAGAAAGGGAGATAAAGTTTTAAAGTAGACAATTCAAATGGGAGATTTGCATGTTTCCTACCAAGTCTGCGGAGGAAACAATAACCAAGATCACCTGTGAGGCCCAACTGAGATGAGGATCTTGATTCACGAATGATGCATGAAGAAAGTGGTCAGAACAATATTTACATAAGTAGTAGGTCAACTCATCAAGGAAGGCCGACAAATAGATGACTACATGGAAAAGTAGATCAATGCCAAGAATACAGATGGTTGTCTACTGAAGGTCTGAAGCAAGAGGGAGCTCTCTTGTTTACTAAACAATCGTGATCCGTCAAGAGTTGTCTCAGTGGATCAGGGACACCTAATCCATTTCACAATGATGGGAATCCACAAATGGGATGCACTTGATTGATTGAAAATTCTGTGAACACATCAAACAAAAGGAAAACTTTGATAGTTTTAGCTATAGCAAAAGGGAAAACAACTAGAAGACAAAATTGCTATAGTGACGGGGCACTAGAAGAAAAAATAAGGAAAAGAAAAAGGATGTATTATAAATTGCTATATAATGGGGTGTAGGTGAAACCATAACTTGTATCAAATCTGAGCCACACAATGTAAATTAACCCTAGCCATTCATCTAGGCTTTGGAAAACTATAAATAGGGGCTTGCCCCTCATTTGTAAATGGCTGGAGAACTGGTGTAAAGGGAATTTGTAGTAATAAAAGACAACATTGCATGATTTTATTGATGTTCTCTTTGAGTTTTCTCATCTTGCATGCATGGTTCTACTTCCATGTTAGTTTTAGCTTGTAGTTTCTTGGGTGGCTGTGATAATGGTGTTTGCTGTTACAGTATTTGATGAATTCCCAACTCATGCTTTTTATGATTTGTTGATGATGGATCACTTTGTAAAGTTAGTCTAAGCTATTTGACATTGCTGCAACTAACTTCCATTATGTGTTCATGAGGTAAATGCACAATCTAAAAATTTGCAATCCTTAGAAGATTGCACTGGTTTTGTGTAGCTGTAGGCTCCTCTTGGTCAAGCAAAACTCAGTTTTAGGAAGTTTGTCTACTGTAGTAGCCTCCATTGTTATTGTTCATTCTTATATTAGGATTATAACAAATTTCTCAGCCATTCCTCTTTTTCTATTTATTTTAACTCCTTGTTAGAGTAGGATCTCAAGCATCACTATAATGTTAAATTTGATGAACATGGTGAGTTTAGACTTGCTATTTTGAGTGGGTAGCCACTGTTCATTCACTTCCAACATTCTAAAACTCCATTTGGAGACCCAACTTCCCATGCTTTATAAACCATAGAGTCCGCCTTATGATTACCAGCAAATCGCATCAACCAATTGAACTATTCGAAGCATTGTCATGATCTGACACTCGAGAGACCTCGGGCTAGAAATTTGTAACTTGTTTGCAGATTTCTACCTTTCAAGAGAGGTAGTGCATTTGTGCATTGCCTATGTTGAGAAGGTGCAAAAAACCCATCAACAGGAGGAAACTTTTTTAGCCATTTTTCAAAAATTCTTGTCTCTTCTATTGTTTCCCAATGTGATTTTATTTGATTCATAATCCCACAAACATGTGTAAAAAATGATTCCATAGAATTTAAATCTTTCATATTTATGTTTTCAAAATCTCTTCTAAGCAAATGGAGTTTTCTAGTTTTAACTTTGTCCTTACCTTGATAATCTATTTGTAGTGTATCCCATGCCTCGTTTGCTTGCTTTGTTGCTACTACTCTTGGGAGTTTTCTTTCATGCATTGCTTGATGAATGTAGAATAGAGATTTTCCATCCTTCTTCCTTTTCTCTTTCAAGAAATCTTTTTCTACCTGTGTGAGTGCATTATATGCTGCTTGGTCTGATAGTTCCACATAAGCATTCTCAACTATCTCCCAAACATCTTGAGACCAAAATAGGACTTTCATGGTTAAAGACTGTTGATGCCAAAAATTGGCATGGTAACAACCTTTATGGGAAACTCAGTTAATGGGGACCAATTGAACTAAACTAAGTGACCTCTGGATTTTTAAAGAAGCCAACTTCTTCTGTAATTGGGGTTTTGGAATGGGAAAAGGAAGGAGGTATAAAAAAATAAAATCTAACTAAGGCGATACACCAAGATTTAGATGTAAGGAATGATAAATCTATTTTTGGATGTAATTTAAGGGCCCGTTCGACAATCTGCTATGTCCAAGAAAAATAGAAATCAAAGATAAAAATATAAATAATTTATTCAAAGCCATAAAATAATTCTCATACACTTTTACTGAAAAGAAGAGTCAAAGCCATGGTCTAAATCAGCAAGCTTGGATTTAAATTATAAAAGTTCTGCAAATAAAAAATTCAAGACAATAATGGCATAGTATAATGTTTTATCAAATAGCCTAAGAAAACAAAAAGGTTGAACAATGGCACAATCTGAGAGTCTTATACAATAATATGAAAGCAATACAAAAGGCCTGGTGTCTTTTCCCAAATTTTCCTGTATCTTCCAAACTCATTTTCAGAAGGAAGAAGCAATATATATAAATAAAAATCCCACCGCCTATCGGACCAGTAATAGAAAATATCCCATATCATGAGCAATGATGCCTGCAACAATGATTTCCTTTGGTCATTGCAACAAAAAAGATTCAGGCCATGGAACATAGTCACTTCTCGAATGGATGCATCCCCTCCGAATGATGGAAATGGTCCCAATAAACTCCCATGTAGACATGTTTCATTCACCCATAAGGTAGTTTAGAATATGTGGCAATCTGGCGGGGCTCACTACTCACTTTCGCCTTCCCTTCGATGAAGTCCTTGTGAAAGAGACACATGGCAATAGGTCGGGGCCTGTTTGTTGATTCTTCCTCCAGCGATGAAAATCCCCTGCGCTGAAGACATGTGGGGTAGTCTTTACCATCAACGCCGACTGTGGGGTCTGACCAAAAGTGTAAGCAAATGAAAGCTACGTGGCATGTGAACGGGGCTTGATAAAAAATTGAAGGGAAGCAGCCCTTAAGTACCCATGGTGACAACACGTGGAAGCATGGAGGAAGCCAATAGGAGAGTGAAGGAAGGCTTCCCTTCGGTGAGCACCTGGAAGACACGTGGAACCAATGGATGAAGTTCAAAAGGGGTCCCAATGATGTTCAAATAGGTGAGGCGTGGGATGGTACTTATCAAAAACAAAAACTACCTAGAGGGAGCTTCAAGGAATTTATGTATCCATAGCTTCTAGAGACTATCAGGGACATTTCGCCTATGGAACAAGGAACCCAAATTTTTTTTGGCTTGTAGAACAGAGTATTATCCATTGGGTGACACAATCAAAGCTTAGAGAGAGTGGCTGCAAAGGCATCCAATCAGCCTAAGATGGTGTTGATATGTTGCGTAGATTCTCTTGCGCTTTGCTTAGATTGATCATTTCTTTTTAAGGCAGCGTCGTGAATATACCAGCCCCAGACTCAAGTTGGAAGAGTAGCCATGCAATTTTATGAGTGACACCTTCAATATCCATTGTAGTAGGGGGTTGATTGAAGCTCTGGAAAGCGGATGTGTCCTGTTGCTTCTCTTCTTTCTTTGCCACAATTTGCTCTGCAGTAGCCACCGAGATGTCTGAAAGAAATGGGGAGGGTAAGCCCATCTGAGTTAGTTGGGGTAACCTATCTCACATGCTATTCATGGTCTGGTCTAGTGTGGCAACGCACTCATTGGCATGGAGAATGGCCGCATGGCAGTGGATGAACTTGTTTGTTGTTTTGGCAGAGGCTTTCCTATCCCTGTTCCATACGTTTGCTAAGTTCTCATCTGAGACCATGTATAGCTTATCCAACAAGTTTTTCACCTCAGGAACCTTCTCCGCGATGAACTATGGGAGCCGCTTAATCGCTCCATGAACCTCCCTGCCTAAGATTGTCACCTCCGCCATAAATTGGAGCATCGACTGAAGAGTCAAGAAGAATGCCTTGAATTTTTCCCAGTATGAAATGTATAATCAATGAGACACTGGAAGGAGGTCCGACTAGGTAGTAGGGGGTTGGGGAGCATTCTTCAGAAGGGAACTCTTTGCATCTCTTGAGCTGACATCTTGTGTCAGTTCCACGATCCTTTTGTTTGCAGCCACAAGTTGTCCCTAGATGTTCCTCAATTCTGTGGACCAGTTTTTGTTTGCTGATTCTGCCTCAAGGGAAATCTTCATCTCTTGGATTTTTTTCTCCAGTTGAGCCTTCTAGACCTCAAATTCTACTTCCCTCTACTGCATTTTTTTCTCTAATTGAGCGCATTGATGTTGAAACTCCTCATTTTTTCATTGCATCTCTTGCTGCATTTGAGCCAACCGGTCTTGATTTTCTTGGTTCTTCTACTGAATGTTGGAGACCAGGCTGAGATCATAGGATTGGAACCTTGCAAGTTCCTCTCAGAGTTTGGCCTGCTCTACTCATGCTTTCTTTGATAAGCACGCAATTTCTACATCCTTTTCCTTTTCCCTCGCCAGAAGGACCTTGACTCTTTCCTTTACAAGTTTCAACTCCTCCTCCCTTTTCTTCAGCTGGCGATCAGACTTGAGAAAGTCAGTGGTCACCACCCATAATGTTTCCTCCATGAGATCAACTTTGTCTTGTGGCCAGGCTATACTCAGATTGAGTCCCATGGAAAACATGCTATAATCATTGGGTTGCATTTCCCCCTGTGGTTTGATGATGGTCATGTACATGGTTGCGAAATGCAACAATTGCCAAGCCTCATTGAAAATAGTTTGCACCTTTGGCTCAGTCAACTTCTTTGCATCCTTGGCCCTTTTATTTTGGATTCTGATAGCCCGCGCTTCCTTTGTTTTATCGCCCTGCGCCATAAATTGGGTTGGTGACTAAACTAGCTCACCTGTGAAATGTGCACCAGGAGGTAGGGCAAAAGGGAACATGAGGGTTGTGGTTTCAGATGTTTTCTTCTTTGAAAGATTGACTGTAATAAGGGAGAATGGAGGAATATTGCAAAGCCTTATTTGTGAATCAATGGGATGACTCACTAGGTGTTGTGGCAATAGTGGGGTCATGGCGAACTCCATCTACTGGGAAGACCGAGTTGGTCCTAATATAGTAGTAGTTGGAGGGGTATTAATGGCAGTCATGGATGCAAAGGGTGAAGAGATAGCGGATGTGGACTGGGCAACGACGAAAGGTGAAAGGGTCCATAGAGGAGTAAAGGAAAATGGTCTTGTTTGGGAGAACTAGGAGAAACCTCTCACGATCATTGCAACAAAAGTGGAAAAAGAAAGGACGACACTTGAAGTGATGGGTGACGTAGAGGAGGTAGGAGGAACTAAGGATTATGAAGCAAGAGAAGAGGGAGCGAAAGTTATTTACAGTGCGGATGACTGCCATCCTTGGCTCGTTGTTGGCTCCATGGCTATGGTAGGCTCCTTGCTTATTGCGGGACCCAAGCTTGTTACGGGCTCCTGTGAACCCTCTTCTTCAGCTGCATCCATGCGCTGCCTCTTGTTGGGTGGCGATTCTTGCACCTGTATGGTCTCTAACTGTTGTTCCTAGGTTGTTTTTGACCTTTTTGTAGTCCAGGTGCATGTATGCATAGCTCTCAACCATGATATATTGAACTATACATTTGAAGAGACTTTGCTAGGCTATTTCATTGCCTTTTCTCCTCATTGTGTTGAGGACATTTTTGCTTCTACTTCCTTCTCCTTTCCCTTCCCAGTATCTGCTTCAACCACCTCCGAATCGACATCTTCATCATCGCTCACGTCAAAATTAGTATGCGCTTCATTCCACAATTTATCGAATCTATCATTCGTCTCCATGCTCTGATAAGGGGCATTAAGGCATTGGATTTCTTATCGGTAGATCCAAAAATCTCTAATTCTTTCCTCACTCTAGTTTTCTTTCCTTGACAACTCACTGTAGAGGGAAGCCCCTACTTGGCGCTTCTCATTATACTTTGCTAACTGGAGGTAGAATTGAAGCCATGGTAGGCTACTATCATTAGTAGGAATATATGCCAGGTCGACCAATAGATCGTCATGCTCCTCTATCGGACTTCACTACTTTTCCCAATAAGGCCGGGGGCTGTGGGTTACCTTGATGAATTCGTTACCTAAGTCATCAAATGAATTATACTGCCACTTGTCACAGACCAACACTAACCCCATATGAGAAAGCTTTTCCTCCAGCAGCTTATGCGACTATTTTTTCACCATTACCACCCATTTGAAGGTTATCAAGCATTTGAAAAATCCTTGCTTGCCCCTTCCTTTGCAAAATTTATAATCAATAATGGAATCTGTCGAAAGATCTAATGGGCCAATACCCTGTGTGTGACACTCTCTGGGAGCCGAAATGGCTCCTCGGTGAAGCCGCACATGCAGATAAATGTAAAATCTCTCTCGAGGAACCAGTCATATTTAGGAGTGAAGATCTTCATCCACTACGTTTGGTCGGTAGAAAGCTGATAGAGACAACATCCTTATCGCAGTCTAACAAAATCAAAGTTAAGAAAAACTCCAAAAATTCATAACAATCATGTGTTGTGGAAAGGAGGGGAGTCCATATAGAAACTGGATTTTTGGCTCCTTGCTCAGTAAAAATGGATATTGACATCATCTTGTTGAAGAAGTTGGGGTTTTAGTACAAAAACATATAAGCCAACAAAGAAGGAAACCTGAACTAGTGCTACATCTTGTACTCCCATATTTGGCTCATCATTTCGTGGTAAATGACTCCTGTGAAGTCATACCAGAACAAGGACTTTTTCCTATGCAGTTGAAAACCCAACCCCAACTGTAATTCCTGCACCCATTTGTCTTCATCCAAGTTGTAAACAAACACAATCATAGAGAGTGCATCCTGCATATCTTGTTTTAAGGAATTATGCGTGAATGGAATTTGTGGCGGCTTGTTGCAAAATTCCTGAGGCCTTTGCATTTCCACATTATAGAAGTCCAAATATTTTCCTCTTCCCCTCCAAAAGGTGCTGCCACTTTCTGGAGTAAATGTCTCCATTTTGTCCACTTTAGAGTGGCTCACTAGGATACACATCATGCTCTAGATAGCATCTTCGTTGATGTGGATTCTTAGCTCCTGACCTTCGATGGTGTTGGTATCTAGGTTGAAATGTTCAATGGCCTCGTGAATGAGCTCTGGGAAATAATGCACAAGGGGGACCATATATTGTAGAAGACCATTGAACCATAGCTTATATGCCATTTTACCTGTGCTATTATCCCTTTTCATTCTTTCGCAAGCTCCTTCCCTAAGAGTCTTAGGGTTCTTTGTGAGGATGGGGTCATGGATATTATCCCATTCCTCCTTTATTTGGCTTTGGCCCCTATAAGTTTTGGGCTTGTCTAGGGGCCGCATGTGAATCCATTCTAGTTTCTCCACATCCTAGGTGATGTGTAAGAGGTGTCATCAAAAATATTGATGACCGGTGCTACTATCATGGCGTCATACAAGCTTTGGGTTGCTTCTCCCTCTGCTTCTATTTGAGAACTTTCATCCATTTTCCTTCCGCTGTAGATTTTCGCTATGTTAAAATTCTCTGCAATTCACTTTGGCTCTATTTGCGCTCAAAAATCTTTGCTATACGTAGCGTACTCAAAAAGTTTTCACAATATTAACTTCTTGCATGCAATACTTAGCTTATTTTTTTTCTTAGGGTAGCCAACAACGACAACCTTTTAGCATTAAATTTGGCATGTACCACCATCTCCTTTGCTTATGCAAAATGAATTACTTGCTATTTGAAATGACCATAATTTATAATGATGATTTGGTAATCATGTTGCATGGAACGATTTCCTTGGAACTTGAGCCAACAATTTGAAGGAAGCCTCAACTTTTGCATGCTTGGCAAATTAATATCCCAAAGAGAATAATTAAGCCAAAGACAAAATAATCATTTGAAAAGATGAGTTCCTTTTTGGAGTTTGAGAAGCTCCTACAAAATGACACATCAACACCTGGTCGTATAAATGATCACCTATGACTGCCACCAACTTATGCTAATTAATTAGCTCTTATTAATTTTGCACGTAGCAAACCATACCTAGTAGACACAACTGGGTGGGAAACTCAAGCAAGCTCCAGTTATATTTTTGAGTTAGTACTCAATTTTCATCATGCTTATGGCATGTGAATTACCATGCATATCCTAGATTTTTCTATAAATAGGCGCTTAGTGATGCAATACAAGGCAGAGAAACTCACAATCAGACTCAAAATGATCAGACTTCAAGAAGAAATCACCCTTGCAACACTAAACTCTCAACTTGATCCAATCTCACACCTTAAGGCTTGTAGCCTTCCAAACTTAACCTTACACAATATCTTTTAGAGAAGGCCTTTCAAATACCTTCTTGAAACCCTATAAGACTCACAACATGACTCCACACAACATCCCAACAAATTCTCCTAGATTTCTTTGACACAACCTAGTGATCCAATATGTTGCCCTGCTCAAACGCTACTAAATTATCCCAAATTAACAAAGGAGGTCCCTCCCAATCACTTGATTATTCTCCAAAAACTATTGACATAGGTTTATTGTGACACAAAACAACATATTTCACAATTCTTTGTCCAAGCCATGGCCATTTTGATGTTGTTTTACAAAACCCTCCATTTTCATTCTAATACTTAGGGTTTATTGGAAATCATACCAACCGGGCTTATCTCACCCAAAAAATGCATCCAAAACTTTAATTAGACCCTGAAAAACTCACAAATACATCACATAGACATTTCCATCAGCAGTTTATCAAAACCCTGCCTTGACACCACAATTTCACATAGACAAATTACACTGTCAGCCCTAGGGCATCATTCCCAACCACACAAATTGATTTCCTTTCCATTCAAAGCATGTAAACACTTCCCTACCATGTGAAAATTCCTTCCCATTGAGAAACAACCATAACTGTAGGTGGAAGGCTTTTTACATGTTTAAAACTCCAAACATAGCCTTTTCTGCCCTAACACAGGCAGTTGTAGAAATTTGCAAATATCTTCCATAGAATCTGAAGTTAGACCTCCAAAATAGATCCAAATGAAAGGTTAGAAAAGTATCTTCATAATAAAAAAATAAGTCAGAGCCTTTAGGACCTGTACGGGTCCATACAGATTGTAAAAGTTCAAGAAATTAGGGATATACCAAAAAATTGAAGAATGAACGTTTTGTTTCTTATGGAAAGTTCAATACATTTCTTCTCCAATCCTTCTTTTAGCCTTGGAGAGGTCTTTTAAACCCTTTCAAATCAAACTAACCAAAGCCAACATTCATAACCGACTTTTCAAATACTGTCCCTTCACATTCTCAAAATATTGCATTTTTGACAACTTTTAACACCTAGACATAAATGACTCAAAAACCTCTCAAATACATAATGAATGGTCTCTTTAGACCTTATTTAACATAATAGACTCAAACTAGAACCAAAAATACCTTACTACCAACTCTTGACACATTGACCAACATTGGAAATCTCCATTTTCCTAGGTGCTCCTACACCATACACCCCTGTAGAAAAAAAAACTCATGTCACATGAGTTGGGTCATGTACCAATTCCTCCAAGCTTCCCACATATTCCAATTCTTGCAAACAAAAATTGGTTAGTAACATCTTGCACTGTCTTCACCTTTAACTCTTCTTGATGTTTTTATCCATCCTTGGTCCTTTCAAATACCCTGTCCTCTAATCCATGTTATCAGACCTGATGTTTGCCCCTTTCCTATTCTTTGTTCAAAACTTGATTGTATTCCCTTGTCTGTACCTACATTCAAACATCTGTTAGTGTTCCCTTGAACCATTTTTCCCTTTACCTCAACTATATGATTGCAACTACCTTTACTATCTTGTCCATTCTGTTTGTTCTCCTTCATTTTAACCCATGTCTTGATTCTGATCATCATAATCATCAAAACAAGGAAGTAGCACATGACTCCCTTCATCCTCTATCTCTTAACTCTTCTTTTTATAATCATTCTCAGGTTCCCTATGCTTTGAACCACTATCACAACAACATACATCTACCACATCATCCATTTTACCAACCAAGGACAATCCACTATCCTATTCTCAACATTTTCTCTCTTCTCCATCTCACTTGGAGACTTTACCAACTCTTTTCCCCTAGCCTTCACTTGGCCAACCTCTGTCAACATGTTTTTCTTAGTCTCTTCCATCTCCGAGACATTCTACAAACAATTTTTTGCCTTTCCTTCAGCTTTCAGGGTGACTATACTTTCCTCATACTCTTCAAATCCTTTCTCAAAATTTTTCACTTCCCTATGCCATTCTCATTGGCTCACTGTCCTCTTTATTGCCTTATCTTGCTTCTCACATTGCACTCCTTCATGACTATCCACACTTTGCACCTAATGTCCTGCCTCAAGGACCTCTATCCTATCAAGTTTGTAAACATTATGCAATTGTCCATAATTTTCTATAAACACCATACACTGTTGCTCTTCTACCTTCACTATCTCACACTCTTTCTCTTGCCATTTCCTCTGGTTTTCTTCTCCTCTCACTCTATGAATCTCTGCCTTTATGATCTCTATGTTTTCTAACTGAAATACCTCTATCCTTGACTGCTCCTTAACTTCCTTTTCCTGCAAGGGACACAACACTACCCCTATCATAATTTCTTCAGTCTTTACAAGCCCTTCATGGCTTTCCTTTACCCTTTTAGTCACTTTATCTTCAACCTTCAACCTTTCTACATTCAAGACCTCTTCATCCTTAGATCTTCCATCATGATTACTGTCAAACCCATGTTTCTTTCTATCTTCTTTATCATTATCCTCTCTGTTATCAAACATTTGCTTCTCCTTGTGCCTTTGTCCAATCAGTGGACAACTTTCCTTCTTCATGGTGTCCTCATCAAACTCTTCTTTCATGTCTCTAGGCCATTATCTTGCATACTTCTCTTCACTATCTTTTGTTAGGATCTCTACCCTAGGATTCTTTATCAAATAATTCCTTGTATTTGACTCTGTCATGTTAGATCTACTCCTCACTATCCTTACCATGCTTGACTATCCTAACACTTCTTTAGCTTTCAATTGCAAAAACTGAAATCTTCCCTTTTTTTCATCACACTTTCCCTTCTTGTCTTGAACATTTAAGGTCATTTCATCTTTGACCTTCACTAACTTAGCCTCTTTCATTAACTCATATTTTCCTTTTCTCTTCAACATTGCTCCTCTATCAATATTTATTGTCTCAACACTCTTATTCTTTGCAATGGATGCATCTTCACCATATCTGTTTTCCTCATTCCTCATGGAATCTCTTCTGCCCTGCATTAGAATTCTTTTTGTCCTGGACTTCCTATCTTATTCTATCAAATGAATCAAATTGAAAGTAACACTATCCTTCTTTATCTCATAACTATTTTCTCTTCCATCATATAAAGAAAATCTATCATGTATCCATGGCATCCCAAACAATAGATCATACACACTCATAGGCACAATATCACACAATATTTTATCTCTATATGCACCTATTTGAAACTCCACCCAAGCTTGCTCTTTAACCATCAAAGCATGCTCACCATTCAACCAAGAAATTGAATAAGGTGACTCATGGGGTATCCTCTCTAAGTGCAATTTTTCAACCATTTCTTTAGTCACCAAATTGTCTAAACTACCTGAATCAACCATCATAATACATACCTTACCTTGACACTTGCAGGTGGTCTTGAAAATTGCATTCCTTTGTGTTGCTCCTCTGGTTTCCATCGCCATTTTTTCCTTTCTTCTTCCACATGTAACTCTTCACCTTCAAATATCTAGTCCCTATAGCTCTGATACCACCTGATGCAATACAAGGTGGAGAACTCACAATCAAACTCAAAATGACCAAACTTCAACAAGAAATCACCCTTGCAACACTAAACTCTCAACTTGATCCAATCTCACACCTTAAGGCTTGTAGCCTTCCAAACTTAACCTTACACAATATCTTTTAGAGAAGGCCTTTCAAATATCTTCTTGAAACCCTATAAGACTCACAACATGACTCCACATAAAATCCCAACAAATTCTCCCAGATTTCTTTGACACAACCTAGTGATCCAATACATTGCCTTGCTCAAAGGCTACTAAATTAGCCCAAATTAGAAAAGGAGGTCCCTCCCAATCACTTGATTCTACTCCAAAAACTATTGATAGAGGTTTATTGTGACACAAAGCAACATATTTCACAATTCTTTGTCCAAGCCATGGCCATTTTGATGTTGTTTTACAAAACCCTCCATTTTCATTCTAATACCTAGGGTTTATTGGAAATCATACCAACCGGGCTTACACCCAAAAAATACATCCAACACTTTTAATTAGACCCTGCACAAACTCACAAATACATCACATAGACATTTCCATCAACAGTTTATCAAAACCCTGCCTTGACACCATAATTTCACATAGACAAATTACACTGTTAGCCCTAGGGCATCATTCCCAGCCACACAAATTGCTTTCTCTTTCCATTGAAAGCATGTAAAAACTTCCATACCATGGTAAAATTCCTTCCCACTGAGAAACAACAATAATAGTAGGTGGAAGGCTTATTACATGTTTAAAATTCCAAACAGAGCCTTTTCTTCCCTAACACAGGCAATTCTAGAAATTTGCAAATATCTTCCACAAAATATGAAGTTATACCTACAAAATAGAACCAAATGAAAGGTTAGACAAGTATCTTCATAACCACAAAAGAATTCAGAGCCTTTAGGACCTGTACGGGTCCATAGAAAATGTAAAATTTTAGGAAATAAGGGATATAACAAAAAAATGAAGAATGAACTTTTTGTTTCTTATGGAAAGTTCAATAAATTTATTCTCCAATCCTTATTTGAGCCTTGGAGAGCTATTTTAAACCCTTTAAAATCAAACTAACCAAAACTAACGTTCATAACTAACTTTTCAAATAGTGTCCCTTCACATTCTCAAAATATTGCATTTTTGACAACTTTTAACACCTAGACATAAATGACTCAAAAACCTCTCAAATACATAATGAATGGTCTCTTTAGACCTTATTTAACATAAAAGAATCAACCTAGAACCAAAAAGACCTTACTACCAACTCTTGACACATTGACCAACATTGGAAATCTCCATTTTTCTAGGTGCTCCTGCACCACTTAGGAAATAGCAAAATCACACTTAGCAATTTGAGCAGAATTGGTAATAGGTAGTTGGCTTAGAATTTAGCGTTAGGAAACTGAGTAGAATTTGCATAGAGCTATACTTAGGTAGTTTGTGTAGAGCCTAGTACCATGAATACTCCCATTAAGCTAGCCTGTAAAAAGTCCCAGACAACATTCCTTGGTGAGAACTTGAATAGGCGACTGAAAAGAGTGACCAAGAATAAGCATTCACTGGCTATCATAGCCATGAAGTGGGTTCTGGGGAGGGACTGTATTGGATATGAAGACAAGTATATAGTTAATATTGATGTATGCTCTCACTTCATCACGTCCATGCTTGACATCCAGGTTCCCAAGCCGTTGATTCTTCACCTGGTGCTTGAAGTATTTCTGAAGAAGTACCTAGGTGGCCTTAGAGAGATGGTGGCAAATGCTGCATTTGGTCTGGGCCTGCCAACGGTGAGCGACCTTCACAAATATATCAAAGAAGATGTAGTGGTACCAAGGGTACCATTCCTGAGTGGGTTCTGTATCTAGTCACATGAAGAGCATTGTCAAAGGGTGACCCGTTCCTACCACTTCCTGTTTCGCTTTTACAATGTGGTGCCCTTCTATGATGTTGATTGGTGCACTGACTTTAGGAACTTGGTGTTCTGTTCGTTGCTCGCCATTGCTCTTACAGATGGTGTTGCTGGTCCTACTGCCATTCTTGCTGATGAATTAATTCCAGACGCTACTGTCGAAGCCTCCCTTGCCCCTGCTCGTGACTAAAAAATTTTATGCCTTAAGAAATCATCTTTTTGTTAATACGTTTTGTGTATATACACCTGAAAAAGGCCTTATTGCACATATATATGAAGAAACCACATAATATATATAGATATACTCTAAAAGTGTGGCCTCAAAGCCATTTTGACAATGTACTTATTGAAGTATATAAATATATTGACAATACAACTTATATTAACATTCTATCTCCTTTGTCTTTTGATTTTGCAATGTGGATTCTCTTTTCTTTTTTCTTCATATATGTGTTCATTTCAATTTTGCATATGGGTGTCATTTTTATCCACTTCATGAGTTGTAAGTTAGTTCTCTCTACCCTTTGCAATAATGGGTTTCATTTTTTTTTGCTTCCTTGCACTGCAGAATTAATAAAAGATCGGCTGACAAAAAACACAAAGGAAAATAATTACACTATTTACATATTTACACGGCGAAAAAATATAGAATCTTTAATTAAATAATTTTAGGTGAATTTTGTTAACCAGAATACCCAATGCTTCTTTTTCCATGTTCTCTAATTCAAATTCATTATGTTGTTTTCACTGAATTATTTTGAATGGGCCTTCCCATAGACTATCGAACTTTCCGTGTTGGCCTGGCTTTGCAGCCTTTTGTTGAGTTTTAACACTAGGTCCCTGCACTTCGGACCTTGGTCTGAGGATTTCTTGTCGAACCATCTCTTAACCACCTGTTGATGGTTGGACATGATTATCAGTTCATTTCCCCTTTTTTCCTACACTTCTAGCAACTCAGCCAACCAAACCTCCATGGTGCTATTTTGTTCTACCTCGAGAGATTTGAGCAGTTGCAACGCCAAAATCTCCATAGAGATAGGTAATAGCACTTATTTCCCATACACTAGCTCATATGACAAAGTCTTGAGGACTTTCTTGGGGGTTATATAGTTCACCCATAGCGCTGCCCAAAGGTTTTTGTGCCATTCTCTTTGGTGTTTCGACCCAATTCTTTTGATGAGTTAGACTAAATTTTTGTTAGTCGACTCAGCCAAGCCATTCCCCTACAGGTAGTAATTTGATGATGTTTTCAAGAATATGCCATGCACAAGTGTGAATTGACATACCTTAGAGCCTAGGAAAGCCTTGGCGTTGTCAGAGATGATGGTTTTTGGCAGGCCGAATCTCGACACTAGTTCTTTGAGGAAGTCCACAATCTCCACCTCCGTCACATTCTTGAGGGGAATGGCCTTAGTCCATCTAGTGAAGTAGTATTTTTCCATCCATTTGTGTCCCACCCTAGCGGTAGGATTGATCATCCTAATAAAATCAAGGCCCCACTGTGTGAAAGGCTCATCAACCAGTATCAGATTGAGAGGCATTGCAAATTTTTTTCTTCTTCTTGCAAAGAATTGGGATTCCTTGTAGGATTTTACCAAGGAGTATGAGTAATTGAATAGTGTAGGCTAGAAGTACCCAACACACATGATTTTGATGGTGGTGGTATTTTTAGATAAGTTCCCACCCATAGGACTATTATGGAAAATGTTTAGAATCCTCTTCGCTTGCTTTGTGGTGACACACCGCAATAGGACGCCATTGAAGTTCCTTTTGAAAAGGACCCCTTCAATGAGTGCATAACTGATGTTTTTCAGTCTATAGAAACTTCTCTTCTGAGAAGGAAGGCTCAGTGGATATTTTCAAGTATGCATAAATCTCACTCTGTCCGCTAGCCAGCAGCCTTTAGACTCAGACTTGTTTGTTAAAACCAACTCTGGTTGCTCTTCTTTAACTTCCATTTCTTCATCATGTGCCAAATATTAGCACAATCCTCTTGCTCAGATAGTCTTTGTAGGCTTGACCTCAATGTCATATTCAAGGATCTTAGTGATCCAATTAGCCCTCTTTTCATTGATCTCTCCTTACTCGCGTACACTGGAATGCGTGACATAAACAATCACCTTGTTGTAAGATATTAGGGGTTAGAACTTCTTGAGTGCCTTAACAATAGTGACTTCTTTACTCTCAAAGAAGTTGTAGTTCGTCTAATATTTCTTTAGGGTTTGGGAGTGAAATGCTATCAGATGTTCTCCCTTCCCTTCATCATCTTTTTGAGTTAAGACAATAGCAATGTTGGATTTGCTACTAAATGCATATATTATGAAGTCCTTCGACAGGTCTGGATTTCCTAGTATAGGAGCTAAGGAAATAGCATCCTTAACCTTCTTGAAGGATTCTCTAACTTCTTTAGTCCATTGGAATAATTGATCCTTTTTCAGCATCAGGGTAATTGGTCTAATTATTTATGCAAAATCAGAAATAAATTTGCTTACAGAGTTAACTTTCCCCCAAAAATATTGGACTCCTTTCTTGTTGACTGATAGGGGGAGCTCTCTGATTGCTTTTACCCATTCGTATCAATTGCAATTCCTTCTTTGGACACTACATGTCCCAATAGCTTGCCTTGCGGTACTTCAAAGAGACATTTTTTCAGGTTCAGGGATACCCCAAACTCTTGGAATTTTTTGAAAACCATCTCTAGGTGATCAAAGTGATCGTACTTTTATTTTGAGAACACAGTTAGATCATCCAAATAGATTAGGATAATCTTGTTAATCAGTTCACTGAAAGCAATATCCATTGCCCGCTGGAAAGTGGCTCTCGCATTTCAAAGGCCAAAAGGAATTTTCGCATATGTGAATGTTCCCCACTTGGTGGTGAATTTTGTTTTGTGTCAGTCCTCCTCTTTGACCTGGATTTGGTTGTACCGAGAGAAACCATCCAGCAGAGAAAACATTTCAGATCCTACCACTATTTACAAGGCTGAATCCATGGAAGACAATGGATAATGGTCCTTTAGGGATGCTCTGTTTAGGTCCCGAAATTCAACACATAAGCAGATGTCTCTATTCTTCTTTCAGATTGGAACTAGGTTGGATACCCATGTGTTGTTCTTGATCAAGAAGAGGATCTAAGACTAGATTAGCTTTGTCAGCTCTTGCACCATCAAGGCTTCAATTTTTGGATTTACTGGCCTCTACTTTTAGCGGACTGGATTTGCAACTTTCATCAACTCTATTGTATGCTGGATGATGTTGGGATCATATCCCTTGAGGTCATCATATGACCAAGCCACTACTCCTTCATGCTTCTCATAGAAGTTGATGAGCCTTTCTTTATCATGATGCGGGACATCTTTCTCGACTTTGAGCTTTCTCCCATCTCCAACCTAAAGGTTCGTATAATCGCTTATGTCCACTACAAACTTCCTCTAATCATTCCTCGCATCATCACAATTGAACATGTTTTTGAGAGTGACCAGTCCTTTCAAAAGCTTGTTGGATCTTAGCTGAATGATTTGTTTGTTGTAGGTGTCGACGATCTTTGGTTGGAGTTGGTTGGAAAATTCTCTTGACTGTTGGATGAATGAGATGATGTGTTCATCACTATCGAACACTTGCCAGCTTTGATCATTATCTGGAATTTTCGATCGGACTATCACTCGTTTAGAGTGGTTGTTATGAATTAGGTCAGAATCAGGATCAAATTGAGATCCAATTGCAGCCATGTGGTCTACATCCACATTTTTTTCTCGAGGCACTATCTGGATGCTGAAGGCTTCAAAACCCTCAATTAGGTCCCAGAATCTATGTCTATAGGATCTCATGAGAACATTATTTGTAGTGGAGACCCCTCAGACTTGGTTGACTACTAGTTTGGAGTCTCTGAACACCATTATTTGTTTGATTCCCATCGGCTCTGCAAGGCTTTGACCTTGCACTAGTCCTTCATATTTAGCTTCATTATTCGAACAAGTGAATTGGAAGTGGAAATACCTCAGTGTCTTTTCATTGTGTGGGAATGTCAAACATATCCCAGCTCTTGTGCCAACTTTGCATCTTGCTCCATCAAATTGCAACTTCCATAGCTTTGAGGCTTGACAACTTTTAAATTCCTTTCTGACCTTCGGGATCTCTTGCTCTTTATCATAGGTGATGTAAGTGCCTAACCTGGTAGGGGTATGTGCATGATCATGATGGGCTAAAAAGTGGCAATGGGGAAAAAATTACGTTTTTCATCGACCCAAAAATGCAAAAATGTCGAGTTGACTTTTTTGTGTCTTGGGTGTCTATACACACCTCCAAAGCAATAACCAAACCAAGATCTATAAATCGGATATCCAATCCAAATCGTATATCCAATTTCAAGCAAACATATATATATATATAAATCGGGCCTGTTAAAATCATTTGACATTCACAAACAAGCCACGACTCACAGTGAGGAGATTCTCCACATATCAAATATCTGATTTATCCGACATCCATTTTGAAAAGGTTAGATTTAAGATTTTTCTTTGCTTTGATTGAATTTTGAATTAGATTTGTATAATTTCAGTTAGTTTTTTATGGATTTTTTTTCAAAATAGTGTTTTTGATTGAATTTTTATGAAAAATTTGATTTAGAATGGATTTTAATTAAAAATAAATGTTTTTTTATGGATTTTGATTTAAAAATAGTGTTGTTTATGTATTTGTATTAAAAATTGGAGAATTTTATAGATTTTTGTTAAAAAGTAGGGTTTTTTTGGTTTTCTTTTAAAAACTAGGGTACATTTTTATAATATTTTCATTTATACTATCTAATTTCAATTAGATTAATTAATTTTTAACTTTAATCAGGCAATATGGCTGCTAAAAATGAAAATGCACAAATTCCAAATGATCCACCAGCTGAGAATGAAAATGCACAAATACCAAACGCTCCACCACCTCCACAACCATCAATTGAAGAATTAATTGGTGAAAATTGCAGCAATTAAAGGGAATTTCTGAAGTTTATAAGAGAATCCCTTGATTATTTGAGATGTCAAACACATTGAAGGATATAATTAAAAATATAGAAACCCTCTCCACCCAACATAATGCCTTTCATTTGTGGCAAGAAGACATGAGGGAATATTATGCATGTGGATTGTCTTATGATGATGTGAAAGATCTCAGAATAACCAAAGCCCAAATAGCCTCTTTATTTGTCAACCCTCACACTGGTTTGCCAGTTAATGTTAATAAACCAAAACTTTCTATAAAATGGTGCACGCATAGGGACATTGTAGATAACCTTTGGGATCATTGGTGTATGGTTTTTGATAAATCATCGAACAACAATTGTGATATACCATTTTACTTTATTAAAAAATTATATGTTGAGTTTGTGTTGGGGCATCATGTAAATTACTTTGACATTAAACCCTTCCAGGGCATTGGTGGAGGTATGCCCTAGGACAGACCAGGGGCAGTTAGAGTAGTCCCGCATCCATATGTTCCCCCTCCTCCCCTTCCTTCACCACCTCTAGTATATCATCTAGATATTATGCAAGATGCAACCACACAAACTATCCAGGCTATTTACTCTTTAGCGCCCCTTTGGCTTCGAATGCTTCGACAGTAGCTCAACCACATTCTCGTGATGTTAGGGACGGTTCAAGTGCTACAACGCCATCCTCAATAGGTCCAAATATTTGTGTGCCACATACTTGCTCCACGTCAGCCATATATGCTTGGGTCCTCTTGTACAGCCCGCCAACACCTCTTTGATTATAACCTCCATAATGTGGACATTATAGATCAGACTCAGGGGAGTGAAGTGCACCCTACAGAGTCCTCTCCTACTAGAGGGGGGACATTGGAATAGTGACACATGTAAGATTTAAGTTGTAAATTCATAACTTGCATTTCTTTTTAAATGAATATTAATAAGAGATAGTATAATATACTAATATTTATTTACATGGTCTATTGACAGTTGATGTCTGAGGAGGAACCCACACAGGTGACTAATAGCACCCTTAGGGCCATTTCATTTGGCCTCGACCCACACACAGTATATATTTTTGCACTCACCCATTTACATTTTTTTATTATATACTTGTCATTTGAATTGTCATAAATGAAATTATATAATAACTTATATGTTTATCTTATTTTCTCGTAGGAAATACATAGAAAAGCGAGGTGCAGCCTTGTCCAGATTATGGAAGCGCAATGTTAGATAAGGAAAATTGAACTCAAATTCAATTGAATTAAGAATTTTAACATATTATATTGATTATACATACATTGACATAGATTGGTGTGTCACATGTACTTGTCATTTTTATGTATAGGCAGTTACAGAAAGCGCAGCAAGCAGTAACCCTGTCCAGATTATGGAAGTGAAATGTTAGAGAGGGGAAGGTAATTGAACTCAAATTCAATTGAATTAATATTTTTAAGATCCTACATTGATGATACATACATCAATATAGACTGGTAGTTTACATGTACATGTCATTTTATGTACAGGCTTAGAGCTATACATCATTGTTGACAAGCCACAACGCCAAGGAGTACGTATTGAACACCTGAAGGAGTAGGTGTTGAAACACTCAAAGGGAGATAAAGAAACACCAAAAGAAGTATGTGTTTATTTTATTTTTGTTTGGTATTTATATGTTCCTATTACTAACAATTGTATGCTAACTGGACCAATTTTATATTTTGTTCAAATATATAGATTGACATTACAAAAGTTGGTTTCATCGGTTCTTTGAGAGGGGCATATTCTAGGACTCCTGACCCTTTGAAGAGACGAATATATCAGGTAATCAAGATTACAATTTTAGAGTTCAATATAATTCAATGTATATTGATTTCTTAATTATTCAATTTAAATCATATAGTATAACTAATCTCAATTGTGGTTTGAATTTTTCTTGTCCAGCTACCTTCAAAGCCAACGAGTGCTGCAAAGAGGCTCCATTTTGATGATCCACCAGTAGTTCAGGATGAGATAGACATTTTGGCATGTAAATTTTGAATAGACACCGAGATGGCATATGCCACATATTGTAAAACTTTGTTTCAGTTGGCATTGATGCCATTTTTATAAATGGACATACACTCAGTTATTGGATAATTTGATATATAGAAGTTGACAATCAAAATTTAGTTTCCTCATGTGCATGATTAAAATCTTTGAAAATTTAATCAAGTGAGCAATGGCTAAAATAATGTACAAGAGCATAAAAAAGAATGGTTGTATTATGTAGTTTATATTCATATCGCTGATTACATTGCATTGCACATATTTCAAACTCAAAGAATTATTTCACATTGCATAACTAACAACTAGATACAAATAGATGAAAAAATTTCAATTACAATATAGTTTTACATTTCAACTGCTGCAATTACCACATTACATAACTAATAACTAGGAACAACTGTCAATCATGTGATTATTGGAATTTTATGAGACCACATTTCTTTGAGGAATTTTTTCAAACAATTCACTACCTTATCTATGCCACCACATTTTTCATACATGTGTACCAAAGCTTTTTATCAAACAGTTCACTGGCTTGTTGTTATGGCTAAAAACGAGAAAAAATTGGATTTACAAAAAATTGAAGAAAACAATTAGAAACTATTTTAAAAAAAAATTTAATGGCATTTCCATAGCATACAGACATTGAGAGCCAAATAAAATAAAGAGTTCAATCCATGAATTATAAAATACTTTCATTGTTATATTCATATCGCTGATTACATTGCACAAAACATACTACAACCCCATAAATATCAGATGGTGATGTCAAAATGTCTATTAAATATAGAATGTGACTTTGTACAAATTCAACTGATAAACTAGTACAGTTCAAAAAATAATTGTGCTAGGAGGGAAGAACCTCCGATGATGAAGCCCTTGTCTAGCTACCAAAATTTTCATACATGTCTACCAAAGAATTTTATCAAACAATTCACTACCTGCTACTATGGATGAAAGCCTAAAATATGCTTTGGAACGCCACGATGCTTGGAAAAATTCTATCAAAGAATAATAGTAAGCAACAAGCTATGGTCTCATGATTTTTTTTTTGCACGAAAATCAGTGTGATGTTATTTGCATTTTTTTGCAGGTTTTAAACATGTTTTTTGGTGATTTTTCAGTTTTAAATGTGAAGAAATCATTAACCAAAAGGTCAATGATTTTTTCAAAAAATCGGGGAAAAAATCGTCCAGCTTGTAGATTTTTTAAAAATCGCGATTAATCAGGTTTTTTTGTAGATTTATGCTTCTATGATATAAACAACAAAACCACCATAAACTTGAATGTCATTTAAAAAATGCATGATAAATATTCATCATTGAAACTTGAATTGTGGTTGCTTGATATACAAAGTCTATTGATGCCAAGGTTCAATTTGTATGATTTTGAAAAAAGAAGTCAATTGAGTAGAGTTATCAACATTCTTTAGAAATCATAAGAATTTATTTAGTACACTAGCCATTTTGATGTCTTCTTGCAATCTCAAATGCTAAATCTATGAAGAATTTAACTTTTTTACCCACTAGTTTCCATTAAAAAGAAAGCAACAAGCTATGGTCTCATGGCTTTTTTTCACACGAAAATCAACGTTGGAGTTCAGTTGGAGGGTGAAAAACTACTTGTAACTACATAAATAAATCTTTTTCTACAACTTGTATGACCTAATCGACTATTCCATCACATACAATGGTTACGTTTAGGTTAGGTATGGTCCCCTTTCGCACCCAAATCGGTCAAAGCAGTTCAAGCTACTTTCAATCAGCGAAATCCCTTAAGAGTCCAAAGTGCAAAAGGGCAGCAATCTTTGATAGACTGTTTCTCAGAAACTGTGATTCCTACAAAATTTTTCTTTGAGGCTATGGGATTGTGTTGGGCCCCTCTACAATAATCTCTCTTGGTTTTTTCTATCTCAGAGACGTTTTCCCGTGGTGGAAAGTTTTTAGCTGAGGGAAAAGTTGTTAGATGCAAGCAGTGTAAAGTTGCAAAGTGGTGCAACTTTCATTCAACAACTCGTATGACCGAACAAACTATTCCAATAGATACAGATGGGTATGTTTACACTAGGGATGGTCCCCTTTTGCACCCAAATATGTTGAATCACTCCGAGCTACATTGGACCGATGATTTCCCTTAAGAGTCCAAAGTGCTAAAAGGCAGAAATATTTGAAGGGCCATTTCTCAAAAACTGTTACATTTACAAACTCTCCGTTTAAGGTTATGGGATCGTGTTTGGCCCATCTACAATAACCTCTCTTGGTTTTTGCTATCTCGGAGGTGTTTTCCTGTGGTGGCAAGTTTTCAATTGAGGGAAAAGTTGTTAGATGCAAGCAGTGTAAAGTTGCAAAGTGGTGCAACTTTCATTCAACAACTCGTATGACCAAATAGACTATTCCAACATGTATGGATGGGTATGTTTACGCTAGAGATGGTCCTCTTTTGCAACCAAATACGCCGAATCACTCTGAGCTACATTGGACCGACGATTTCCCTTAAGAGTCCAAAGTGCTAAAAGGAAGCAATCTTTGAAGGGATATTTCTAAAAAATCGTGATGTTTACAGACTATCTATTTGAGGCTATGGAATCATGTTTGGACCATCTACAATAACCTCTCTTGGTTTTTTCTATCTCAGAGGAATTTTCCCATGGTGGCAAGTTTTCAGCTGAGGGAAAAATTGTCAGATGCAAGCAGTGTAAAGTGGTGCAACTTTCATTCAACAACTTGTACGACCAAACAAACTATTCAAACACATCTAGATGGGTATGTTTACGCTAGGGATGGTCCTCTTTTGCACCCAAATACACCAAATCACTCCGAGCTACATTGGACTGACGATTTCCCTTAAGATTCCAAAGTGCTAAAAGGAAACAATCTTTGAAGGGTTATGTATTGGAAACCGTGACATTTACAGACTCTTTGTTTGAGGCTATGGGATTTTTTTTGGCCCATATATAATAACCTCTCTTAGTTTTTGCTATCTTGGAGGCGTTTTCCTGTGGTGGCAAGTTTTCAACCGAAGAAAAGTTGTCAGATGCAAGCAGTGTAAAGTTGTAAAGTGGTGCAACTTTCAGTCAGCAACTCGTACGACCAAACGAACTATTCCAACATGTCTGGATGGGTATGTTTAAGCTAGGGATGGTCCTCTTTTGCACCCAAATATGCTGAATCACTCCGAGCTACATTGGACCGGCGATTTCCCTTAAAAGTCCAAAGTGCTAAAAGGCAGCAATCTTTGAAGGGCTATTTCTTGGAAACCGTGACATTTACAGACTCTCCATTTAAGGATATGGGATTGTGTTTGTACCATCTACAATAACCTCTCTCGGTTTTTGCTAGCTCAGAGGTGTTTTCCCATGGTGGCAAGTTTTCAGCTGAGGTAAAAGTTGTCAGATGCAAGCAGTGTAAAGTTGCAAAGTGGTGCAACTTTCATTCAGCAACTTGTACAACCAAACAGACTGTTCCAACACATCCGAATGGGTACGTTTACACTAGGGATGGTCCTCTTTTGCACCCAAATACACCGAATCACTCCAAGCTACATTGGACCGACAATTTCCCTTAAGATCCAAAGTGCTAAAAGGAAGCAATATTTGAAGGGATATTTCTTGGAAACCGTGATGTTTACAAACTCTTCGTTTGAGGCTATGGGATCATGTTTGGCCCATCTACAATAACCTCTCTCGGTTTTTGCTATCTCTGAGGTGTTTTCCCATGGTGGCAAGTTTTTAGCTGAGGGAAAAGTTGTCAGATGCAAGTAGTGTAAAGTTGCAAAGTGGTGCAACTTTCATTCAACAACTCGTACGACCAAATGGACTGTTCCAAAATGTCTGAATGGGTGCGTTTATGCTAGGGATGGTCCTCTTTTACACCCAAATATGCCAAATCACTTTGAGCTACATTGGACCGACGATTTCCCTTAAGAGTCCAAAGTGCTAAAAGAAAACAATTTTGAAGGGATATTTCTTGGGAACGTGACATTTAAAAACTCTCTATTTGAGGCTATGGGACTGTGTTTGGCTCATCTACAATAACCTCTCTCGATTTTTGCTATCTCGGAGGCGTTTTCCTGTGGTGGCAAGTTTTCAGCTGAGGAAAAAGTTGTCAGATGCAAGTAGTGTAAAGTTGCAAAGTGGTGCAACTTTCATTCAGCAACTCGTACGACAAAAAAGACTGTTCCAACACATCCGAATGGGTACGTTTACACTAGAGATGCTCCTATTTTGCACACAAATATGCCGAATCACTCCGAGCTACATTGGACCGAGTGAAATTAGGTGAAAAATTGATGCAAACACAAGGGAACAATCACAAAATCTTTGCAACCTGCCTATTTGA
Organism: Sequoia sempervirens; assembly: GCA_007258455.2. Lineage (NCBI taxonomy): Eukaryota > Viridiplantae > Streptophyta > Pinopsida > Cupressales > Cupressaceae > Sequoia > Sequoia sempervirens. Next base: position 409,235,365 of record VDFB02270651.1, on the reverse strand, counting down.
GGCATCTAACAAGATTATTCTGACCTCTTTGGACAGTCCGAAACTCCCTTTAAACTTGACAAGCAACTAAATACACATTTCCCTCTTTAACCCCCTTAAACCCTTGTAATAGTGAGAAACTAGTTTTTGTCAAATTACTCCACAATTTTCCAAAACACTGACCAACACATGACTGATTCAAACACCCATATCCAAGTTACACAAAATATATGAGAAACAACATAGACTCCTTTGGACCAACGTTGACTTCCTATACATTCACCCTTGAAAAGGCTACTCAATTAGACCAAAAATGAAAAGAAACATACCTTCAAACACCACACAAACCCCTAAAACCTTGGGGCAACAAATAAATTGCCAAGAAAACAAAGATTCTACAATGTGATTCCATTTGTATAGACCTGTAACCATCAAATCAGAAAACCCTTATTTTTAGTGTAATTCTTGAGGGTTTATTGGATGTAGCACTTCCACAACCTTTCAATATCATGTTCAGCATCTTCAAATCCAACATTTTCACCTTGAACATTTTCATTATCAATTTCAATATTTTCATTCCCAATTTCAAAATCATTTTCAACATCTTCAAATCCAACATTTTCATTATCAATTTCAATATTTTCATTCCTAATTTGAATATCATGTTCAACATCTTCAATTCCAACATTTTCACCTTGAACATCTTCAATTTCCTATTCACTTGAAAGACCATATGGGTTAGGTTCACCAATATTTAACATACCTTGTCTTCTCTTCCTATGACCTTCTCTATCTCTTTGTCTATATGCTTCAATTTGTTCTTTTGTAAGCTTTCTCTTACATTTTTGCTTCCAACGATTGCTGCTCCCCATTATACCTCATAAAAGATGCTAAAAAATCATTGCTTATGAAAAATTTGAGTAGAAGATGCTCCAAAAAGTTGATCTTTGTCTCTTCCTGTCTGAAACCGCGTGTGTGTCACCTGCAAATAGAATGTAGGGTTCGTTAGAATGCACAAAATGACCCACATGGGGATTTTCTATGGCCCACAAATTTGATATCCCTTATAATCTGATATCCAATTCATTTGAAAAAAATTTAAAATGATTT